>CM045731.1:58516624-58609124 GCA_024760905.1 Plotosus lineatus | reverse complement strand
GGAAGGTATCGGCAAGAATGAAAGGAAAAGTGTACAAGACGTGTTGAGGCCAGCAATGTTGTATGGTTTAGGAACAATGGCCCTGGGGAAAAGATAGGAGGCAGAGCTGGAGGTAGCAGAGATGAAAATGTTGAGGTTCTCTTTGGGAGTAACGAGGATGGATAGGATCAGGAATGAGCACATCAGAGGGACAGCACATGTAAGACGTTTTGGAGACAAAGTCAGAGAGGCCAGATTGAGATGGTTTGGACATGTACAGAGGAGGGATAGTGAGTATATTGGTAGTAGGATGCTGAGGTTGGAACCAGGCAGAAGGCCTACAGGAAGACCAAAGAGACGATTCATGGACGTGGTGAAGGAGGACATGAAGGCAGTCGGTGTAAGAGAAGAAGATGCAGAGGATAGGGTGAGATGGAGGCAGATGATTCGCTGTGGCGACCCCTGAAGGGAAAAGCCGAAAGGAAAAGAATAAGAAGACTGAGACTCAGTGATAAAGTGGCTTTAAAGTGCAGCACAAAATAATCATTGGCTGAATGAAAATCAGAGAAACGAATCTTTAAATGCACACACACACACACATACAGACATACACACACTTACACACTCACGTACATACACAAGTAAACACACACACACGTACACCCACACTCGGACACACACACACACACACACACACACACACACACACACACACACATGCACACACCCACACATGTACACACACACTCACACACACACACACACACACACACACACACACACACTTACCCATACAAACACACACACATGTACACACACACACACGCATACACACGTACACATACGCATGTACACACACATGCACACACGCACACATGTACACACATACATACACACACATACACTTGTACTCAAGCACGTACAAACACATGTACACATGCACACACGTACACACACATACAGGTACACACGCACACACACGTACACACATATGAACACACACACAATCAACTCCATACTTACACACACCAATGTACCAATATATACACACGTAACACTGCCACGCACACACACACACACACACAGAACAAAATGACTACTGAGTTATTTTATAGCCTGATGGCTACTTACAGAAACCTCTCTCTCTCTCTCTCTTTCTCTTTTTCTCTATCTCGCTCTCACACACACACTCTCCCTCTCCCTCTCTCTCACTCTCCCTCTCTCTCTCTCTGTCTGTCCCTTTTTCTTGCTCACTCTCTCTACCCCCCCCCCTCTCTCTCTCTCTCTCTCTGTGTATACAAGAAAGTTAAATGTCTCACTCAAAGGACTGTGTGATAAGCAGAAGCTGCAGAGTGCCCTATAATGGGAGGGAAAGTAGAGATAGAGGGAAGGTCTGGAAGATCAACACTCTCTTAAAGAGATGAAAAGAGATGAGGGAATGAACGCCTGAAAGAACGAGAGCAGGGAAGCAGGAGCATGAGGGAAGGGTAGAATGGAACAATTTAGAGAAAGAGGGAATGAAAGGAGGCCTGGATTAGCATGAGGCTAGCAAACTAGTTTTATTGTCAATTTTTAAGGAGTTGCTCAGTGTGATCCAGTTACTCCAAAAATTCTGCAGCTTCCTTACCTCTATCAGACATCAGCTACATGACATTTATCCACTGTGATAACATGCTAATATGCTAACAGACAAGAGAGGGTTGTAACTACTAGCTTACCGCTGCACAAAAGGCATGTCTGAATCCTCACATATACTAGTCCTTCTCAAAAAATTAGCATATTGTGATAAAGTTCATTATTTTCTGTAATGTACTGATAAAAATTAAACTTTCAGATATTTTAAATTCATTGTACCCCAAGTGAAATATTTAGGGTCTTTTATTGTTTTAATACTGATGATTTTGGCATACAGATCATGAAAACCAAAAATCCCTATCTCAAAAAATTAGCATATTTCATCCGACCAATAAAAAAAAGTGTTTTTAATACAAAAAAAGTCAACCTTCAAATAATTATGTTCAGTTATGCACTCAATACTTGGTCAGGAATCCTTTTGCAGAAATGACTGCTTCAATGCGGCGTGGCATGGAGGAAATCAGCTTGTGGCACTGCTGAGGTGTTACGGAGGCCCAGGATGCTTCGATAGCGGCCTTAAGCTCATCCACAGTGTTGCGTCTGGTGTCTCTCAACTTTCTCTTCACAATATCCCACAGATTCTCTATGGGGTTCAGGTCAGGAGAGTTGGCAGGCCAATTCAGCACAGTAATACCATGGTCAGTAAACCATTTAGCAGTGGTTTTGGCACTGTGAGCAGGTGCCAGGTCGTGCTGAAAAATGAAATCTTCATCTCCATAAAGCTTTTCAGCAGATGGAAGCATGAAGTGCTCCAAAATCTCCTGATAGCTAGCTGCATTGACCCTGCCCTTGATCAAACACAGTGGACCAACACCAGCAGCTGACATGGCACCCCAGACCATCACTGACTGTGGGGACTTGACACTGGACTTCAGGCATTTTTTCATTTCCTTCTCCTCAGTCTTCCTCCAGACTCTAGCACCTTGATTTCTGAATGACATGCAAAATTTGCTTTCATCAGAAACAAGTACTTTGGACCACTGAGCAACAGTCCAGTGCTGCTTCTCTGTAGCCCAGGTCATTCGCTTCTGCCTCTATTTCTGGTTCAAAAGTGGCTTGACCTGGGGAATGTGGCACCTGTAGCCCAGTCCACTGCTTCCACAGGTCCCGCAAGGTCTGGAATCGCCCTTCTCCACAATCTTCCTCAGGGTCCGGTCACCTCTTCTGGTTGTGCAACGTTTTCTGCCACACTTTTTCCTTCCCACTGATGTCCCACTGAGGTGCCTTGATACAGCACTTTGGGAACAGCCTATTCGCTCAGAGATTTCTTTCTGTGTCTTACCCTCTTGCTTGAGGGTGTCAATGATGGCCTTCTGGACAGCAGTCAGGTCGGTAGTCTTACCCATGATTGCGGTTTTGAGTAATGAACCAGGCTGGGAGTTTTTAAAAGCCTCAGGAATCTTTTGCAGGTGTTTAGAGTTAATTGGTTGGTTCAGATGATTAGGTTAATAGCATAGGTTTATTTGCATGGACTATTTTCAAAGAAAATTACCAACATATCTGAGATAAACATGAATTTTCCTGACAATATTTATTCATTTCAATCGTTAACTGTTGTCAAAGCATCTGTATAAATTCCTAACAATTAGAATTTGTCATAGATTGGTTCTATCTGTACTGTTTTACAATGGAGTGTGTGTGTGTGTGTGTGTGTGTGTGTGTGTGTGTTCTGACTTCCACAGGCATTAGACTTTGAGACACAGAACTCATACACACTCTCAGTAGAGGTCCAAAACCCAAGGGTGGATATACGATTCCTCCGTGGCGGTATGTTTAAGGATGAGGCGATGGTGAGGGTCACTGTCCTAAACGCAGACGAGCCACCGTATTTCACTCGCAGTCGTTACACGCTTAACATTACAGAGAACTGCAGAGCTCCATGCAGTGTAGGACGAGTCCATGCTTTGGACCCTGATACAGGACACAGCACCAATATAGAGTATGCATACACATGCACGCACACACACACACACAAACACACACACACACACACACACGTGCACACATAAATATGTATACACACACACACACACACACACACACACACACACACAAACATATGCAAACATACACACAAACACACATTTTATTTCTACATTTTTATATTTCTCTCAGTCATCCACTTATCCACTATTCTTTTCATTTCTGTCTCTCTTTCTCTCAGGTACTCGATCGTCCCCGCATCTGACCCTGGGGCAGTGTTTCGTATTTCTCCCGTTAATGGCCTTATTACTGCGGTAAAAGTGTTGGATCGAGAAGATCAGCAGTGGCACAACATAACCGTCACTGCCACTCAGAGAGGTATCACATGATTATATACACAATATTGCCACAAGGTTACACTCTTAAGGGGACATTATAACTATGCACTACTAATGATTATTATGCCCTTTTACTAACAATAAAATATATCACCATCAGACTCATAAAGGACCAGCCCATTATTACTAACAGTACAGTATCACAACATCCTATGCTTAAATGGCCAGTGAATTATTAAGAACAGGAATAATTAGTAATAACTAACAGTATCATACCATCAGATTCTTAAAAGGCCAGCGCATCATGACGAACAATGAAGTATCTCACAATCAGTCTTTTAAAGAGCCAAAGTGTTCATTCATCATCATCATCATCATCATCATCATTTTCTGTAACTGCTTAATCCTAATTCGGGTCGCGGGGAGGCTGGTGCCCATCCCAGCCAACTTCAGGCAAGGGCAGAGTACACCCTGAACAGCTCGCCAGGCCATCGCATGGCGGAGACACACTGACGGCTTTACAGCCTACTCTTGTTGAAAGTCAGCAATGGTTCTTTTACATGCCGCACACCATAGACAGCGAGAGACATGGCCGGCCTTTGATAACCCAGTTAGCTGCACTGGGGGGGCCGGAGAAGGGACTCGAACCTCCAACCTTTTTTCTAATTAGGGTCCTAATTGGGGTCACGGGGAGGCTGGCGCCCATCTCAGCCGACTACAGGTAAAGGCGGGGTACACCCTGGACAGCTCGCCAGGCCATCACAGGGTGACACTTACACAACCATTCACACTCATAGTTACACTTAGTGGCAACTTGGAACAGCTTATTAATCTACTATGCATGTTTTTGGACTGTGGGAGGAAACCAGAGAGCCGAGAAGAAACCCACACAAGCGCAAGGAGAACATGCAAACTCTGCACAGAATCGAATCCAGGACCTTCCTGCTGTTAGGCAGACGTGCTCACCACTATACCATCGTGCCACCAAGGATGCAAACTATATGTATATGTTAATGATATACTGTACTGTATTTAGTTTTAATGTGATCAGAAGTTTAAAGAGCCTGTGTATTATTATTATTATTATTATTATTATTATTATTATTATTATTATGTAGAAGATGATGGCAGTCTGGATGTGTTCTAAACTGCTCCCATGTCCTATATGTAGATCATGGTTTATTTTCTTATCTGACACTAACTGTCAAAACCATCTGGAGAGAAAGCTGCCGAGATCGCGAGTTCAAATCTGGTTTAATGCCACGCCCTTCCATGGCCAGGAGTCCATGGAAGCTGATTGGCCAAGGTCTCATGGGAGGGAGGAATAGGAATGCCATATACTCACAGCAATCACCAGCCAATCATGGGCATCTGCGAGCTCATCCGTATAAGGGGCAGATAGAGCTCATCCCATGTTAGACCAGCCCCATATACGTAAGACCACAGTTCGAAAAAAGGCAGGTGCCTAGCATAGGGCAGTTGTGGTCTAGTGGTATAGGGCGCTGGATCGCTGATCCCAAGGCGCGGGGTTCGAGTCCCACTCTCCACAAGGTTGTCACTATCCACCCCAGTGAAGCTAACTGGGTTATCAAAGGTGGGCCATGTCTCTCACTGTCAATGGTGAGAGGCATGTAAAAGAACCATTGCTGACTTTTGTAAAGAGTAGCTGCAAAGCCGCCAGCGTGTTTCTGTCCCTCGCTAAAAGGGTTGTTTCAGGAAGGGCATCCGACGTGAAAACCTATGCCAAATCAAACGTGCGAATCATTTGATGTGGCGACCCCTGATAAAGGGGAAAAGCCGAAAGGAAATGTCTCCCTAGCATCGCATGTCTTGGACGGGGCAGGTGTATGCTTTTGCCCCTCCCTGGTCGGTGGTGGTCATGTGATAGGGAAGGCAATAATAACAATATCTGAGGGGTGGGAATTGGATACGAATAAACTTGGGAGAAAATTGGGGGGAAATCCAAAGATTTTCATTATTCAAGATCATCATCTTTACTCTGTCTTTTTGTTTCCCTCCTTTTTTATCTCATTCCTAGACAGCCCCAATCAGGTTACCAGGGTAGTGGTTGCTATAGAAACGCTGGATGTGAATGACAACCCCCCTGAGCTAGATGGACTATACGAGGCGGCAGTGTGTGACACCAGCACTGCCGGACAGGTCTGGCTTTTAACACCATCTGAAATAAGAAATCCCATGACTTTGGTATGGAATAGAAATGAGAATAAATATTCTAGTCTAAGTTAAAAGTGTGAGATGTGAAATCTTCCGAGTTTGTCATAGCGTGTATACATGTAGAGATGTGAGGGAAAATAACAATACAGATACAGGTTGACTGATAACTAATATAGTATTTCTTAAATATTTTTGGACATTATTATTTGCACTTTTTATTTATTTCCCTTATTATCTTCTATTTTCCCATCCGTCTCTCCAACCATACATACATCTATCCACTGATACATACACCAACCCACCCATCATTTATCCATCTATCCACCCACTGAGACTCTCATCCATACACCCACCCATCCATTTATCCATCCTCCTTTAGTGCATTCACTCATCCATCCATTCATCCATCCTTACATCTATCCACCCACCCATCCATCATTCATCTGCCAATCTATTCATTCACAAATCTATTCATCCTTCAACCCATTCATCCATCCACCCACCCATCCATTTATCCATTCATCCATCTGTCCGATCATCCATTCTCACACTCACCCAACCATTCACCCATCCATCCTTCCATTCATCCACATATCCCTTAATCCATACTATGTGATGATTCATATTTGTTTCTGTACAGATGTTTTTCTCTTCCCACCTAAAATACTGATAACTCACCATTTTCATTACAGTAGTCTCTTTCTTTTGTGTGTGTGTGTGTGTGTGTGTGTGTGTTGCCAGGTGGTGCAGGTGATTCGAGCTGTAGACAAAGACGAGATCAGCTCCAGTTCAGCCGTACACTTCAGTGTCTCTGTACGCAGCAGTCTGTCTCTGAACTTCTCCACCCGGCCGAGAGGAAGTGAGTCATTTTTCTCTGTTTCTTTTTTTTTTTTTATCTTTCCCGTGATGTTAGTGATGATTAGGTAACGCTCTGTGCATTAGGATCTCTGATGTGTTTACGTATTCATTGCAGATCAGAAAAAAGAGAGGGAAGCTCATGCTTTCAAATGCAAGCAAATGTTTTTCTTTCTGTTATAATTATAAATATTATATATGAATATTAAAAATATAAATAAGTGCTTTTCGACTGTGATTGACAGGTGGTCACATGATTTATCATTCATTCATTTTCTAACTCCCCTTATCGGGGTTGCGGGGAGACTGGCGCTCATCTTAGCCAACTCTGGGCAAGGGCTGGGCACACCCTTAACAACTCGGCAGGCCATATAACCACTCACACTCACACCTAGAGATGATTCAGAACAGCGAATTAGCCTCCTGTGCATGTTTTTGGACTGTGGCAGGAAACCGGAGTACCCAGAGGAAACCCACATAAGCAGGGAAGAACATGCAAACTCCTCACAGAAAAACCCCAGGAATCAAACCTAGGACCTTCTTGCTGTGAGGCGGATGTGCTAACCAATATGCCACTGTTCCACACTGGTCACATGATTTAAAATGGGGAATTGCAGGATGAACAGAACACCAAAGAACCATAATTCATCCAGAGATTAAAATATAAAATGCAGGGGGTGGTGGCATGGAGCTACTGTTAGCACCACGGCAACAATTTTCCCTTAACAGCATGTACAGGAGTGTAACAAGTGCAATAAACTATTCACATTATATGTTTTATTCGTTTATATTTGCATTTAACTTCAAAACTTACTTCCTGTTTGCACTTAACTTAAAGCAGCTATAAACAGTGTCATCTACTTTATTTTCTTCTGTTTCTGAAGGTTTCATCTAATCATTTCCCTGATAGGTTACATGTTGAAGTTTTTTTTGTTCTTCTCTTTGAAGCTCGAATCATGTTTATTAACTTACGCCTCCTTTCAATTAGACCGTACAGCCAATCTGCTGCTTCTGTCCACACTGAAGCCACTCCCTTGGCCTGCCTCTTCTCCTTTACAACTTCTAAAAGTACCCATAATCCTATGGGACAGATCGTCAGAGATGAGCAGCACAGGGACAGTAACTGTGACACTATGTCCGTGTCAGAATGGAGGGATGTGGGTGGAGGAGAGACGGAGGGAGTTGAACAGAGGGAAAAGGAATGAAGGAGAGGTGCTGATGGAGTGGGAGAAACAGGCGGTGTGTTCGTCTCTGCCGACGTCCTCCATGCTGCTGGGCTTTAGTTCAGCCGCCATGCTGGCCATCCTGGCCTGTTCCTCCACCCTCATGGGTGAGATTCACATGCTCTTAGCATTTAATTAATGACAAAATCCCTGCTTTCTTCTGTTGTCTTTTTTCTTTCTTTGGTAATTTCTGCATTACATTTTTCTGAATGAATCTGTTCACTCATCCATACAGTACACCAGCCTGTCTATTCAACCATCCATCCATCCATCCATCCATCTGTCCATTTATCCATTTATCCATCCTTCCATCTGTCCATTTATCTATCTATCCATTTATCCATCCATCCATCCATTAATTTATCCATCCATCCATCCATCCATCCATTTATCCATCCATCCATTTATCTATCTATCCATCCATCCTTCCATCTATTTAGCTAAACTTCCATCTGTCCATTTATCCATCCATTCATCCATCCTTTTTATCGAGCCAACCATCCATCCATCGATTTTTTTTATCCATCCATCCTTCCATCTGTCAATTTATCCACCCATTCATCTATCCTTTATCCAGCCATCCTTCCATCTATCTGTCCATTGATCCATCCATTAATCCATCCATTTATTCATTTATCCATCCATCCTTCCAGCCATCTCCCATCTATTTATTCTTAACCCCGTGACCAATACATTTATGTACTGGATATACTGTACTATACTGAATATTCTTCTATGCTCTGCTAGCATTCACTGTTTCTCTCTCTCTCTCTTTCACACTGTCTCACTCTCTGTCCCTCCTTCTCTCTGTCTCTCTCACACTCTGTCTTTCTCTCTCTCACACTTTCTTACTTTTCTCTCTCTGTCTCTCTCTCTCTCTCTCTCTCTTTCTTCTGCCTCACTGTCTTTCTCACACACACACTCTTGCTCTCCCTCTCTCTCTTGCAGTGGTGTTGGTGTTGTCTCTGTCCATGCAAAGGAAGAAGAATGTTTCTTTCTCCCCGGGGGAGAATGATGAGATCAGAGAGAACATTATTACTTATGATGATGAAGGTGGAGGAGAGGAAGATACAGCTGCATTCGACATCACTGCACTGAAGCGCGTCCCACACACCATACACACGTGAGTCAGAGAGAGAGAGAGAGAGAGAGAGAGAGAGAGAGAGAGATAACGTCATCATTGTTTTATTATTGTTGTTATATTTATTTTTATTATTACGCCTCTAGGCAAGGTTTTGGTTCTGTCCCGTTGTACGGTCCTCTGTGCTACAGCATACATACAGCAAGTAGCAGTCCATTGGGTCGGTGTGAGCCTCGACTGGACCAGGATAAACCTGCACACACACTCCCCAGTGGACGCATGCTCAACATGGGGCTATTAGAACTGGGTTCTCTGCTCAAAGAACCGAGTGAGGGGTGTAAGAGATCAGATCAAAACAAGACTGAAGCTTCTGCTCATATGCTGAAAAACAACCAGACAGGAAGTGATGTTATCTCTCAAGATCAGGTAAAGCAATATTAGGGAAGAATACAGTTTCTATTTAGTTCAGGTTTATTTAATTCAGCTCAGGAATCTCCCTTTACCCTTTCTTATAACTTAATTTCTTTCTTTATCTTTATTTCCTCTCTCTCTCTCTCTCTCTCTCTCTCTCTCGCTCTCTTTCTCTCCCTCTTGCTCTTCCTTTCACACACACAATTCTACTTCTCTATATCTCTCTTCTTCTCTCCTTCTATCTCTCCTCTCTCTCCCTCTCTCTCTGTAACACACACACACACACACACACACACACACACACACACACACACACACTACTCTACTTCTCTTTATCTCTCTTCTTCTCTCCTTCTATCTCTCCCCTCTCTCTCCCTCTCCCACCTCTCAATCTCTCTCTCTCTCTCTCTCTCTCTCTGTAACACACACACACACACACACACACACACACACTATTTCTCTCCCTCTTGCTCTTCCTCTCTCCTTCTCTCCCCCTCTCTCTCACACACACACACGCACACATGCGCGCGCACACACACACACACACACACTCTCTCTCTCTCTCTCTCTCTTGCTCTTCCTCTCTCTCCTTCTCTTTCCCCTTGCTCTCTCTCGCTCTCTTTCTCTCTCTCACACACACACGCACACACATACACACATATTCTTTATTCTCACGCTCCCTCTCTCCCTCTCTCTCTGTTTCTCTCTCTCTCTCTCTCTCTCTCTCTCTCTCTCTCTGATCAGACTCCATTTGTCATAAGTGACTCTGCAGATCCAGTCTTATCACACACCTCTCACCTCCACTCCTCCATCTCTTCATCTGTTGTTCAAGATGACATCACACCTTCACTCAGCACAGGAAGCAGCACCACTCCATTCAGAACCATGGAGGGAACATTACTTCGTGCAGGCGGAGGAATACATCTAACCGGAACTCCTTTTTTATACCTGAATACAGGACAGGATTCCATTCAGCACCTGGTTGGGCTACATGTTGGAGAGCGGAGCTTCTTTAGAGCTGATTTAGGGGGCGTGGCTGTTCCTTTGTCTCTTAGAATAGAAGAACTACTGCAGCACCGACTTGCCCAAGTGACCTTTGACCCCATGCAGCCTCCATACGATTCACTGCAAATGTATGAGCATGAGGGTGCAGAGTCAGAGACTGGCTCCCTCAGCTCTTTGGAGAGTGAAGGAAACAGAGGAATCGAGGGAGAGAGGTTCGCCGATTGGGGGCCCAAATTTTACAGGCTGCTGGAAATATTTAGAGAGTGGGAACAGGAGAAAGAAGGAGGGAAGAAAGAAGAGGAAATGGAGGAGAAGAAGGAACAGAAGAATGTGTCAGAAATGGAAGGAAATAGAAAAGAAGAGAAGGAAATAGATGAGGAAAAGGATGGAGAGAAGAAAGAATGATGTAACTAGAGAAATGGATGAGAGAGTGAACACTGAAGGAGAGACAGCGATACTGAACAGGCTATGGGGAGATTGGGAGAGACAGTGGGGTATCAGCAAGAGGAAGGAGAAGAGGGAAGAAAAGGAAGAAATAAGGGAAGGGGTGAGCAAGGTTAATGATAAGAAATGAGCCTGAGAATGGAATCGTGAAAGATGAAAAGATAGAGAGAGTGTGAGAGTGTGAGAGAGAGAGTGAGAGAGAGAGAGAGAGAGAGAGAGAGAGAGAGAGAGAGAGAGAGAGAGAGAGAGGCTTGAGCTGGAGGAGATTGCTTGGGAGCATAGAATGAGATGAGAAAAGAAAGAAGAATTACATGAAGGGAAGAGAAAAATAAATGAATGTGAAGGGGAGGCAAGAGGGTTGAGACTTGAACATAAAATTGCTAGCAGTCTCAGAGAGCTGTCATTCAAGTGTTTCATTAGAATAATAGGCTACGCACACACACACGCACGCATGCACACATGCACGCGCACACACACACACACACACACACACACACACACAAAAGTCATTCTCTTTATCCTATTCTGTTTGTAATATAACTTGTAAGTTTAATATCAAACAAATACATTCATTATTTTATTTATCTTCCCAAAAACTGTGAGAGATATTGGAGTGTAAAATCTCGAAACAGCTGAAATATTGATGTAACCGTGCAGAGCTGCGCTGTGTTAAAAATATATTAATAAATAACAAAAGACTTCATAAAAAACACAGTTCTTCAAACCCAAGCAAACAGAAACATCTCTTCCTCAGAACAGAAGCAAAATCAGAATGACCCCCCCACATACACATTACTTCTTTCAGCACGTCAGCAGTGAGGACTAAACCTTGTACATGCATAAAGAGTCTTATCCCTCTTGAAAGTCTTCAAAACTTCCCCCTTTCTTCCTTCGAGCCTTTATGTCTCTCCGTTCTCCTGCTTTTGTTCAGTGATTATTAAGTGGTGTTTGAAGAGCTAGCGTTATTGTTCTCCGTTTCCAACTCAGAACAGATGCAGAAATATGAGTGGAACAAGCGAGGCAGCAAAATTTACAAGCTGCCGTAGAGCCGCTGTTAAGGGCATCAAAAGTTATTGTGAGAAGCATTTTGTTTTTTTCTTTACTCATTTAAATTCTTTTACATCCCAACCACATCTCTGAATCAATCAAATGCTTAATTCTGACCATCACGGCAATTGTAAGCATGTAAAGAACCTGTTGGTCCAAGTGAAGAGATTGGATGGCGTACCGCAGCGTGACCGGAGTCTTCCAGAGTGCCGTGTGGTCGGATCACAGGCTAAAGCTAAAGCTAGCAAGCTATTCGAGAGCTGTGAGTGCAAAAATAGCCAATGTTTGTTGTTCACAGTATTTATGAAAGAGATGTGAGGTAGTTATTGCAATTTGCTCCTCCCTTAGTCTCTCTCTCTCTCTCTCTCTCTCACTCACACACACGCACACACACACACACACACACACGCACACAAACACTCTCTCTTGTTATCTCTCACAATATCGATCTCTCTTGCAATATACACTGTACTCTTTCTGCTTCTCTTTCTCTCTCACACACGCAGTCTCTCTCTCTGTCTATCTCATTCACTCGCTTTCTTTCACAAACTCACCCTTTGTTATGGACTTGTCTTCCAGCAGTACAGTAGTCAGGCAGTGTGCATTCATGTGTTTTGGAGGCATGGCTTTTGATTGAGAGAAGAGAGAAGGAATGGGATTGCTCACTTGAATACATTAACCGTCTCGCTTTCTCATGTTGGTTCCTCCAAAATCACAACCTCGGAATTAATAGGGCGTGAGAAATACATCCATAACATTTGATGCAATTTGTAGAACATCTTCATTATGCCTGACTTCAGCCTGTATATGATCCTGCAGAAATAAACACGAGTGAGATGTAATGTTATAATTCATGCGATGGTTTCTAAAGTAACCACTTCTTCACATTCACAATCTTTTCAGAGCAAACACTCCACTGATGAGTAACTGTGGTGGGTTTACCATGAGGAGGAATGGTGTTTGTGGAAGGAGTCTCCAGAATAAGAGATTTGGAACAGACAGAAGACGTGCTTGAGTTTCTGGGTCACATGACAAATTGCGGGGGTTTTTTTTTAACTGCCAGAAAGAGAGAAGAATGAGAGACTGGTGAGAGAAAAACTGTTGACAGTTGCTAAATTGTACATAAGAACAAACACCTACTTGTTTTGCTGATGTTTCATGAAGTTAAACGTAAATATAAGTGGATCATTATTCCTTGATTATTGTTTCAAAGACAAACTGTTTCAGATGCTTCCAGATTATTTTTTATTTATTAATACGCCCATTTCACTGGAGCGCGGCAGACTTGCAGAAACAAAAATGTTGTCATCCTCAAATATTTCTCTTTTTCCTTTCGGCTGTTCTCTTCAGGGGTCGCCACAGCAAATCATCTCCCTCCATCTCACCCTGTCATGTGCATCTTCTTCTCTTACACCAACGACCTTCATGTCTTCTTTCACCACATCCATAAATCTCTTCTTTGGTCTTCCTATAGGCATTCTGCCTGGAAGTTCCAGCCTCAGCATCCTACTGCCAATATATTCACTATCCCTCCTCTGTAAATATCCAAACCATCTCAATCACGCCTCTTCGACTTTGTTTCCAAAACATCTTACATAGGCTGTCCCTCTGATGTACTGCTGCTGTCCTGCAGACGACGTTGATCGTTGTGGGCACGGTCTCGTCTTATGATCCCCAAACAGCCTCTCGGAGCCTCTCTGACTTTGTCTCCAAAACATCTTACATTGGCTGTCCCTCTGATGTACTCATTTCTGATCCTATCCATCCTTGTTACTCGCAAAGAGAACCTCAACATTTTCATCTCTGCTACCTCCAGCTCTGCCTCCTGTCTTTTCCTCAGCGCCACTGTTTCTAAACCATACAACATTGCTGGCCTCATCATTGTCTTGTACACTTTTACTTTCATTCTTGCTGACACTCTCCTATCACACATCACACCGGACACTTTTCTCCAACCATTCCAACCTGCCTGCACACACTTCACCTTTTTTCCACACTCTTCATTGCTCTGGATTGTTGAGCCTAAGTACTTAAAATCTTAAATTAAAAACTTAAAAACCTTCTTTATCGCTGCTCTCTGTAACCTCACAGTTCTTCTTGGGTTCTTCTCATTCACACACATGTATTCTGACTTACAGGGCATACCTCCACGTCTCTAGATTTTCCTTCACTTGTTCTCTGCTCTCATTACAGATCACAATGTCATCGGCAAACATCATACTCCATGGAGATTTTTGTCGAACCTCGTCTGTCAGCCTGTCCATCACCATCGCAAACAAGAAGGGGCTCAGAGCTGATTTTTGATGCAGTCTCACCTCCACCTTGAATTCTTCAGTCACACCAACAGCACACCTCACCACTGTCTTACATCTCTCATACATGTCTCGCACCACTCGAACATACTTCCTCATGCAATACCACAGTTCTTCTCTTGGCACCCTGTCATATGCTTTCTCCAGATCCACAAAGGCACAATGCAGCTCCCTCTGACCTTCTCTGCATTTCTCTATTAACATTCTCAAAGCAAACACTGCATCTGTGGTGGTCTTTCTTGGCATGAAACCAAACTGTTGTTCACAAATGCTGATCTCTGACCTTAGTCTAGATTCCACTCTTCTTTCCCATAACTTCATCGTATGGCTCATCAACTTTATCCCTCTGTAGTTGCCACAACTCTGCACATCTCCCTTATTTCTAAAAATGGGCACCAGCACACGTCTCCTCCATTCCTCCGGCATCTGCTCACTCTCTAAGACCTTGTTGAATGTTCTTGTCAGGAAACGTACTGCTACCTCTCCTAGACACTTCCCTACCTCCACAGGTATATCATCAGGACCAACTGCCTTTCCTTTCTTCATCCTCTTCAGTGCCCTCCTCACCTCACCCTTACTAATCTTTGCTACTTCCTGCTCCTCAACGGTCACCTCTTCTAGTCTTTTTTCTCTCTCATTTTCCTCAGTTATCAACTCTTCAAAGTACTCTTTACACCTTCCCAGCACACTTCTGTCATCAGACATCACATTTCCCTCTTTGTTCTTTATCACTCTAACTTGCTGCAGGTCCTTCCCATCTCTATCTCTCTGCTGTGCGAACCTGTATAAATCATTTTCTCCCTCCTTACTGTCCAGCCTAGTATACAAGTCATCATACACCCTCTTTTTGGCCTTTGACAGCGCTACTTTTGCCTTACGCTGTGTCTCCCTGTACTCCTGTTTACTCTCTTCGGTCCTCTCAATGTCCCACTTCTTCTTAGCTAACCTCTTCCTTTGTACACCCTCGTGCACTTCCTCATTCCACCACCAAGTCTCCTTATCTACTTTCCTTCCAGGACACACCAAGTACTCTCCTACCTGTCTCCCTGATAACATTTGCTGTAGTTGACCAGTCATCTGGAAGCACTTCCTGACCACCCAAAGCCTGTTTCAACTCCTCCTTGAAGACACAACACTCTTCCTTTTTCAGCTTCCACCACTTCGTCTTCTGCTCTGCCTTTGCTTTCGTCACCTATCTCACCATCAGCATCATCCTGCACACCACCATCCTATGCTGTTTGGCAACACTCTCACCCATTACTACTTTGCGGAGGAATGGAGGAGACGTGTTCCTTTGTCTCTTAGAATAGAAGAACTACTGCAGCGGATGAATGGAGGAGACGTGTGCTGGTGCCCATTTTTAGAAACAAGGGAGATGTGCAGAGTTGTGGCAACTACAGAGGGATAAAGTTGATGAGCCATACGATGAAGTTATGGGAAAGAAGAGTGGAATCTAGACTAAGGTCAGAGATCAGCATTTGTGAACAACAGTTTGATTTCATGCCAAGAAAGACCACCACAGATGCAGTGTTTGCTTTGAGAATGTTAATAGAGAAGTGCAGAGAAGGTCAGAGGGAGCTGCATTGTGCCTTTGTGGATCTGGAGAAAGCATATGACAGGGTGCCAAGAGAAGAACTGTGGTATTGCATGAGGAAGTATGTTCGAGACGGCCAGTGGTGGTCTAGTGGTATAAGGCACCGGATCGCTGATCCAAAGGTTGGGGGTTCGAGTCCCACTCTCCACAAGGTTGTCACTGTCCTCCCAGTGCAGCTAACTGGGTTATCAAAGGCCGGCCATGTCTTTCACTGTCTATGGTGTGAGGCATGTAAAAGAACCATTGCTGACTTTCGACAAGAGTAGGCTGCAAAGCCGTCAGCGTGTTTCCACCCTGCAATGGCCTGGCGAGCTGTCCAGGGTGTACTCTGCCCTTGCCCTGAGTTGGCTGGGATGGGCACCAGCCTCCCCGCGACCCTAATTAGGATGAAGCGGTTACAGAAAATGAACTGAACTGAAGTATGTTCGAGTGGTGCGGGACATGTATGAGAGATGTAAGACAGTGGTGAGGTGTGCTGTTGGTGTGACCGAAGAATTCAAGGTGGAGGTGAGACTGCATCAAAAATCAGCTGTGAGCCCCTTCTTGTTTGCGATGGTGAGGGACAGGCTGACAGACGAGGTTCGACAAGAATCTCCATGGAGTAAGATGTTTGCCGATGACATTGTGATCTGTAATGAGAGCAGAGAACAAAAGTGAAGGAAAATCTAGAGACATGGAGGTATGCCCTGTAAGTCAGAATACATGTGTGTGTGAATGAGAAGAACCCAAGAGGAACTGTGAGGTTACAGAGAGCAGCGATAAGGAAGGTTTTTAAGTTTTTAATTTAAGATTTTAAGTACTTAGGCTCAACAATCTAGAGTAATGAAGAGTGTTTAAAAGAGGTGAAGAAGTGTGTGCAGGCAGGTTGGAATGCTTGGAGAAAAGAGTCTGGTGTGATGTGTGATAGGAGAGTATCAGCAGGAATGAATGGAAAAGTGTACAAGACAATGATGAGGCCAGCAATGTTGTATGCTCTAGAAACAGTGGCACTGAGGAAAAGACAGGCGGCAGAGCTGGAGGTAGCAGAGATGAAAATGTTGAGGTTCTCTTTGAGAGTAACAAGGATGGATAGAATCAGAAATGAGTACATCAGAGGGACAGCCAATGTAAGATGTTTTGGAGACAAAGTCAGAGAGGCTCCGAGAGGCTGTTTGGGGATCATAAGACGAGACCGTGCCCACAACGATCAACGTCGTCTGCAGGACAGCAGCAACCACAACCCTACAGACCAGTCAGTTGCCCTCCTGTTACATGCCCATCGACACCTGAACCCACCCCTGCGGCTAGAGACACAAGTGAAAGTGAGCCCAGCCTGTTCACCAGTGACCTGTGAGACTTTTGTTTTTTTATTTTAATTCATGTAATTATTTCAATTCATGCCTGGGTTTATTGTTATCCGGAGTGCGGCTTGCATTGAGCTACCATTGCATATTAGCTCAGGATAGGAGATGAGCATACTCAGTTCTAAATGTCCAAGGACTGTGCTGTCATAACTGTAGTAGGGTCGCACGGTCATCGACGAGCATTGTGCAAATGAACAAAAACAACATTTAAAACAAACAAAGAAACAATTCGACTAGGAGAACTCTGTGACGTCGCCCTCTAGGAAGCACCACCTTGACCATTTCAGACCGTCTGCTTCAATATCGTGTAGACAGGTTTCGGCCATATTCCTTTACAATATCACTCAACCACATGCCACAATCCTTCTTCTTTTCACTCGCACCGGGAATCACTTTCTTGAGGCCCATGATGAATGACGAAAAATAACAGTAAGTCTGTCGTTTACGGGTATTAGAACTCTGTGACAAACAATGGGTCGAAGGCACACGAAAAGAATCTGGGCATCATGGAGATGCATGTCCCTCCAAGCCAATGGGAGGCCAGTGGGGCGGGTGTTGGGAGATAGCCAATGGGAGAGCAATCAAAATAACTCATAATAAAAGTTGATCTTTGCCGATATTTCCGCGTTGAAACATAGTTACCCCGGGTATTCCTCAGTCATTCCGTGTTGAAGGTAAATGTTTCGCTTTCATTCCGCGTGTTTCCACAATCATTCTGAAGGTCTTCCTTCTAAAATGGAGTAGTGCTGTCATCATTCCTCAAGTGTTCCGTGCTTTCCGTGAACATTTCATGAATTGTCCGAAAATCTTCATTTGCAATCAATGGCTGTTCGCACTAGATCCGCAGGTAATCCACGCACTTTTCCGCATGTATTCCTAAATTGTGCCACGGTCTTTCCATGTCTGTTCTGCACATGTTGTGAACATTCCGAAAATGTTCTGAATGTACAATTTTCCATCGGATTTTGTCCCTTTTTCCATGTAAAAATGCCGAAGCTCCTCCGTAGACTGCGTTCCGTGCCTTTCCGCTACGATCATTGCATTCCTTGCTCCAGTAAAATTGGGGCATAAACCACATATGGGGGTCGTACAGTGGTGAGTACGTTCATTGAACTCTTCTGTAACACCGACAGCACACTTCACCACTGTCTTTGTCACTCCAGACTTCCTCATGCAATATCACAATTCCTCTCTCGGTATCCTGTCATATGCATTCTCCAGATCCACAAAGGCACAATGCAGCTCCTTCTGACCTTCTCTTATAACATCCTCAAAGCAAACACTGCATCTGTATTGCTATTTCTTGGCATGAAACCAAACTTTTGTTCACAAATGCTGATCTCTGCCCTGAGTCGAGCTTCCACTATTCTTTCTCATAACTTCATCATATAGCTCATCAACTTTATCTCTCTGTAGTTGCTCCAATACTGCACGTCTCCCTTGGTCGTCAAAATGGGCACCATCACACGTCTCCTCTATTCCTCTGGCATCCTCTCACTCTCTAAGACCTTGACCTCTCCTAGACACTTCCATACCTCCACCGGAATGTCATCAGGACCAACTGCATTTCCATTCTTCATCCTCTTCAATGACTTCCTCACTTCACCCTTACTAATCTTTGCTACTTCCTGGTCTTCAACGGTCTTCTACTTTTTTTCCTCTCTTATTTTTCTCATTCATCAGTTCTTCAAAGTACTTTCTATCTTCCCAGCACACTTCTGTCATTAGTCAATACATTTCCCTCTCTGTCCTTAATCACTCTAACTTGCTCACAGTCCTTCCCATTTCTATTTCTCTGCTGTGCCAACCTCTGTAAATCATTTTCTCCCTCTTTACTGTCCAATCTCACATTCAAGTAATCATACGCCTTCAGTTTGGCCTTTGACACCGCTACCTTCACCTTACGCTGTGTGTCTCTCTGAGCTTCTGTTTACTCTCTTCGGTCCTCTCAATGTTCCACTTCTTCTTAGCTAACCTCTTCCTATGCTGTTTGGCAACACTCTCACCCACTACTACTTTGCAGTCACTGACTTCCTTCAAATTATATCGCCTACACAAGATGTAGTCTACCTGTGTGCTCTTACCGCCGCTTTTATAAATAACCCCATGCTCCTGTCTTTACTGTTCACCACAGTCATTTCCATCCTTTTTGCAAAATCGGTCAACATCAGTCCTTTTGTGTTCCTGTCCTGGATACCAAACCTGCCTAGCACTTCCTCGTCCCTTCTGTTTTTTGCACCGACATGCCCATTGACGTCTGCCCCAATGACCACTCTTTCACCTTTGGGGGTACGCTGCATCACTTCATCTAACTCACTCCAGAATCTCTCCTTCTCTATTAGCTCACATCCCACCCGTGGGGCATAAGCACTAACAAATTGAACATCATGCCTTCAATTTCTAACTTGAGACTCATCACTCTGTCTAACACTCTTTTCGCTTTTACAAACTTCTCCTTCACGATGACTCCTACTTCATTTATCTTCCCATCCATGATAAAACTTCTAGCTTTGCTACCTTTCCACCTGGTCTTCTGAACACACAGTTTGTCCACCTTCCTCTTCTGCATCATGTCAGCCAGCTCTCTACCTTTTCCTGTCATTGTCCCAACATTCAAAATCCCTACTTTCAGTCCTAGACTCGTGCCTTTCCTCTTCTCCCTTTGCCCATGGACACGCCTCCCACTTTTGCTTATTTGACTGCTTCGATGTCTTCGACCAACAGAAGTCCAATTTCGACCAGCACCCTTTGGTTAACCGTTGGTTGACGGCGATGATGGCGGTCGTTATTAACCCGAGCCTTGACCAATCCGGAATTAACTTCTTGGTTTTGACTCGCATATTTTATTTGGCATTTGTTTTACACCGGATGTCCATCCTGACGCAACCCTCTGCGTTATCCTTGCTTGGGATCGGCGTGAGGGTGGACACTGGCTTGTGCCCTCTCACAGCTGCATTCTTCAACGGAATAAGCTGCTTGTTCTAATAAGAGCCCCTCCACCCCCACCCCACCCCCCTTTTTTTTTTTTTTTTTTTAATCCACATGTAATAACCGCCCATGTGTACTGGTAACAAATTCGTAGATCAAACTTCTTGTTCGATCAGTCTTGGTAACCGTAAAATGAGACATTCACTGCCAGTGGGGCAGTGGTCGTCTAGTGGTATAGGGCGCTGGATTGGTGATCCAAAGGTTGGGGGTTCGAGTCCTGACAAGGTTGTCACTGTCCCCCCCAGTGCAGCTAACTGGGTTCTCAAAGGCGGGCCATGTGTGTCACTGTCTATGGTGAGAGGCATGTAAAGGATACACTGTTGACTTTCGTAAAGAGGAGGCTGCAAAATCGTCAGCGTGTTTCTGTCCCTTGCTTACAAGGGTTGTGTCAGGAAGGGCATCCGTTGTAAAAACCTATGCCAAATCAAACGTGCGAATTATTCGCTGTGGCAACCTCTGATAAAGGGAAAAAGCCGAAAGGAAATCTATTGTATAACCTGTAAAAGTGAGTTTACACGGTATTTCAAGATCTCCTGCCACTGGGGAATGTCTATAATGTTCTTCAGTTTCAACACATTTGATTGTTCTGCCGTGCTTGAGAAAACAAAAATTTTTTGCTTTTTTTGATGGTAAAAGTCCAACAACCGATGAACAATTAGAAACTGCTACAGCAAAATTATCAGATATCTGAATGAATGGAGCGATGAGCCAGATATGGACCTATCAGAAAGTAATGACGGGTATTTTTCACCCGATTCTCCTGCTCACTAACCTTATAAATTTAAGCATTTGACATGTGCTTTTGTTTATGTTCGTGTTGATTGGTTCCAAGTGCTAAAGTTAACAATATCAATTTTACTTCCGGGAAAGTGTTTAAAGGAACAGCACCGGGAGGGGAAATGTAAGGAGCCTTTTTCAAAAACAATTATGCTTTTTTTTGTTTATTTTGAGCTTCTGTGTAAGTAGTTTGGTCATTACAACAAAATGAATAACACAAATACCCGTAAAACTCTTTCATTGTTCTGTTATTATTCATGTTTTCCACCTCGATGGGAATAAGCACTTACAGTTCCACTCCGCTGGACATTTTAATAAGCGCCCACCCGCTTTAATTTAATAGCACTCTGGGCGCTTGTTAGGTCAATATGATATTACTATTTAAAACCAATCAGGTTTAAAAAATACAATATTCAGAAAATGAACAACTCAGGCAAAAAATTTTATTGAACTGTGATGATGATAATGATGCTGCTGATGATGTCACTCATCACATTGGTATATGATGGTTGATTTATCTCCTCCTGGTCTTTACACGTCTCCCATTTCACCAGATCAAATAAATATTGTTATAGTATCAGTATACAACTGTTTAGTCTTCTTTTCCTTTCAGCTTTTTCCTTTCTCGGAAGTCGCCACAGCGAACCATCTGATTTCCACATTTGATTTGGCATTGTTTTTACGTCGGATGTCCTTCCTGTCACAACCCTTTCGCAAGGGACAAAAACACACTGACGGCTGGGCAGCCTACTCTTTACGAAAGTCAGCAATGGTTCTTTTACATGCCTTTCACCATAGACAGTGACAATCCTGTGGGGACTCGAACCCCTAACCTTAGGATAAGTGATCCTGCGCCCTATCCTCTAGACCACCACTGCCCTATCGAACTGTTCAATGTGAGTGACTATAACTTTGCATGAACTCATCAGTAGTAACATTCCAGTTTTTATTTCATTCTGATCAACAATTAAAGAAACTTCTGAACTCTTTCGTGTCGTCACCTAGTCCTCGTCAATCTCCACTCATTACTGTAATGCATCAGAAATATTAAACAGAGAGTATAACTGCACATAATGGAAATAAATGACTGTCTGGGTGCTGAATTGTTGTATATACACTCTGTATAACTCTTTGGTGTGATCTGAAATGGCTTTTACGTTCCATTCCCATTGAGAATTTCACCTTGAACATTTCACAGTGTGTATATTGTAAAAAATAGGTCTGTCTGGTGTTTTAAATTGATGACTTGCATCATTTTTATGACAGCTCAATCGTGTTTGTTCCCGACCCCTGTCTCACAGATGAGATGAAGCAGAGGAAGAAGCACAATCGCAATGCTTTGAGCTGTGAGCTGAAAATAGCACCAGTGCTCAGTCCAGTACTTGTTTACTGTCAGTGAATCATGGAATGATGCATGCTGGGAAACAGGGCTTTACAGTATACTTAGCATTCCTTTTTTTCTGGAGGGTATTATACAAACTTTATGATTCCTGCACCATGTTACTTTTAAGATTCTTGCTAGCCTCGATTAGAGTTTACGTGCAATATGATGATGCTTTTAATGATGATGATGATGATGATGACGAAGATGATGATGATGATGATGATGTCAGATTATTTGCATTGCAATAATGTCATTAAAAGACACCAATAAGAAGGCAGTAAAGGTACAGGATAGCAAATAATACGCTAACGTCCATGGTGAGACATTCACAAACATCATAATCATCATCTTTAGCTTTCTCTGGTCACATATCTTCTGGGTCAACCATAAGGTCTCTTCCCAGTTTAGACATTGCCGAAAGGCCACATCGAAAGGAGTTTGGGAGGCATTGTGACGAGATGCCTGACTGGCTCATCTCAAAGCAGGGAGGGGCCTTTCAACTCTGAGCACCTCCTGGATGACTTCTCACCCTATCTATAAGGAGAACATTTGCGGCTCAGCTCCCTCTTCACCACGACATACCGGTACAAGCTCCGCTTTACAGCAGAGGCTGCAACAATCTCATGGGAAATCTCCCGCTTCATCCTTCCTTCACTCCTGAACACAGCCCCAAGACAATCAAACTCCTCCACTTGAGGCAGGACCTTATTCCAGACCCATAAGGGGCAAAAAAAAAAGCTCACACAAAACAAATCTACTTTCCCCAAATTTTCTGACCTTTGATCTGGTACATCGAAAGGAGTAAACTCGCACACACACACACACACACACACAAACCAGTTCAGGTGAGTTGGGATAAGAATGTGAAGAAATGTCATAAATATTACTGCAAATGTAGAGAACTCTTCGGTCCATTACACACACAAATCAAGTATGGAGTAATCGACACCAGATTGCTCAGATAATTAACAATGCTGATTATGAACTGTATTGATCATTTGCATTTTTAAATGTGGCAGAAGTTTTACGCCGGATGCTCTTCCTGTCGCAACCCTCTGCATTTATCCGGGCTTGGGACCGGCATAAGGGGGAGAGACACTGGTTAGTGCCCCCCGCCCCCCCCCCCCGCCTCATGGCTGCATTTCATGGTCGAAGACGTCGAAGAAGGAGAGGCGGGAGGCGTGTCCGTAGGCAGAGAGAGAAGAGGAAATGCGTGAGCCTAGGACTGAGAGTAGGGACTTTGAATGTTGGAACTATGCAAGGAAAAGATAGGGAGCTGGCTGACATGATGCAGAGGAGGAAGGTGGACATACTGTGTGTTCAGGAGACAAAGTGGAAAGGTAGAAAGGCTAGAAGCTTAGGAGCAGGGTTTAAACTGTTTTATAATGGTGTGGATGGGAAGAGAAATGGAGTAGGAGTCATCTTGAAGGAGGGGTTTGTCAGGAATGTTCTAGAAGTGAAAAGAGTGTCAGACAGAGTGATGAGTCTCAAGTTAGAAATTGAAGGCATGATGGTCAATGTTGTTAGTGCTTATGCCCCACAGGCAGGATGTAAGCGAGAAGAGAAGGAGAGATTCTGGAGTGAGTTAGATGAAGTGATGCAGAGTACCCCCAGAGGTGAAAGAGTGGTCATTGGAGCAGACTTCAATGGACATGTTGGTGCAGGCAACAGAGGGGACGAGGAAGTGATGGGCAGGTTTGGTATCCAGGACAGGAACACAGAAGGACAGATGTTGATCGATTTTGCAAAAAGGATGGAAATGGCTGTGGTGAATACTTTCTTCAAGAAGA
Organism: Plotosus lineatus; assembly: GCA_024760905.1. Taxonomy (NCBI): domain Eukaryota; kingdom Metazoa; phylum Chordata; class Actinopteri; order Siluriformes; family Plotosidae; genus Plotosus; species Plotosus lineatus. Next base: position 58,584,820 of record CM045731.1, on the reverse strand, counting down.
AACAGAAGCATAGGGTGACTTATGAAAGCGGAGGTAAGAGCACACAGGTAGACTACATCTTGTGTAGGTGATGTAATTTGAAGGAAGTCAGTGACTGCAAAGTAGTAGTGGGTGAGAGTGTTGCCAAACAGCATAGGATGGTGGTGTGCAGGATGACACTGATGGTGAGAAAGGTGAAAAAGGCAAAGGCAGAGCAGAAGACAAAGTGGTGGAAGCTGAAAAAGGAAGAGTGTCGTGTTGTCTTCAAGGAGGAGTTGAAACAGGCTTTGGGTAGTCCAGAAGTGCTTCCAGAGGACTGGACAACCACAGCCAATGTGATCAGGGAGACAGGTAGGAGAGTACTTGGTGTGTCCTCTGGAAGGAAAGTAGATAAGGAGACTTGGTGGTGGAATGAGGAAGTGCAGGAGTGTGTACAAAAGAAGAGGTTAGCCAAGAAGAAGTGGGACATTGAGAGGACCGAAGAGAGTAAACAGGAGTACAGGGAGACACAGCATAAGGCAAAGGTAGCAGTGTCAAAGGCCAAAAAGAGGGTGTATGATGACTTGTATACTAGGTTGAACAGTAAGGAGGGAGAAAATGATCTATACAGGTTAGCACAGCAGAGAAATAGAGATGGGAAAGACGTGCAGCAAGTTAGAGTGATAAAGGACAGAGAGGGAAATGTATTGACTGATGACAGAAGTGTGCTGGGAAGATGGAAAGAGTACTTTGAAGAGCTGATGAATGAGGAAAATGAGAGAGAAAAAAGAGTAGAAGGGGTGACCGTTGAGGAGCAGGAAGTAGCAAAGATTAGTAAGGGAGAAGTGAGGAGGGCATTGAAGAGGATGAAGAGTGGCAAGGCAGTTGGCCCTGATGACATACCAGTTGAGGTATGAAAGTGTCTAGGGGAGGTAGCAGTAGATTTTCTGACAAGAATATTCAACAAGGTCTTAGAAAGTGAGCAGATGCCAGAGGAATGGAGGAGAAGTGTGCTTGTGCCCATTTTTAAGAACAAGGGAGATGTACAGAGTTGTGACAACTACGGAGGGATAAAGTTGATGAGCCATACAATGAAGCTATGGGAAAGAATAGTGGAAGCAAGACTAAGGGCAGAGGTCAGCATTTGTGAACAACAGTTTGGTTTCATGCCAAGAAAGAGCACCACAGATGCAGTGTTTTTTTTAAGGATGTTAATAGAGAAGTACAGAGAAGGTCAGAAGGAGCTGCATTGTGCCTTTGTGGATCTGGAGAAAGCATATGACAGGGTGCCGAGAGAAGAACTGTGGTATTGTATGAGGAAGTCTGGAGTGACAGAGAAGTATGTTAGAGTGGTGCAGGACATGTATGAGAGATGTAAGACAGTGGTGAGATGTGCTGTCGGTGTGACAGAAGAGTTCAAGGTGGAGGTGGGACTGCTCTCAGCCCCTTCTTGTTTGCTATGGTGATGGACAGGCTAACAGACGAGGTTAGACAAGAATCTCTATGGACTATGATGTTTGCAGATGACATAGTGATCTGTAGTGAGAGCAGAGACCAAGTGGAGGAAAATCTAGAGAGGTGGAGGTATGCCCTGGAGAGGAGGGGATTGAAGGTTAGTCTTAGTAAGACAGAATACATGTGTGTGAACGACAAGGACCCAAGAGGAACTTTGAGGTTACAGGGGGCAGAGATAAAGAAGGTGGAGGATTTTAAGTACTTAGGCTCAACAATCCAGAGCAATGGAGAGTGTGGAAAAAGAGGTGAAGAAGCGCGTGCAGGCAGGTTGGAATGGATGGAGAAAAGTGTCCGGTGTGATGTGAGATAGGAGAGTATTGGCAAGAATGAAGGGAAAAGTGTACAAGACGGTGATGAGGCCATCAATGTTGTATGGTTTAGAGACAGTGGCCCTGGGGAAAAGACAGGAGTCAGAGTTGGAGGTAGCAGAGATGAAAATGTTGAGGTTCTCTTTGGGAGTAACGAGGATGGATAGGATCAGAAATGAGTACATCAGAGGGACAGCACATGTTAGATGTTTTGGAGACAAAGTCAGAGAGGCTAGATTGAGATGGTTTGGACATGTACAGAGGAGGGATAGTGAGTATATTGGTCGTAGGATGCTGAGGTTGGAACTACCAGGCAAAAGGCCCAGAGGAAGACCAAAGAGAAGATTTATGGATGCGGTGAAGGTGGACATGAAGGTCGTTAGAGTAAGAGTAGAAGATGCAGAGGATAGGGAGAGATGGAGGCAGATCATTTGCTGTGGCGACCCCTGAAGGGAACAGCCGAAAGGAAAAAAAAAAGAACACCTGTGCATGAATAAATAATATTACAATATATACATAAAAACAATTAATTTTGATGACTGGTATAAACAATGAGGGAATAAACAGGCTTAATTATAAAGGATAATCATATTTTATTTCAAACCTACATGCTTAGATGGAGATTATTATCACTCTGTGGGAAAAAAAATTAACAAACTCTCCATCCTGGTGAACACACTGTTCACTGAGCAGGAAAAAGAGAGTAACAATGTGTGATGTCTATCCTTCAGGGGTTTTGTCTGAAAGATAGAGTGTATGTGAGAGTGATTCTCTCTCACACACACATACACATGCCTCTGACAGCATCACAGATCATATTAAAATTTCTGTCTGCTTTTAGTTTCGGTTTTTAATTCAACTATTGCTAGCTTCAAGCTATGATGGGAAACGGGACGGAAAACCCTAAACACATAGAACAGAAACACAGTTGGAAATAAACAGATTTACTTTTTTCAGGACCATTTACAACAAGGGGTGTATGTGTATGTATGTATGTATATATATATATATATATATATATATATATATATATATATATATGTATACATGTATATAAAACAACCCAAAATCTCCCATCAAAACTGGATGCATTGTTGCATCTATGTGTGCACGCACATCTGCCACATGTGTCTGTGTGTAACAGACGCTCCCTAGCTTACGAACGAGTTAGATTCAGGATGGCCGGTCTTTGATAAATTTGTTTGTAAGTCGTTACAGAACATACTTTTAGAGGGGAACGTAAGTTTAAACCTTGTATAAGTAATCTATACAAGTTTGTACTGTATACAATCTCCCTCTCTCTCTCTCTCTCTCTCTCTCTCTCGCTCTGTCTCTCTCTCGCTCTCTCTAATCATCTGTTCTTTGTCAATATATTATGTCCCGTGTTTAAACTCCTAGTTCCTCTCAAGCACAGCACAGCGGATCTGATCAGATTTACAAAGAGTTTCACTATTATTCACTAGTTCATTATAATACTGGAGTCAATTTGTTTCTTCTTTTAAAGTTTTTGGCAGGAGTTCAGAAAAGTATGGGTTCTGCTTTTCTTCCGAGACTGGCACATGTCAGCCAAGCCCCGATGCTGGAGCCAAGTATTAAGTCTACCTCAGGATAATGTTTAATCATATTTCATACTTATATTTATGATCTATTTTCTTTAGATTTTATTCCATTTCTATTTCTACTTGTTCTTCAATTTCATTTCACTTTCACTTTCACTTTCGACCTTGGACAGCCCTGTTGGTATCTCCTGATGATGTGGGTCAGGTCAGAGTTAAACACTCTGCTACAGTCTGACAGTAGACTGTACTACCTGCTTCTGTTTCCACTGCCTTGTGCTCTTGGTTTATGAAAGGCTATGGGAGTTAACCCAGACAGAAAATCCTGCAGCAAGAGAAAAGGCAGGGAGTAAACCCTGAAAAAAAAAATCCGGAGTGGGGCCCCCTAAGGCGGTTGAATGGCATACTTGTAACCTTCCGACAGCTCCTGCATCCTGATACGTCCTCCAGCCGTCTTGATCTTGTCTTATCACTGGACCCGGCGTCTAACGACGAGAGCGTGAGGCCGATCCAGCGCATGTCTTCTTCACTTTAATCAAAGTTCAGCACAAGTTACGGAATCATCATTTTCCAAGTCCTGTGGTGATAAGGGAGCGGCAAAGCAGCAGGTGGGGATACACCGGAAGCTGTAGTCATGAACCTGCAACACAGGCAGCTCAGGACGTGTATTCGCTCTTCACTGGACCGAGACAGCAGTGGAGTTCGGCAGCCTTCTGAGTGACCTAGCAGCACTCTTTAGAATGAGGAAGGGGCTAGAAAAGGTGCCCCAAACATAGTCTTTCTCACCTCACCCTGGTCAACATACCGCGGCAGGCAGGGATCCCTTTTTGCGGTCAAAAAAGAAATCAAAGGCATGGACTGTAAGAACCCTGCTTGATTTACGTAAAAGCAGACAGACCAGAAAGACTTGAGAAGAGAATTGAGAATTGACCGTGAATTGGCTCGCTACATTGCCACTTGACATGCCTTGCAGATGGAGGCCAGTTTACAGAAATTGGCGGTGGCTATACTTTCTTCTGGAGTGGTCGTCGCAGTGAAGTAAGGCGTAAAGCAGGTGTAGGTCTCAACGACCGTCTGATGACAAAGCAGCTTGCACATGAAAAGAAAAGTGCAACCATCATCAGTGTCCATGCACAAAGAAATTAAATGTCATGAAACTTAAAAACCCAAAAAAGTCGAATGACACAGTTAACTGGCAGACCTACAGGGATTCTACTTATTCTGCTGCCCTAGAATGCTTAGGCTTAATCACCAGAAACCACCAGGACTGGTTTGATGAAAATGACCAAGCAATTCAGGAGCTTCAAGTCAAGAAGCATCGCCTTCTGCGGGCCCATCAGAATGACCCTACCAGCACGGTAAAAAAAAAAGCAGCATACACAAACATTCGCAGCACAGTACAAACAAACCTACGTCATATGCAAGACTCCTGGCTTAGTGCTAAGGCTGACAAGATTCAAAGCTTTGCTGACAGGCACAATGGAAAGAGATTTTATGACACCCTGAAAGCAGCTTATGGACCACGGTCCTCTGCATCATGCCCGCTCCTTAGTGCTGATGGTTCTACCTTTCTGACAGAAAAGAAGATTATCCTAGAGAGATGGGCAGAACACTTCAACAGCGTGCCAAACCGGCCAGCCCAAGTTAACGATGAAGCCATTGCAGGCCGCCGACAAATCAAGAGCTTGCTGTTCCCCCTTCAGAAAAGGAACAGCTGCCTCAGGAATTCAGAGATGCTATAATTATTCATATTTATAAGCGGAAAGGAAATCGACAGTCCTGCGACAACCACAGAGTGATCTCACACCTGTCCACAGCAGGCAAAATCCTGGCTCGAGTCCTTCTCAAGCGCTTGCTGGAACATCGTGAGCAGGGTTTCCTCCCTGAAAGCTAATGCGGCTTCCGAGCAGGTTGTGGGACCACTGACATGATCTTTACGGCTCGCGAGCCCCAGGAGAAATGCACTGAGCAGTACCAAGAACTTCTCACAACTTTTGTTGATTTGACCAAAGCCTTTGACAATGTCAGTCGTGAGGGACTCTGGAAAATCATGTGAAAATGTGGCCGTCTCCGCAAGTTCACCACAACCGTCCGCCAGTGCAATGACGGAATGATAGCCAGAGTTTTTGATGACGGCAAATTCTCCGAGGTCTTTCCAGTGACTAAAGGAGTTAAGCAGGGCTGTGTCCTAGCCCCAACACTGTTCAGCATGATCTCAGACACCTTCAGAAACCATGAGACCGGCATTGGCATCAGGTACAGGTCTGATGGAAAGCTATTCAACCTTAGGCGTCTCCAAGCGGTTACAAAGGTGAAAAAACTGTCCTCAGAGCCTTATTGTTTGCTGACAACTGTGCCCTCAATTCTAGTGATGAGCAAGAGATGCAGCTGCAGATGGATAAGTTTTCTTTGGCCTGTAAAAATTTTGGCCTTACCATTAGCACCAAGAAGACCAAAGTGACATTCCAGCCAGCTCCAGGGAACCAGTATCGCGAGCCACAGATCAGGGTAAATGAACAGACTTTTCAGGCAGTGGAGAAATTTACCTACTTGGGCAACACTCTTTCCCGTAGTGCAATGATTGATGCCGAGGTCAATAACAAAATCTCCAAAGCAAGTAGCGCCTTTGGAAGACTCAGGAAAATTCCAGAGAGGAGAGGGATCAGCATTACAACAAAGCTGAAAGTCTACCATGCAGCCTCCTTCACATCTGCTGACAAGATCAAATACCTGACACAGAGGTTCTGAGGCAGGCAGATATTCCAAGTGCCACCACCATGCATAAGACTCAGCTGAGATTGGCAGGTCATGTCTCCCGCATGTCAGCTGACCGCATCCCGAAACAGGTCTCCTACGGAGAACTCAATGAAGGGAAGCGCAAGGCTGGAGGGCAGAAGAAACGTTTCAAGGACAATCTGATGGGCAACCTCAAAGATTTTTCAACTGACGTCGAATCATGGGGAGAGGCTCGTTGTCGACCGCTCTTCCTGGCGCTGCGTCACCTGCGGAAGGAAAGAGCAGCCAGAACCAAAAACACAGCTCCTACTTACTCCTGCCCTACTTATGGGAGAAGCTTTCTTGCCAGGATTGGGCTTGTCAGCCATATCCGGTCACATAAGTCCCGCTCAAATACCTAAAGTGATGCCTGTGGTCACACTCGAAGACAAGTGACGAACGATATCTCCTGATGTTTGCAAAATGAATATTGGTAAGTTGGGGAGCGTCTGCATTTATACTTTATTTACATCTTATGTTATTTTTTTAATGTTTTATTATTGGAAGCATTTATAGCATTGAATGTGTATTTATTGATATTATATACACATATACATGTATGTATACGTCAGTCGGGGGTGGGGTGCATTTATTGCTTTGGAAAGATTATCCCCTCTTTCATGAAAGTGAAATGAAAGGCAATCCTTCCATACATATTAATATCCATCAACAATCCTGCCATAAACATATATTTTCCTCATTAGGTGGTTTTTACTTATAGTTTTAAAGTTCCAACCTGCTGTTTCACTTTTGCGAGAGCACAGAATCACAGGAATAGGACATGAATTCCCCAGTTTAAATAAACCAAGTTAACGGTAACAATATACAGACATTAAACTAACAAATCAGCTCAAAACGACTGAACTTGTGCATAAAAGAAAACTATTTTCCACAGTACACTGGCACGTTATCAGTGTTTTTTGAATCTTTAAAGAGTAAAAGTTGACGAGATTAAACAAAAACTGACATAAAAATAATTGTAACCTTTTTTTATGTTTAGGTTTGATTTCCTTTTAACACACAGATCTCCTCTGGTGTTTAGCTTTTGTTCTCTTTGGGTCATTTTTTTCTGTTTTTATCTTGCTCAGCTATTTGTTTTTTTATGGCAATAACTAAATATAAATCAGCTGGATTGTAAACAGCCTTTGTTATATACAGCATAGTGATGTGTATCAACGCACATGGTCCAAATATCAGCAAAGCCTTTTCTTCGATTTGCTAGAAATAGCTCATCTGCTGTTCTGGTTCTTTTTGTCTCTTCTGCTCACTCTGATTTCTGCAGTGTTTGCTTTATGGCATTCAGTGTCCTTGAAAATGATAAGTAGAAAATGGGAGAACAATTTCACTGCTTTATAACACTTTCACACACACATACGCTCTCTCTCCTCTCTCTCTCTCTCGCTCTCTCTCTCTCTCTCACACACACCCCCACACACACACACACACACACACACACACACAAAGAACGAGAGAGACAGAGAGAGAGAGCGGGGGGAAGGGGGTTATGAGATGATGAGTTCAATCAGATAAGCTTGAAGCAGAAAAGCACTAAAACTAAACTAAAACTAAAAAAATTAAAATGTCCAAAAAATTACATTTGTCCAAAGACAGTGTTCCAGGCAGAACTTCAGCAGAGAGCTTTCTTCAAGGGTTCTTGAAGGAATTCATTTATTAATTTTAAGTTCTTGGTGTCCAAAACACTGCTGTAGAACCATCAGAAGTTCTTCCCTAGAGGAACACCCAAAGAACCCAAACATTAAAAATATGCTGAATAAACTGAATAATTTATTAACGATTCATTATGACAACAAATTAGATATTTGGAGATTTCTGACTGTTTGTGGGGTGACACGGCCATGTAGCAGTCAGCACGTGAAAGATAGAGTGTCCTGGGTTTGAGTCCTGGCCTTGGCGAGGGAGTTTCTATGTGGAGTTTACATAGTGTCTCTGTATTTGTGTGGATTTCCTCAGGGTATTCTAGTTTTCTCCCACAAATCCAGAGAGAGGTACATTAAGCTAATTTCCCAACCACTTTATCCTTTCAGGGTCTAAATAGGATGAAACCTATCTCAGACAACTCTGGGCAAAGACAAGGTACACTCTAAACAGCTCATCCATCCATTGCAGAGCAACACACACAAAACCAGTGACACTCACATCTAGACTCGATTTGGAATTAGTTTGTCAATTAGTCTGCTGTGCATATCTTTGGACTGTTGGAGGAAACTAGAGTACCGAGAGAAAATCTACGCAATTACAGAAAAAACATGCAAACTCCACACAGAAACACTCTTGCCAGGCTTGGAACTCAAACCCAGGATCTTCTTGCTGTGAGACGGACATACTAGTACTAAGCCCTACGCCACTGTGCCGCCTTTGTTTGTATTCTGTAAATATTTATTTGCATTAAAATTTTTTTTTAAAGGATTATTATTAATGTTGCCATATGCATGTTGTCTCAGAATTGTTCGGAGCATTAACATTCGCAAAGATTGAAATGTCACCACTGCAGATTTAATTCCAATGGTATGTTCTGATTCCTGACAATCCTCCAATTTCATTTTTACTCAGAGTTATGCTCGACTACAGGCACAACTGGTAAAGCTCAGGTATAAATTTTTCTCATTCCTAAGAATGGGGAACGGTAGGACCCTGAAAATGACCTCCTGAAACTATGAGCAATAAATTCCAAATGGTTCCTGCACCTAAGCTGGCATTCGGGCTGCAAAAAGTAAAGCATGGGAAGGTCCTTTAGCTTGTGAATAATGGAGCTGAGTGTTAACAGTGCTATCACACGCTGCCATTTTCAGGTAATGAATGAATCATTCTGCTCGCAAGAAAGACATGGCACTGAATCAATCATTTATGAACTCAAAAATGCCTCCAGATACACAGAACCAGAGTTAAAACTTGGAAAAGTTTTCCTTAACAGACCGACTTCACGCTTGAACAAAAAAATCATTTTTTAAGATTTTTTGATCTGGGATTCAATGGCAGTCCTACTCACTACCTATGAGAGACTTTCTTGTGCTTTTGCGACATATCAATTTGTGTTGTTTTTTTAATCTCTGTTTTTGAATTGCAGATGATTTATAACACGTCTCAGGACTTCTGTATGTCGGGTGGAAAGTTGCTTCGTTTTTTTTTTTTTTGGTAATATCATTTTATGATTGGTGTCTCGGTGATGCAGCAATTAGCATGTCAATCTCTCAGTGAGAAGGTTCCGGGCTAGAGGCCCAGACTCGGTGAGGGTGTTTCCATGTGGAGTTTGCATGTTCTCCCCATGCTTGTGTGGGTTTCCTCTGAGTCCTCTGGTTTCCTCCAACAGTGCAAGAGAGTGAGTATGAATAGTTGTATGTGTGTTGCCATATGATGGTTTGGTGATCTGTCTAGAGTGTACCTACCATGCTCAGAATCAGCTGACTGACTGTAATGAATGATACAGCAGTGTGAAAAATGCAATGAAATTAAAAAGACCTGCCTGCCTATTCAAATATATTTTAGTGACATTTAAAAACTTACATAATATTTAAATTCAGATTTTTTTTTTACTTTCACTGTATATAATATGCTGTAATGTTCAAATGATGAACTTGAATGAGTCCCACATTTCATTCCTAACAGCAATCAGTTCATAAACGCTGAAGTGAAGCAGCAGAGATCTGCGTCATTTCTTGGGTGTGAATTAGCTGCGAGTACAAGTTAGAAAGCTGTGCTAATTTAACACATAAATGGCACCAATAATTGAGCTTTGGTTCTGATCAGTGTGTTTAGAATGTTTTATGTTTAATTTTTTAATATTAGATGTTATATACCCATTACAATTCCTGACTGAAATTAAGTTTCCCATTCAGTTCCAGTTAGATTAAAACGGAACTGGGTCCATAGAGTCTTTGTGAAACCGTTTGTTTCGTGTTAATGATCCTGCACCAGCCACCATGATATTAATAACATCCTCATCTTTATTATTTCTCCTGAAGTCGTTTTCTTTGTTCTGTTTCTTGTCACTCAATCATAGATTTTTGCACGTCTACCAACTGCTGAAAAGCTGTCGGTCGGTAAACGTTTAGCACAGCACAAAGTAACAGAATGTAACACAACCCACACAATGTAACATAACACAACACATCAGAACACAACACAAAACAATACAAATTAACACAATTCAAAGTAATACAACACGAAACAACACAATCAGCATATCACAGCAACACCAGAATTCAACATAACTCAATGTAACACCACAGAACACAACATAATACCACGTAACACAATTCAACATAGCACAACAAAAATCAGCATATCACAGAACACAGCATAATGTAATGTAACGCAACACAATATAACTCAACACAACATAACACAACACAACATAGCTCAATGCAACACAGCACAATGTAACATAACAGAACACAAAACAACATAACACAATGTAACTCAGCACAATATAACACAGCACCATTCCTGCTGCAGACACAGCAGATTCCTTCTGATTCTCATGAAGATGTGAAAGTCTATATTCTATTTCCGGTTAATAGAATCAAGTGAAATTATACATGGTGCACCTTTGAAAAAATGCTATAAAGTCCCCCACGCACACACACAAGCAGAACAAATTGAATACAAAGTAGTTTTTTTAAATGAAAGTTTAAATAGGTCGAGCAACAGTAACAGATATGCATTCATTCATTTTCTAAACTGCTTAATCCTAATTAGGGTTGCAGGGAGGCTGGCACTGATCTCAGCCAACTCTGGTCAAAGGCAGAATACACCCTGGATAACTTGCCACGCCATCACAGGGGAGAAACATACTCATGGCTATGCAGCCTAGTTTAATCAAAAGTCAGCAATTGTTCTTTTAAATGCCTTTCAGCATAAACAGTAAAAGACATAGCTAATCTTTGTTAACCCATTTAGCTGCACTGGGGGCACAGGTGCAACCCGTTGAAAGTGGGTTTGAACCTCCAACCTTAAGATTTCATCCAGCACCTTAAGACCAGGCGACCACTGCCCATGATACAGTTTATTTATTTATTTATTAAGTCAGTAAATAAGCCAATTTTACATCTCGATTGGTGTAAGCATTATGGAATCATGGCTACTTCCAAAAAAGGCAGCGTTTAACCTGAATGTCAAAAAACAGTGCTGTATCAATATGTTTAATTTATGGAAAGTTCCTGATCTATGGGTGTATTGTTCCCATAGGGGTCTTCCCGGTTGTTCTGGCAAACGTAAGCATGAATTAGTTGCGCGTGAATTTGCTGCCACATTACAGAATTTGCTGATAATCCTGCAAAAAGCTGAGGAATCCAAGCAGATCCAGCGTGCCTATGCCAGACTGCTGACGTCTGAAGTGGACGGAAACAAAAGTCAATACCATGTCAAAGTGGCTCCCTTGTATGCACCTTGACATAGCAGATTGTCAATCGACCAAGCACCCTTACTTGGGCGTCTCAGGAATGACTACAAAGAAGGTACAGCGGTCATCGAGTGTTTTTGACAGCTCAAATTTGGCTTTGTCATAGATCCAGTAAATGTTCGATCATGATCACTGATTGCTTTTCTGACTCTTAGGTTCTTCTTCTTCTTCTTTTCCTTTCGGCTTTTTCCTTCAGGGGTCGCCACAGCAAATCATCTGCCTCCTTTTCACCCTATCTTCTGCATCTTCTACTCTGACACCAACTACCTTCATGTCCACCTTCACCACATCTCAATCTTCTCTTTGGTCTTCCTCTAGGCCTTTTGCCTGGTAGTTCGAACCTCAGCATCCTACTACCAATATATTTTCTATCCCTCCTCTGTACATATCCAAACCATCTCAATCACACCTATTCGACTTTGTTTCCAAAACGTCTTACATGTTCTGTCCCTCTGATGTACTCATTCCTGATCCTATCCATCCTCGTCACCCCAAAGAGAACCTCAACATTTTCATCTCTGCTACCTCCAGCTCTGTCTTTTTCTATGTGCCACTGTTTCTAAACTGTACAACATCGCTGGCCTCAATACTGTCTTGTACAATTTTCATTTCATTCTTGCCGATACCCTCCTATCACCACTCAACACTGGACACTTTTCTCCAACCATTCCAATTAGCCTGCACACGCTTCTTCACCTCTTTTCCACACTCTTCATTGCTCTGGATTGTTGAGCCTAAGTACTTAAAATCCTCCACCTTCCTTATCTCTGCTCAAGTAACGTCACCGTTCATCTTGGGTCCTTCTCATTCACACACATGTATCCTGTCTTACTGAGGCTTACTTCATTCCTCTCCTTTCCTGGGCATACCTCCACCTTTCTAGATTTTCCTCCACTTGTTCTTGGCTCTCACGACAGATCAGATGTCATCTGTAAACATCATAGTCATGGAGATTCTTGTCTAACCTCGTCTGTCTATCACCATAAGCAAACTAGAAAGGGCTAAGAGCTGATCCTTGATGCAGTCCCACCTCCACCTTGAACTCTTCTGTCATGCCGTCAGCACACCTCACCACTGTCATACATCTCTCAGACATGTCCTGCACCATTCTAATATACTTTGTCTGACTCTTAGGTTATACTGGTCGACAGATTCTATATTATATTAGGCCAAATCAGGCTAATGTCCGGGCCTGCATTTTGCCAATTGTCAGCCCAATTGGAAGACAATTAATTGTGGACTCTACAACAAATAGAATACTAATTAATATAATTTACCCAGCTAACACTGTGACATTGCAGCAACGTCATTACAACGTTACTTTGTAGACTCAAAGTAGACTTGTAGATTTTGTAGACAAATGTCATTTTGTAGACTCCCCAAACTGCTGCTGCAATGTTGCGAATGTTGCAGGCGACGGTGTGACGTGGCAGCAACGTTGCTGCAACATTTACATGACGTTACATGCAACACGAAATTGCAACCTTTCTGCAACGTTGCAAATTTGTAACTTAAATTATTAATTAATTAAATGATAATTAATTAATTAAATTATATCATAAACTTTCTGCTTTAATCAACGATTTCATCCCTCTGGAACCTTCAGCTCGGTTGTAAAAGTATACAAATTTAAGTAAATAAATAAATTTAAGGCCTGAAGCAGACTTTAACGGCAGTTGTTTAGGGGTGACAATGTTGTTACAAGCAAGAGCAAAAGCAAGTGGCTGTCTGAATGTTTGGTAGCTGTGACCATTGAACTGGATATTAGGTCACATCACCCGCACATGCACAGTTGTAATGCAAACTTGGCTTATTCAGTCTAATGTTCTAAGACGAATTGATATGGGACATGGGGTGAGCTTTACTGCCCCCTTCAGGTCACAGTACGCACTGCAGCAGGGATTTTTCACACTCAGCTCTTTCTCATGAGAGAGATTTCCTTCCTTTCGGCTTTTCCCTTTATCAGGGGTTGCCACAGCAAATGATTCGCACGTTTGATTTGACATAGGTTTTTACGTTGGATGCCCTTCTGAAACTTGTCATGAACCAATTTAGAGGTAACACCATTACAAACTAAAAAACATGCCCTGAGTGACACAAAGTTAGGAAACAGAGAGCAATGTGATTAGTTTGGATCTTTATTAACAAGTTCAAATGTGAAGATTTCAGGAGCCCCAGGCAGGAGGAAGCACAAGGGTTTAGTGTGCATTAAAAAAGTGTGTGATCAATGTCACAAGATTACAGTAGGTCCTTGACTATTCACGGTTTTGTACATATTCGTAGTTTTGCATAATTGTGGATTGCCCAGCAACTGTCACGTCATTCAATTTCAGCCAGTGTAACGCCCGTTTTTCCTCATTCACACACAAGTTGTCAAAGAGCCTTTTTTAGGGTGTTTGAATGACCAATTAAGCTGGATGATGCCACTCAAACGCTGTGCGTCTTCTCTGGCTAAGCGACAGAAAACGTTGGGTGGGATGTCTCTTCTGAAGAAATAAGACCTGAGGAAACAACAGTTTCCACTGAAGTGCCTGAAGAGGAATAATTATCTGAACTGTTGTATTAAAGTCTTTTTCAATTATTATTGCAGTACAGTACCTCCTTAATTTGTTTTGTATGTTGTTTGTTTTTTGCACTATGCTGGTCTATGACCGGTCGACTCTACTACAGCTATGAGAGCGGACGTTTAGAACTGAGCACGCTCAACTCCTATCCTGAGCTAATATGCTATGGTAGCTCAATGCTAGCAGCACCACAGCTAACAATAAGCCCAGGCGGAGACGTGGCAGTCTGGAAGGGGCTGAATGATGACTCTGGCGTTTGGTTAGCAGTGGAAGGTTAGCACTTCCTTTCATACTGCTTGCAAATGTTCAGTCTTTGCGAAACAAGATGGGCCAACGTCATGCTCAGATTGCAATTCAGAGGGATCTACAGGTTTGCTCTATGCTGTTTCTGTGAAACATGGCTCGAGGGGCATACACCTGACAAGGCGATTACACAAGCCAGCTATACGGCCTTCAGGGAAGATCGAAGGGCAGCGGCCGGTCCTCCCTGAAGGCCATGTAGCCAGCTGGTGTAATCACCTCGTCAGATGTCCTCTCCTCTAGATATGTTTCACAGAAACACAACATGGAGCGGACCTGAAGATTCCAGCTATGAGAGCGCAGTGTTTTCGGACATTTAGAACTGAGCACGCTCAACTCCTATCCTGAGCTAACATGCTCAATGCTAGGCACACCCCAGATAGCAATAAGACTCCAGCCTTTGGTTAGCAGTGGAAAGTTAGCACTTCCAGTCATACTGCTTGAAAATGGTATGCTTTTATCATTTTTAAAAGGTTTAGGGGCTAGTGTTGGGGGCTTAGAATGAATGAGGCCTTTTATATGTAAAATGTCACTCAACTTCCGAAAAAATCAGATAATGAAACTACTTCTGGAATGGATTCATTTCATAAGGTGTGGTACCACCATATGTTTATAATTTACAATAAATTTAAAATTTAACATATGTTTATAACTTACAATATGTAGTAATAATGCTTGAAAATTTTCAGTCTCTGCAAAAACAGAATGGACGAGCTTCATACTCGGATTACAGCGTGGAGGAATCTTCAGGTCTGCTCCATGTTGTGTTTCTGTGCATAAAGCTGGACATGATGATTACACAAGTCTACCACCCCAAACTGAGAGGGGGTAGAGAGAAGAGAGAGACAAAGAGATCGCCAGAGAGGAAGAGATAGAGATAAAGAGAGGGAGATGAGGGACAGAGAGGGAGACAGAGAATGAGAGAGAGGTTGAGGGTGAGATATATATATATATAGATATGGCAGTCATTATTAACCCGGGCCTCAACCGATCCGGTATGGAAGTCATCTTGATGATTTGGATATCAAATCGGTGCAGGTTTTACGTCGGATTCCCTTTCTGACACAACCTTCTGTATTTATAATGGCATGAGACTGGCGTGAGGATGAACACTGGCTTGTGTTCCCTCATGGCTGCAGAAATACAGGGATCCCTCACTTTATGCGGTTAATTGGGACAGAGATCCCCACGTGACCACTGAAATTTGAGAAGTAGGATCACCGCCCCCCCCCCTGAAAATAACATAAGCAGTAAATAAAATATAAATACACACACATACAGATCGCCTTGCATGAGAAGAGGACCACACACATACATACGCGCACGCATGCACGCGCGCATTTGCGCATGTGCACAGAGATGCAACAATGTAACTAGTTTTGATAAGAAATCATGGGTTGTTTTTTGTTTTGTGTTTGTTTAGGGTTTTAATTTTTTTTTTTTTTTTTTTTTGCAGGAATCCCTCGCTACTTTGAGTTTCAATTCATGAGGCTTTAAAAAAATCAATCAATAAATATTCGTCGAATTAAAATGCCACAGAAATAAGGCCAATTATACATAAATACCACTAAACCCCTAAACTATTGTTGCATTTGTATGTGCACGCGCATCTGCGCAAGTGCGTGCAAGTGCGTATGTATGTGTGTCGTTTTTTTCTCATACAATACCATCTGTATGTGTTTGTATTCGTGTTTTATTTTCATCTTATGTTTTTTTTAATGTTTAATTGTTATTATAAGCATTTATAGCATTGAATATATATTTATTGACATTATATACACATATACATGTACGTATACGTCAGTCAGGGGAGTTGGAGAGGGTGATCCCACTTCGATGATTTCGATGTTCGTGTGGGGATCTCAGTTCCAATTAACAAGGCAAAGTGAGGGATCCGTGTATTTATATGTGTGTGTGTGTGTGTGTGTGTGTGTGTGTGTGTGTGTATATATGTATATATATATATATATATATAGATACACACACACACACACACACACACACACATATATATATATATATATATATATATGTGTGTGTGCTTTAGGTACCCTCAGTAAGAGGAGCATCATGAGGTACTTACCACATTAATTAGCAGATACCCCTTTCTACAAGATTCAAGCACATCAGGTAAATTTCAGGTAAGTAAATTTATTTTGTAGCAATGTATTCAATGTGCTCACTTGAAACCTTGTATTTTGGTTTGTTTTTTTTCGACAGGAAACTTGACATTTTCTGATATTAAACAGTCTGCAGTTTAATAGATAAATATATATTTTATTCTTTAAAAAATATATTGATCTAGTTGTAATTTAGGGTTTCTACATCATATTATTATTGCCTTTGATGACACTGGACAAATGTGGAGATAAGTATGTGTATATGTGTTAATATAATAAATAATAATACAATTACATTAGTATGTATTCTTTTTGTTCTAAATATTGCAGCTGTGTTTAAAGAGTAGCCTGGTGCAAAAATATAAGCACGAAAGGCAGCCCTTAACATCTGAGGCATCTGTGGACGCCATAAAAGCCAAGATAGGCTCATGAGAAAGAGGACGAAACCTGGCTAAGTGAACTTCAGAAAAACACATTGAAACACCGAGACAAAAGAGAACAGCTACTGTAAGGCTTTATTGCAAGTATTTGACATTATTGGACATAAGTTTTATATTGAGATAAAATATTTATTTTAAAGATTTTTTAAGGATTTTATTTGACAATTATAATGTTAATTCAACTTAATTGCATGAAATGTAACGTCATTCAAATGGAATCAGGAAGGCAGTGTGCACTTGTTTATTTTGCTGTATTTTGCTATATTTCTGCAAGTTTCAAGTTAATTGTTCATTCATTTCTGTTTCATTCATATTTTACTTTGACATCATTTAACTGAAACCTGTGCTATTACACAGATCTTCTTTTCCTTTCGGCTTTTTTTCCACAAGTCGCCACAGCGGAATCATCTGATTCGCACATTTGATTTGTCATAGGTTTTTACGTCGGATGCCCTTTTAGTCACAACCATTTAGCAAGGGAGTGAAACACGCTGAAGAAAGTGCGGCCAAGGCTGGAGATTATGAAGTGTACAATGGGCAGAACATGTGCCTTCCGGGCCAAGAGAATCAGAGAAGAAGAGAGTCAGTGACTGCAAAGTAGTAGTGGGTGAGAGTGTTGCCAAACAGCATTGGATAGTGGTGTGCAGGATGATGCTGATGGTGAAGAAGGCAAAGGCAGAGCAGAAGACAAAGTGGTTGAAGCTGAAAAAGGAAGAGTGTCGTGTTGTCCTCAAGGAGGAGTTGAAACAGGCTTTGGGTGGTCAGGAGGTTCTTCCAGATGACTGGATAACCAGAGCAAATATGATCAGGGAGACTTAGCTAGCTAAGAAGAAGTGAGACATAGAGAGGACCGAAGAGAGTAAACAGGAGTACAGGGAGACACAGCGTAAGGCGAAGGTAGCAGTGTCAAAGGCCAAACAGAGGGCGATGACTTGTATGCTCGGTTGGACAGTAAGGAGGGAGAAAATGATTTATACAGGTTGGCACAGCAGAGAAATAGAGATGGGAAGGACGTGAAGCAAGTTTGAGTGACAAAGAACAGGAAGGGAAATGGATTGACTGATGACAGAAGTGTGCTGGGAAGATGGAAAGAGTACTTTGAAGAGCTGATGAATGAGGAAAATGAGAGAGAAAAAAAGAGTAGAAGAGGTGACTGTTGAAGACCAGCAAGTCGCAAAGATTAGTAAGGGTGAAGTGAGGAGGGCATTGAAGAGGATGAAGAGTAAAAGAGTATTCATTTTGTGATATCAACCAAAGTACTGACATGAAAGCTGAAAATAAACAGAAAACAGTATAAATTTAAAATTAAAGACCCCTTACATTTTCCTCCCGATGGTGTTCCTTGAAACATTTTCCCGGAAGTAAAATCAAGCCAATCAACACGAATGCCAACTTTAGCACATGGCACGTTGAACCAATCAACACGAACATAAACAAATGCACATGGCCAAGAAAGTCTTTAAATTTATGAAGTTAGTGAGCAGGAGAATGGGCTGAAAAATCCTCGTCATCACTTTTTGATAGGTCCATATCTGGCTCATTAATCTAGAGAGGTGGAGGTATGCCCTGGAAAGGAGAGGAATGAAGGTTAGCCTCAGAAAATCAGAATACATGTGTGTGAATGAGAAGGACCCAGGAGGAACGGTGATGTTACAGGGAGCAGAGATAACGAAGGTGGAGGATTTTAAGTACTTAGGCTCAACAATCCAGAGCAATGGAAAGTGTGGAAAAGAGGTGAAGAAGCGTGTGCAGGCAGGCTGGAATGGTTGGAGAAAAGTGTCCGGTGTGATGTGTGATAGGAGAGTGTCACCAAGAATGAAGGGAAAAGTGTACAAGACGGTGGTGAGGCCAGCGATGTTGTATGGCTTAGAAACAGTGGCGCTGTGGAAAAGGCAGGAGGCAGAGCTGGAGGTAGCGGAGATGAAAATGTTGAAGTTCTCTCTGGGAGTAACGAGGATGGATAGGATCAGAAATGAGTATATCAGAGAGACAGCCCATGTAAGATGTTTTGGAGACAAAGTCAGAGAGGCTAGATTGAGATGGTTTGGACATGTACAGGTGGGATAGTGAGTATATTGGCAGTAGGATGTTGAGGTTGAAACTACCAGGCAGAAGGCCTCGAGGAAGACCAAAGAAGAGATTTATGGATGTGGTGAAGGAAGACATGAAGGTCGTTGGAGTCAGAAAAGAAGATGCAGAGGACAGGGTGAGATGGAGGCGGATGATTTGCTGTGGCGACCCCTGAAGGGAACAGCTGAAAGTAAAAGAAGAAGATATCTGGCTCATTGCTCCATTCATTCAGAGCATCCCATAGTTTTGCTGTTCATCAGTTGTTGCACATTAACCAAGAGAACACAGCAAAAAAAAATTCTGTTTTTTTTAAAGCACAGCAGAACAATTAAATGTGTTGTTACTGATGAACATTATAGACATTCCCCAGTGGCAGGGGGTCTTGAAATACCGTGTAAACTCACTTGTACAAGCAGTGAACACCTCATCTTATGATTACAGAGACTGATCAAATAAAATTGGTCAGTTTGCTCACAGTACACATGGGCAGTTATTTGACGTCAGATCAAAAACATTGGGGGAGGGCGCTTATTGGAGCAGGACGCTTATTACGTCGTAAAAAAGGTATGTCGTTTGAGAGTATTATTTATATTAGTTCCAAACAGAAGAAATAAATTTGGTCTGGGACATGATAACTTGGGACCCACTCGAGCTAGATGCACAAAATTAATAGTTTATGCATTAAATTTGTAAAAAAAATGTCTAATATACATTTTGATACACATTCAAACCTTTTATACATATTTCTTGTTTGTACTTTCAGTTCTGAAAAGGAATGCAGCCATCCTGCTACTTCCTAGCCTACTAGGAGAAAATGCGGAATGGCTGGCCATTTTTAACAAGGTACATACATGTATTCTATTGTCACATGGTAATAATTGTGTACAATTATTTGTTCCACTTTTTTGAGCTGGTCCTACAGACCTGCTCTAGGAATTGTACATTAATAATGGCTCATTTAATAAAATTAAATACTGCATACACTAAATATTTTTGCTGTGTTAGTATGGTGCAATCATTATCACGGAAATAAACTCTCACATTAACAAACTGGGCATGTCAGAACTTCTCTGTATTTATTGAACTGAATGGTTATTTCTGGTGGTCATTTTTATTTTCAAAAATGTCATTTTCATATGTTCCAGGAAGAAACATGCCCTTACCCAATATTGAATCTGACTGGTGAGGAGGACATTCTCCATGCACAGGAAGTTAAGATCATGGTGGATGGGGTCAGCATGATAAAAGACGATGGGTCATGACTGCACATTGGGAATTTCAGTTTTAATGGCCATTTATTAAGTCTATGGGTTCCAGTACCCAAAAAGTCTTAAAAAAAATTTGCTTTTTTGGAACATTATGTTTTTAACTTGAAAAGCACAAAAACAGTACCTGTCCCTGTCGTGCTGCTACACACAGACCTTAGACACTAATATTTTTTTTTGTTTAATGAACAGTTTCAGACTTCCAGTTTAAAATATTTGTAATATTAAATGTTTTTAATGATTCATAAATTGTATATATTCCAGTCTCAATATATGTATGTGATTTTAAAATGCATTTGAATATATATATATATATATATATATATATATATATATATATATATGTATATATATATGTATGTATATATGAAATGTGTATTTATTAAAAAAATATAAACAACAATAATATATAGTTTTGAGAAATAAACTCTTTCAATTTTATATCAGTTTTTGTTTCTTATCAAGCAAGTTATCTGAACCATGCCAATAAATGTGTAGAGGACCAATTTTCCTGGCCTATCACCCTCTGCCCCACCCCACAGAGGACCCTTTTAGATCTTTTGTCGGTGCATGGAAGAATCTCTACAGTATATGCATTTATAAGGTTCTCTGGAGAATCATGAACTCGGAGATTGCAGGTTCCGTAAATGGCAAATGTTAAATGGTTCTGTGAAAAACCTCCCAGTGCTTCTGCGAAAAACCCTGAGGTTCGTTGAAAAACCTCAGATAAGGGTTCTTCCCAAGAACCCTGCAGGACGGTTTTTCAGAGAGCCAAAAAGGGTTCTGTATTTATGACAAGCAGAAGAACCCTTTTTAGTGCTTCAAAGAACCTTTCTTTCTTAGAGTGTATTCAGTCGTTTTCATTTCGAATAAATCTTAAAGCCTGTGGTTTTAAATGTTTTCCGTATTTTTTTTTAATTATTATTATTATTATTATTATTATTATTATTATTATTACCTCATCTCATCTTCTTCCATTTATTCCGGGGTTGGGTCGCGAAGGCAGAAACCTCAGCAAAGCGGTCCAGGCATCCCTCTCCCAGCCACTTCCTCCAGCTCTTCCGGCTGTTACACCAAGTCGTTCCCAGACAAGCTGAGAGACATAGCCTGATGTCCTGACCAGATGCCCGAGCCACCTCAACTGGCCCCTCTCAATGCGGAGGAGCAGCAGATCTACTTAGAGTAGATTATTATTATTATTGTTATTATTATTATTATTATTATTATGCAGCATGATGGCATAGTGGTTAGCACATCCGCCACACAACAAGAAGGTCCTGGGTTTGATTACCAGCTCAGGCGTTTCTGTGTGGAGTTTGCATGTTCTCCCTGTGCTTGCATGGGTTAGCTCCAGGTATTCATGTTTTCTCTCACAGTCCAAAAACATGCACAGTAGGTTTATTGGCTGTTCCAATTTGTCTCTAGGTATGTCTTCTTTTTCTTCTTCTCCTTTCGGCTGCTCCTTTCAGGGGTCGCCACAGCAAATCATCCGCCTCCATCTCACCCTGTCCTCTGCATCTTCCTCTCTGACTGCAACAACCTTCATGTCTTCCTTCACCACATCCATGAATCTCTTCTTTGGTCTGCCTCTCGGCCTTCTGCCTGGTAGTTCCAACCTCAGCATCCTACTACCAATATACTCACTATCCCTCCTCTGTACATGTCCAAACCATCTCAATCTAGCCTCTCTGAATTTGTCTCCAAAACATCTAACATGTGCTGTCCCTCTGATGTAATAATTTCTGATCCTATCCATCCTCGTTACTCCCAGAGAGAACCTCAGCATTTTAATCTCCGCTAACTCCAGCTCTGCCTCCTGTCTTTTCCCCTGGGACACTGTTTCTAAACTATACAACGTCGCTGGCCGTCTTGTACATTTTTCCTTGCATTTTTGCCGATACTCTCCCATTACACAACACACCTTGGATACTTTTCTCCAACCATTCCAACCAGCCTGCACACGTTTCTTCACCTCTTTTCTTCTTCTCAATTGCACTGCATTGTTGAGCCTAAGCACTTAAAACCCTCCACCTTCGTTATCTCTGCTCTCTGTAACATCACCGTTCATCCTGGGTCCTTCTCATTCACAAACATGTATTCTGATTTTCTGAGTCGAACCTTCATTCCTCTCCTTTCCAGGGTATACCTCCACTGCTTTAGATTTTCCTCCACTTGTTCTCTGCACTCACTGCAGATCAAAATGTCATCTGCAAATATCATAGTCCATGGGGATTCTTGTCTAACCTCGTCTGTCAGCCTATCTATCACCATAGCAAACAAGAAGGGGCTCAGACCCTTGATGCAGTCCCACCTCCACCTTGAATTCGTCGGTCACACCGACAGCACACCTCACCACTGTCTTACATCTCTCATACATGTCCTGCACCACTCTAACATACTTCTCTGCCACTCCAGACTTGCTCATGTAATACCACAGTTCTTTTCTTGGCACCCTGTCATATGCTTTTTCCAGATCCACAAAGGCACAATGCAGTTCCCTCTGACCTTCTCTGTACTTCTCTATTACAACCTCAAAGCAAACATTGCATCTGTGGTGCTCTTTCTTGGAATTCTGTTGTTCACAAATGCTGACCTCTGCCCTTAGTCGAGTTTCCACTATTCTTTCCCATAATTTCATCGTATGGCTCATTTTATACCTCTGTAGTTGCCGAAACTGCACGTCTCCCTTATTCTTAAAAATGGGCACCAGCACACTTCTCCTCCATTACTCTGGCATCCTCTCACTCTCTAAGACCTTGTTGAATGTTCTTGTCAGAAAATCTACCTCCACCGGTATATCATGAGGACCAACTGCCTTTACTAATCTTTGCTACATCCTGCTCCTCAATGGTTCCCTCTTTTTTCTCTCTAATTTTCCTCATTCATCAGCTCTTCAAAGTACTCTTTCCATCTTCCCAGCACACTTCTGTCATCAGTCAATACATTTCCCTCTCTGTCCTTTATCAATCTAACTTTTTGCACATATTTCCTATCTCTATCTCTCTGCTGTGCCAACCTGTATAGATCATTTTCTTCCTCTTTACTGTCTAACCGATCATACAAGTCATCATACGCCCTCTGTTTGGCCTTAGCCACTGCTACTTATGCCTTACGCTGTGTCACCCTGTACTCCTGTTTACTCTCTTCGGTCAGACGACAGAGAGTATGTCCCACTTCTTCTGAGCTACCCTCTTCCTTTGTACACACTCCTGCACTTCCTCATTCCAAGTCTCTATCTACTTTCCTTCCAGTGGACACACCAAGTATTCTCCTACCTGTGTCCCTGATCAAATGTGCTGTGGTTGTCCAGTCATCTGGAAGCACTTCCTGGCCACTGAAAGCCTGTTTCAACTGCTCTTTGAAGACAACACGACACTCTTCTTTTTTCAACTTCCTCCACTTTGTCTTCTGCTCTGCCTTTGCCTTCTTCACCTTCCTCACCATCAGCGTCATCCTTCATACCACCATCCTATGTTGTTTGGCAACACTCTCACCCACTACTACTTTTCACTCACTAACTTCCTTCAAATTACATCGCCTACACAAGATGTAGTCTACCTGTTTGCTTTTACCTCCGTTTTTATGTCACCCCATGCTTCTGTCTCTTCTGGAAGAAAGTATTCACCACAGCCTTTTCCATTTTTTTTGCAAAATCGATCAACATCTGTCCTTCTGTGTTCCTGTTCTGAGTCCCAAACCTGCCCATCACTTCCTCGTCCCCTCTGTAGCCTTCACCAACATGTCCATTGAAGTCTGCACCAATGACCACGCTTTCATCTCTGGGGGTACTCTGCATTACTTCATCTAACTCACTCCAGAATCTCTCCTTCTCTTCTAGCTCACATCCTGCCTGTGGGGCATAAGCACTAACAACATTTAGCATCACACCTTTAATTTCTAACTTGAGACTCATCACTCTGTCTGACACTCTTTTCACCTCTAGAACATTCCTGACAAACTCCTCCTTCAAGATAACTCATACTCCATTTCTATTCCCATCCACACCATAATAAAACAGCTTAAACCCTGCTCCTAAGCTTCTGGCTTTGCTATCTTTCCACCTGGTCTCCTGAACACACAGTATGTCCACCCTCCTTCTCTGCATCATGTCAGCCAGCTCTCTATCTTTTCTTTGCATAGTTCCAACATTCAAAGTCCCTCCTCTCAGTCCTAGACTCATGCTTTTCCTGTTCTCTCTCTGCCTATGGACACACCTCCCGCCTTCTCCTTCTTCGACCAACAGTAGTCCAATTTCCATCAGCACCTTGTTGATTGACAGGACTGATGGCGGTCGTTGTTAACGTTGTTATGGGGGTAATACATCATAACAATTGCATCATGAGTTTGGCATTGGTTTTACGTCGGATGCCCTTCCTGACACAATTCTTTGCATTTCTCCGGGCTTGGGACCGGCATAAAGTGGAGGGACACTGGTTTGTGCTTCCCCCCGCCTAATGGCTGCATTTGTCTCTAGGTGTGAGTGTGAGTATGAATGGTTGTGTGAATGTGGGCTCTGCGATGGCTTGACGAGCTGTACAGGGTGTATTTTGCCCATGCCCGGAGTCGGCTGAGATGGGCGCCAATTTCCTCGTGGCCCTAATTAGGATTATGCCGTAATGAAAATGAATTAATAAATTTATTATTATTATTATTATTGTTGTTGTTATTGTTATTATTATTATTCACCACATTTCAAGTACAGCAGTTGTGTGGTTCAAGTGATGTTTTTTCATTTCGACATTTGTCTTGCTCCTCACTGAAAATGTCTATTTAACCTATTTAAAATGTGTTATTGTTTTTAATTACTACTTATTTTATTTTAAAATGCTAACTAATTACGCAATAAAACAACAATTAAAAAACTCTTAAAATATTTACAAAGCCATGAAGGAAAAAAAAAATCATTTGAATTCACCTCCAATTAATTTAGTATTTTTAAAAATATATATTGTGTGACATAAGAAGGAAGATAAAAGGATTAATCAGCAGTTTCTAATTAAGAACAACAATGTAAGATTGAAGATTAATTGTAAGCATTATCATATAAATTATCAGTGAGGGGCTTTGTTTGGAGATTTTTGGCCCATGGGAATCATCGTGACGTTTAAACTTAAGAAGTTCCAGAGGACTGTTATCATAACCCAGTGATCTGACAGACTTTTAGGATCTGAAAAATCAGTTTAATGACCGAGTAGAATCAGTGGGCTGTGAAGAAGTTTTTTTTAACGTTCTGCATCAGAAGAGAATTCATTAAAGTGATGATGGCATTCTGGCAGGATGGAGTTTGGTGTAATGGCCACTTAAGAGCATGACATTTACTGAACCTTTGTTTGTGTATGACTATGTATATATTGTGTTCTCATAGGCAGGTCTGTAAACCCTGAGTTTCCTTTACTAAAAATGTGGGGGTTTTGCTGCCTCCCCCCCACACACACACACAATGCTATTTTTAAATGGGGTCTTGTGACCCATGTTTATTGGAAAAATGACAAAGATCACTGGAGAAAACGGCACCTGATAAGTTTATGGGCCTGCCAGATTTTACTTTATTTACTCATCATACATAAGGGACAAAATAGATAAATTTAGATTAGCATATGGAAAATAGAGGTGTACAGATGTTCCTCCTAATCATCACAGCTGCTGTAATAAAGGTGAGTACAGACCTTGGGCTAAGTACCAAAGAACATGAAAAACAACTCAGAAAAAGAAAACAGATGGGGGAACTGACTCTATGTGTACCGTATATATATATATATATATATATATATATATATATATATATATATATATATATATATATATATATATATATATATATATATATATATATATATATATATATATATATATATATATATATATATACACACACATACACGCACACATACACACAAACGTGCAAAAAGGATGGTCCCACTTGGCTTGTGTGTTCAAAGCGCAACTGATTTTCCTACCTGCATACACACAAAAACACACACAAGAAACACACACACTACACTCAGACAAACCACATATACACACACAAAAAACACACGCACACCCAGAAACAAACACTCACACAGAAACACACACACACACACACACACACACACACACACCTAGAAACACACGCAAACACACACATACACACACACTCAAAACTGTCACACACAAACACACACCACACACAAACGCACATACAAAACCACAAACGCACATACAGAAACATATACCAACACACACACACACACTTACAAACACAGACTCAGACAAACTCGTACACACACACACACATAACACAAATACACAAACAAACTCACATACACACAGAAACACACACCCACAAACATACACACATGCACATATACACAAACAGACACACACGCGCGCACACAGAAACACACACACACACACACACACACACACACACACACACACACACACACAGCTGCGGACAGGGTGAAAACAACCAGTCTGCACAAACCGAAGAAGGTGGTCTGAGATGACCCGGTGATGTACGATCCAGGTCGAACCAAATAGCGCAAACAGGACACAAGTCGTCGTCCAGAGACTCACGGCCAACAAAGTCCTTCAAGGATTTAAACCACAACAGGCTCAGGCCCAAGGTTGGGCCGCTGAGTCTTAGCCACAAACCCCAGATCTGGATAAAACCAGATCAACAACCAGTCCCTAGCAGGACAGCAGTCACCCTGATCATGACGAAGGGCACAAATCTCACTACGACGCTTGACAGTAGCTAACGCAACTAACAGAGCCGTCTTGTATGTGAGAAGCTTTCTGGAACACAACCGCATAGGCTCAAAGGAGGATGAACCAAACTATGCAAAACCAGCCCTGAATCCCACTGAGGAACAAGTTGGCGCACCACAGGGTGTAAATTAGCCACTCCGAGAACCCCAGACTAAAGGACTTGCAATAATCCAGAACATGGGAGATTGCCGTCCTATAGCCTCTAGTAGCCTAGCCTAAATCTGACAAAAAGGTAAAGATCCTAGGAGATCAGATTCAGGGGGATCGAGAAGATAGATCTGCCTCTGATGATACCAACTGGTGTAATGCCGTTACTTGGACACATAGTCCTCCAAGGAAGAGGATCTGACAGCAGCTGTAAACCAGTACAGGCCCTGAGACAGGTGACCACCTGAACCACGATGAGCTACTGACAGTTCCAGAAGGTCCGTGAACCGTGACTGGTGAGGCCTCATTTATTGTTGTGAAAAATCGCAAACAGATCCAGAAGGAAACCTCTCCCCCGGCAGGAAGGACAGGTGCAGAAACCACTTCGGGACCAGACACATGCTGGAAAAGACTCTTGCGGAAGAGGAACAGACTTAGCATCCTGTTCGTGAAGGATGGCCCGTTCCGCAGATTACCAACGAGCATTGCAGTTGAATGAACTGGCTCGAGAAGTCCGGAAAGCTTTCCCAAGGAAATGTTCAGGTTGCCGGCCTGCTGAGCTAAATGCACATCCAGCGGGGCCAGACTTCGATGGCGTAAGTCAGGCAGGTGAGGGAGCGAGATATGTTGAGCGTTGAGCGTGTATGACTAATGACCTATGGACAGGCAAACGTAGTTGCACCTCTGCTGGCAGAGGAAAGGGACATTCGGCAGTGGGAAACATCGCATACACACAGTCCCTCACTCGACGCCATGAAAGAGGACGAAGAAACATCCGTATGGAAGAACTGCGACATGGACGCGTGATTGTCCGATGAGAACCTGCCGCCTCCGCTTCGAATCCAGCCTGTAACTAGGTCGATGGACATTAAGCAGGCGTACGATCAGTCGTGAGCGGAGTTGAGTGCGCCAAATGCTTCGGTGACTGATCAAAGGACTAGGGCCGGCAGTTCGCAGGTCGGAAGCCCATACGAAACCGTGACCGTAGGTTCGTCATGGACACCTCGCAAATCCTATGTCGCCGTAGGCTGGGCCTGCTGTACCTCTAAGTGCTGACGGCAGATAGGAGGTGGTGAACAAAGTTCACAACCTGCCCTTCGTCCCCTCTTTACCGGCATAGATGCAGAACTTTCTGGCACAGATGTAAGGACTACGGGGTCGGAGGTTTGAGGACATGGGTTGGCCTTAGCACTCCAATGAACCTGTGCCCCGACATGACAAGGGATTAAGGCGTTCCCTCAAGGAGAATGCATTTGGAAAATTTCCGGACCGGAATGCTTTTTTATGCACTCCATGCGCACCAAGAACCACTCATTCCACTCATTTATATATAAGCCTACTCACGGAGCAAGCCTCGTCCTGGGTGCTAACGGTTGCCAGCCATACCTCAGAATTATGCTCCCATTTTGACCAGTTCGTTCGAGAACTGAAAAAGGTATTGCGAAAGGGCGAAAGTTCCTACGAATCCGCCAAGGCTCGCAGTCAGTAGCAGAGTATGCTATCCGATTCCGGATTCTCACTATAGAAAGCGGCTGGAACGACTCCGCGCTCCGGGGGGGGGGGGGGGGGGGGGGGGTTTCCTGCGGGGTCTAAATGAAGAATAAGTACCCTCTCCCTCTAATAGATTTGACCTTCACCCCTCTCTATGATGCAACCGTCTTTTCCAAGCTGGACCTGAGAAATGCTGACCACTTAGTCCAGATTCGAAAGGGGGATGAGTGGAAAACGGCTTTTAACACGCCCCTGGGGCACTTCGAAGAGCATGCCATTCGGACTAATTGGTCCCCAGCGGTTTTCCAAGCCCTGATTAATGATGTACTTTGGGACATATTGAACCGCTTTGTATTTGTGTACCTTGACGACATCCTGATTTTCTCTAAAGACCATGTTGAGCATCTCCATCACGTGATGATGGTACTAAAGAGGCTCCAAGAGATTAAATTGTTCGTCAAAGCAGAGAAATGCGAATTTCATATCCCTTCAGTCTCTTTTCTAGGGTTCATCATGGAGAAGGGCCAGATAAGACCCAATCCGGCAAAGGTGAAGACAGTGGCGGAGTGGCCAACACCGGGGATGGGGAAACAGCTGCAGAGGTTCCTGGGGTTCACAAACTTCTATTACCAGTTTGTGCGAGACTACAGCCGCCTAGCAGCCCCCCTCACACAATTGACATCACCTAAAACCCCATTCCAGTGGTCCCCAATTGCCCAGGCGGCATTTGACAGGCTGAAGACTAAATTTGTCAATGCGCACGTACTGATCCACCCGGACCCCTCGCTGCAGTTTGTGGTAGAAGTCGACTTGGGAGTGGGGACGGCCCTCTCCCTACGGTCTCCCACAGACCAAAAGCTACACCAATGCGCCTTCTTCTTCCGTCGCTTGTCCCCAGAGGAAGTCCTTCCATCGCGCACCCACGGGTCTCCTCCAACCCTTACCCATTCCTCATCGTCCCTGGTCGCACATTGCGGTGGACTTTGTTACGAGGTTATTTTGTTACGGGGTTACCCCCATCCGAGGGCAACACAGTCATCCTGACAATAGTGGACCGGTTCTCCAAGGCGGTTCACTTCATCGCCCTACCCAAACTCCCCTCATCAATGGAAACAGCTGGTCTCCTGATCTAAAATGCCTTTCACCTCTGTGGCACCCAGGACGTCATTTCTGACCGGGGTCCCCAGTTTGCATCTAGAGTTCGGAAGGCATTCTGCGACACCTTGGGAGTCTCCTGTCGCTTGACCTCCGGCTACCACCTTCAGTTGAACGGGCAGGCGAAGCGAACGAATCAAAGCCTCGGATCCTCCCAGTGCTGCGTCGCCTCCTGGGCCACACACCTCCGATGGATCGAATGGATCGAAAACTGGCTGGACAACACTCATGCTGAATTAGCCTTGACAAAACCAAGTCCAAAAGACCAAAAATAACAGTAAATTAGACCTCGTCTTGCACTGCAGGGTCCGTAAACGAAAACTAGAATGTTTTAAGTGCTATTATTTAGGATGAGATAGTGTTTTAATTCACTATACTCGCCGACAGTAACGCCAAAATCAAGAGCCATGAGAGATAACGTCCAGCTGACCGTATTATCTCAAAAAAAAGATGGCGGCTCCTTGATGAAGTCGTCCTGATCTAGCTCGATCACGCAACCTCTAGCGGTGACTCTGATAGAGGTATAAAGGTGCTATATGGGAAAGCAAAAGGGGAGGCACAGAGGGGATGAAAAAGAGCTTTGAGATAATTCAGTGGTAGGTGGTAGTTTCAATGTTCTAAGTTGTAATATAACCAGAAACTCACACACACACACACACACACACACACACACACATAAAAACCAACAGAAACTGACAGACACACACACCGTCACTCACACAAAAACACACTCACAGACACTCACACACACAACACACACACAAACACACACGTAGAACACACAGCCACAGATACACATACACAGCCAAAAACACATGCAAACACATGCACACACAAACACTCACGCAGACACAAAAACACACACTCAAACAAACTCACATCCACACGGAAACACGAATACACAAAAACACACACACACACACACACACACACACACACACTCACACACACACTTACACATAAAAACCAACAGAAACTGACAGACACACACACCGTCACTCACACAAAAACACACTCACAGACACTCACACACACAACACACACACAAACACACACGTAGAACACACAGCCACAGATACACATACACAGCCAAAACACATGCAAACACATGCACACACAAACACTCACGCAGACACAAAAACACACACTCAAACAAACTCACATCCACACGGAAACACGAATACACAAAAACACACATGCAGACACAGAAACACACACAAACACACACACACACACACACACACAGAAATAGACACACAAAACATACTCATACACACTCATACACACATACACAAGCACACACAAAAACACAAACACACACAAACTGACAAAACAAATAAATCACAAAAACAGACAGAAAAATTTACAAAAACACACAAAAACAAATGCAAACACTCAGACAAACTCACACACACACACAAGCACACACACACTCACACAGACACACAGAAAGACACACAGACTCACACAGACAGACAAAAAACACCAGCACAAACAAAGACACACACGCACACAGAAAGACACACACGCACGCACGCACACACACACACACACACACACACACACACACACACAAAAACACTCACACTTACACAAACAATGACAAACACAGACACATACGCTGAGACAAAGACATACACACTCACACACAAACATGCACACTTACAAAAACAAACATAGAAACCAACAGACACACACAGTCACTCGCACAAAAACACACTCACAGACACTCACAACGCACGCACAAACACACACATAGAACACGCAGATACACAAACATCACACAAATACACACACACATCCACAGATACACATACACAGCCATAAACACAGACACACGCAAACACACATGCACACACAAACACACACTATAACAAACTCACTTGCACACAGAAACACACATACACAAAAACACACATGGCGACACAGAAACACACACATGTACACACACACACACACACACACAAAAAAAAACACACACACAAACTCACATCCACACAGAAACACATACACAACTACACACAAACACAGACACACACACTGAGACAGAAAAACACACACACGCCCACACAGATGCACACAGAAACATACAAGCAAATGCACACACATAAAGCCACACATGGACATACCGAAACACACACACAAACACACACTTACAAACACACACTCAGACAAACACATACACAAATACACATGCACACAAACTCACACACACAAACACACACAAACATACACATTCACATACACTCAGAACTCAGAAACACACACAGGGAGAGACACACAAAGACATTAACACACATATATACTCATAGACAGGCACGCATGCATGCACACACATACACACACACACACACACATACAGACAGACCCAAAACACATGTACAAACAAACACACACACACACACAAACAAAGCACAGATGCACACACACACACACACACACACGCACACACAAATACACACTCACACACACACACACTCACACACACATATACGCATACACACACTTATGCACAGAAACACACACACAAACACACAGCTAGACCTAAACATTTTCACAGACAGGTACACACAAACACACAAATAGAAAAACACAAACAGACAATCGTGCAAACTAACACAGAAACACACACACACACAAACAACAAAAACACACAAACAGAAACACAAACATTCACACAGAAAGACACACACACACACACACACACACACATATATACATACACATCAACAAAACACTTAATCAAACACACAAACACACCAACACAAACAACCACAAACACAAACACACTCAGACAAACACATGCATACATTTACAAACACGCACATTTACAAACACAAACAAACACAGGAACCCAACAGACATACACACAATCACTCACACAAAAACCCACACACAAACAGAAGCACACAAACATGCACAAAGAAGACAAAGACACACACATACACAAACACACACAAACAGAGAGAGACACACATTCAAAAACCCATGCAAGCACATACACACACAAACACTCCCGCAGACACAAAAACACACATACACATAGTAACACCCATACACAAATACACACAAACACAACTACACACAAACACAGACACACACTGATACAGAAAAACACACATGCACAAACAAATGCACACAGAAACACACAAGCAAATGCACACACAAAGCCACACACCGAAACACACACAAACACACACTTACAAACACACACTCTGACAAACACATACACAAATACACATGCACACACACACACACACACACACACACACACACACTCATACAGACAGACCCAAAACACACGCATAAACACACATGCAGACAAACACACACATATACAAATGCACACACAAACACACATACAAAGCACAGATGCACACAGACACACACACACACGCACTTAAACACACAAATACACACTCAAACACACACACACACACAAATACACACACACACACACACACACACACACACACACACACACACACACACACACACACCAAAACATACACACACACACACCAAAACATACACACTTACGCACAGAAACACACACACAAATACACAGCTAGACCCAAACACTTTCACAGACAGGTACACACAAACATACAATAGTGCAAACTAACACACACACACACAGAAACACACACACACACACACAAACAACAAAAACACACAAACAGAAACACAAACATTCACACAGAAAGACACACACACACACACACATACACATCAACAAAACACTTAATCAAACACACAAACACAACAACAGAAACAACCACAAACACAGACACACTCAGACAAACTTACAGTCACACACACTCACACAAACACGCACACACACAAACACACACCACACACACTCACTCACTCACATACTTACAGTCACACACTCTCACACAAATACACACTCATATACTTATGGAGACACACACACACACACACATACACACACACATGCACACAGAGAAACAAACACAAAAACACACACGCTCACAAACAAACACGCACTCACACAAACACACACGGAAACACACACACAAACATGCACACACACACATAAAAACACAAACATGTAGATTCACTGAAAACATGAGGCTGAAGAGAGTGGGGGCAAGCACACAACCCTGTTTCGCTCCATTGGAAACTGGGAATGGTTCTGACACCTCTCCATTGTCCTGTACATGAGCCAGCATACCATCATGGAACACACACTCAGATAAATACAAATGCACACACACAAACCCACACTCACAAACACTCTCATACACATACACACACACACACACACACACACACACACACTCACACACAAACACAAAAACACACTCGCACAAAGTCACACACCAAACGTGTACACACTAACACTCTCTCACACACACACAGCTTCACACACACAACCACACACACACGCCACACACACACACACACACACACACACACACACACACACACACACACACACACACACACACAGAAACACACACACTCACACAGATAGACACAGACAGACAGAAAGAGATATATGCATGGAGAAACATTTCATGACATAGAATTTCCTTGGTGGATCTTTAGTATTCACACACATACACACACACACACACACACACACACACACACACAGCTTCACACACACACACACACACACAGAAACACACACACACATGCACACTCACAGACAGACAGAAAGACATATATACATGTAGGATCATCTCATGACATAGAAGTTCCTTGGTGGATCTTTAGTATTCATACACACACACACACACACACACACACACACACACACACACATAAACTCACATACACACATACACAACTCCACACAGACACACACACTGAGACAGAAAAAAACACACGCCCACACAGATGCACAGAGAAACACAAGCAAATGCACACACACAAAGCCACACATGCACATACCGAAACACACACAAACACACACTTACAAACACACTCAGACAAACACATACAAAAATGCACACACACTCACACACACACACACACACACACACACACACACACACACACACATACACACACACACGTTCACATACACTCAGAACTCAGAAACACACACAGAGAGACACACAAAGACATTAACACACATATATACTCATAGACAGGCACGCATGCATGCACACACACGCACACAAACATACACACACACACACACACACACACACACACACTCATACAGACAGACCCAAAACACACGTACAAACAAACACACATGCACACAAACAGACACATATACAAATACACACACAAACACACATACAAAGCACAGATGCACACAGACACACACACACATGCACTTAAACACACAAATACACACTCAAACACACACACACACACACACACACACACACACACATACATACATACATACACACACACACACACACACCAAAACATACACACTTACGCACAGAAACACACACACAAATACACAGCTAGACCCAAACACTTTCACAGACAGGTACACACAAACACACAAATAGAAAAACACAAACATACAATAGTGCAAACTAACACAGAAACACAGAAACACACACAAACACAAAAACACACAAAACTCACACACACACACACACACACACACATCAACAAAACACTTAATCAAACACACAAACACACCAACAGAAACAACCACAAACACAGACACGCTCAGACAAACACATGCATACATTTACAAACACGCACATTTACAAACACAAACACAGGAACCCAACAGACATACACACAATCACTCACACAAAAACCCACTCACACACATGCACACACACAAACATGCACATAGAACACAAAGACACACACATACACAAACACACACAAACACACACAGAGAGAGACACACATTCAAAACCCATGCAAGCACATACACACACACACACTCCCGCAGACACAAAAACACACATACAAACTCACATACACACAGTAACACCCATACACAAATACACACAAACACAACTACACACAAACGCAGATACACACTGATACAGAAAAACACACATGCACAAACAAATGCACACAGAAACAAACAAGCAAATGCACACACAAAGCCACACACACACATATAGAAACACACTTTCAAACACACACTCAGACAAACTCATACACAAATACACATATACCCACACACACAAACACAATCACACACACAGCAAAACACAAACACACACAAACACAATTACAAACACACACACACACACACACACACACTCACACACAGAAAAACACAGACACACAAAAACACAAAAACACAAACTCTCTCACACACACACACACAAACACACACAAAAACACACACACAAACAAACACAAACAGAAACACAGAAAGACACACACACATACATACACCTAAAACAAAACACTCAAACAAATACACAAACACACCAACACAAACAAAAACACACACACAAACACACCCACATGCACACAGAGAAACACATACTCACAAACACACAAACACACACTCACACAAACACACACACACACAAACACACACCACACACACTCACTCACTCACATACTTACAGTCACACACACACACACACTCACACAAATACACACTCATATACTTATGGAGACAGAAACACACACACATGCACACAGAGAAACAAACACACACGCTCACAAACAAACACGGAAACTCACACACACAAACATGCACACACACACACATAAAAACACAAACATGTAGATTCACTGAAAACATGAGGCTGAAGAGGGTGGGGGCAAGCACACAACCCTGTTTCGCTCCATTGGAAACTGGGAATGGATCTGACACCTCTCCATTGTCCTGTACATGAGCCAGCATACCATCATGGCACACACACTCAGATAAATACAAATGCACACTCACAAACACTCTCATACACGCACACACACACACACACACACTCACATAAAGATAAATGCACTCACACAAACACACACACAAACACACACACACACACACACACACACAAACACAAAAACACACTCGCACAAAGTCACACACCAAACGTGTACACACTAACACTCTCTCACACACACACACACACAGCTTCACACACACAACCACACACACACACAACCACACACAGATAGACACAGACAGACAGCGATATATGCATGGAGAAACATTTCATGACATAGAATTTCCTTGGTGCATCTTTAGTATTCACACACACACACACACACACACACACACACACACAGCTTCACACACACAACCACACACACACAGAAACACACACACACATGCACACTCATAGACAGACACAGACAGACAGAAGGACATATATGCATGTAGGATCATCTCATGACATAGAAGATCCTTGGTGGATCTTTAGTATTCACACACACACACACACACACACACATACACATGCACACACACTCACACACACACAGAACTCAGAAACACACACAGAGAGAGACACACAAAGACATTAACACACATATATACTCATAGACAGGCACGCATGCATGCACACAAACGCACACAAACATACACACACACACACGCACACACACACACACACACACACACACACACACACACACTCATATAGACAGACCCAAAACACACGTACAAACAAACACACATGCACACAAACACACACATATACAAATGCACACATAAACACAAATACAAAGCACAGATGCACAAAGACACACACACACGCACTTAAACACACAAATACACACTCAAACACACACACACACACACACACACACACACACACACACACACACACACACACACACACGCACACGCACACATACATATACACACACACGCACACACACACACACACACACACACACACACACCAAAACATACACACTTACGCACAGAAACACACACACAAATACACAGCTAGACCCAAACACTTTCACAGACAGGTACACACAAACATACAAATAGAAAAACACAAACATACAATAGTGCAAACTAACACACACACACACACAGAAACACACACACACACACACACACACACACACACACACAAACAACAAAAACACACAAACAGAAACACAAACATTCACACAGAAAGACACACACACACACAAACACACCAACAGAAACAACCACAAACACAGACACACTCAGACAAACACATGCATACATTTACAAACACGCACATTTACAAATACAAACACAGGAACCCAACAGACATACACACAATCACTCACACAAAAACCCACTCACACACATGCACACACACAAACAGAAGCACACAAACATGCACATAGAACACAAAGACACACACATACACAAACACACACAAACACACACAGAGAGAGACACACATTCAAAAACCCATGCAAGCACATACACACACACCCACTCCCGCAGACACAAAAACACACATACAAACTCACATACACATAGTAACACCCATACACAAATACACACAAACACAACTACACACAAACACAGATACACACTGATACAGAAAAACACACATGCACAAACAAATGCACACAGAAACACACAAGCAAATGCACACACAAAGCCACACACGCACATACAGAAACACACTTTCAAACACACACTCAGACAAACTCATACACAAATACACATACACACAAACACAATCACACACACAGCAAAACACAAACACACACAAACACAATTACACACACACACACACACACACACACTCACACACAGAAAAACACAGACACATAAAAACACAAAAACACAAACTCTCTCTCACACACACACAAAAAAAAAAACACACACAAACAGAAACACAAACAGAAACACAGAAAGACACACACACATACATACATACACCTAAAACAAAACACTCAAACAAATACACAAACACACCAACACAAACAAAAACACACACACAAACACACCCACATGCACACAGAGAAACACATACTCACAAACACACAAACACACACTCACAAACAAACACACAGACACATGGAAACACACACCTAAACACACACACAAACTTACAGTCACACACACTCACACAAACACGCACACACACAAACACACACCACACACACACACTCACTCACTCACATACTTACAGTCTCACACACACACACACACTCACACAAATACACACTCATATACTTAGGAGACAGAAACACACACACACATGCACACAGAGAAACAAACACACAAACACACACGCTCACAAACAAACACGGAAACACACACACACAAACATGCACACACACACACACACATAAAAACACAAACATGTAGATTCACTGAAAACATGAGGCTGAAGAGAGTGGGGGCAAGCACACAACCCTGTTTCGCTCCATTGGAAACTGGGAATGGATCTGACACCTCTCCATTGTCCTGTACATGAGCCAGCATACCATCATGGCACACACACTCAGATAAATACAAATGCACACACACAAACCCACACTCACAAACACTCTCATACACGCACGCACACACACACACACCCTCACACACACACTCACACAAAGATAAATGCACTCACACAAACACACATACAAACACACACACACACACACACACACACACAAACACAAAAACACACTCACACAAAGCCACACACCAAACATGTACACACTAACACTCTCTCTCACACACACACAGCTTCACACACACAACCACACAACCACACACACGCACACACACACACACACACAGCTTCACACACACAACCACATACACACAGAAACACATACACACTCACAGACGGACACAGCCAGACAGAAAGAGATATATGCATGGAGGATCATTTCATGACATAGAATTTCCTTGGTGCATCTTTAGTATTCACACACATACACACACACACACACAAATTGTTCATTTTAAATAATTTCTTTTTTTGGTCTTTTCTTCCTGAAATTAAAATGAGCCGTGAACTATGACTTTATTATTGAGAAGCAAACAAAGCACACGTGGTTTCATCAGCACATGGCTTTTGTGTTCATGTCCTGTATTATACTGGTTTAGCTGACACGTGTTGAGAGCAAAGAAACACACACACTCTCATAAAAGAAAGCTGAATATGAGTGAATGTTTAATCTGACCTGATGGAGCGCAGCACTTTACATGCTTATAACTCTTACACACACACACACACACACACACACACACACACACTAATCTAACTTTTGGCCTGCAGTGAAATGGTTGTAAATATGAACCTGTGATGAGATTAGATTACACTATGATTAGATGTACAGTCTAACATAAAGAACGTTTTGCATGTGGAGAGAAACAAAAATAATATAATACTATAGATAACTGTGAGGAAAATGACACAGAATGCAGTGATGAACTGATGTCATCATCATCATCATCACCAACATCATCATCATTCGCTTCAAGTCAATAAACAAGTTTAGTTCTTAAACATATCAGAAATAGAGCTGGGTACACACACAGAGCTGAGTCCTGGCCGCACTCGCCTGTTCACTAAGGAATGTGTAAGAGAAAATACTTTAAATATTTTAGATTTTACATTAATTATATATATTATAAATATATATATTGAGATGGCCGAGAGAGCTGTCCAGGGTGAACTCTGCCCTCACCCAGAGTTAGCTGAGGTGAGCGCTGGCCTCCCTGTGACCCTAATTAGGCTTAAGCAGTGCATAAAATGAATGAATAAATGAATAATCTATACTATATATATATATATATATATATATATATATAAATAATACATTTATATTTTATAATGTTTTATAGTAGGGTTAGCACATTTGCACCCAGGAACATGCACAGTAAGCTGATTGGCTGTTCCAAATTACCCCTAGGTGTGAATGTGAGTGTAAATAGTTGTGAGTGTGTTGGCCCTGTTTCACGGTGTATCCCATTCTCACCCAGAGTCAGCTGAGATGGGCGCCAGCCTCCCTGCAGCCCTATTTAGGCGAAAGCAGCTTACAAAGCGAATGAATCAATGAATGAGTATTTTAAAGGGCAGTGGTGGCTTAGCGGTTAAGGTGAGGAGTTACTGATCTGAAAGTCAATTGTTCATCCACCCTATCACCAATGTCGGCCCTTAACCCCCAATAGCTCAGTTGTACATCTTCTTTTCCTTTCGGCTTTTTCCCCTCTTTCAGGGGTTGCCACAGGAAATCATCTGATTTAGCATAGGTTTTTTACGTTGGATGCCATGCCTCACACAACCCTTTAGCAAGGGGCAGAAACGTTGACGGGTAATATAAAGAATTATACATATATATAATTCCAAGTCAATCTGGATTTTGTAAATGTGTAATGTAGAGGGTACTTAAGACTTCTTATTTAGTTTTATTATAAGTGTAGTGAGTGCTGTATACAGTGGGCTCTCGACATTTGCGGGGGTTTGGTTCTGGGCCCTCCCGCGAATCGAGATAATCCGCGACTTCTGTACCCGGAAGTAAAATCCCATGTATCTAGTACATGCGCTAAAATATGCTTCTTAAACACATTCTATCGACAGTCTTACTCATTAATACAGTATTAATGTAGTAAAAATGTAGTAATGATTACACTTTTTTTTTTACCGTGATATTTGTTGATAATAAAATAGAAACATTATACAGCAGACATATTAAAACACATTTCAATCCATTCTCTTTGAAAAACGTACAGCAATGTAATTTTCCAAAAGGCCCACATGAGATGAGATGATTGAATTCAGGTATTAACTGTATTAAGTCGGAGCAGTTCAGCCACGCCCCTCAGCCAGAGCGAGTAGAAAAGTTTTAGAGTGAGAAGTTAGAGAGCGTTACAAACCAAAGAAACAGTGATGTGATGTGAGTTAATCCTCTGGCGCAGAGGTGAGCGTGCTTTCGTTTATTGGGAGGAAATGAGACTAGTGAATTCAGATGTGTGCTACCGAGCAGCTCAGCCACGCCCCTCAGCCGAAGTGAAGAGTAGACAGTTAGTGGCACAGCGCCAAAATCAAAGTCCCCCAAAACATAGACCATAACAAAAAGGACATAAAAGAACAAGAAATGTAATAAATTAAATAAACAAAACAAAATGAGAAACATGCTACACCACAGTAAATAAAATATAACACACAAACATTTTAAGCATTACCTGAGGTCATGTACCGGAATACTAATTGAAAAAGACTAATAGTGGAGTGTTTAACAACAGTTCAGACGGTTATTCCTCTTCAGGCACTTCAGAGGAAACTGTCGTTTCTTCCGGAGAAAGTCTTATTTGTTCAGAAGAGACCTCCAACACCATTACCTTTTTTCTGGTATTTAGTAGGCGTTTGAGTGACATCATAGAACTTAACTGGTAATTAAAACACACTAAAAAAAGGCGCATTGACAACTTGTGCGTGAATGAGAAAAAAGGGGTGTATACATCATCTCAACCAATCAGCAGGAGGAAGAACAGCCATTGGCTGAATTGGAATCACATGACCGTTACTCGGCAATCCGCGAATACTCAAACCGTGAGTGCAAAACCGCGAATAGTCAAGGGCCTACTATATGCACCTGTCAGAGATCTGTTACTATAGAAAACATATTAGAGAGAGAGAGAGAGTGTGTGTGTGTGTGTGTGTGTGTGTGTGTGGCGGGAGGTCTTACAGAACCCTGTATGACTCTCAGGGCTGATGTTCCTCAACATTAATCTCCTTCTGAACAAAACTGTTAGCATTGAGAGACGATCCTCAGGCGACTTGGACAATGGGTGAGTGATGTTGACCCTGAACAATAAATGATTCACTATGATGATCATTAAAACACACACACACACTGCTGAGTCCAAAAGTCCATGCATGAGTATGGTAAGTAGAATTGATGTTTGAGGAATTACAAACATTGACACATTTAGGTTATTCACCAGTTGTCTTTCACACACTTGGTTTCACACACTGAATTTCTGAACCACTAAATCCTGGATAGAGTCTATCCCAGCCAAGACTGTGCAAAGGTGGGGTATCCCTGAACAGCTGTCAGGTCCATCATAATGCAACACACGAACAATCACTCACATTCACACACTCGATCTTGAGTTTTGAATGATGAGCTGTTTATTTGAAATAGGCTCCTGACACCTATTGGAAGGATGATGAATTGGGGTTCATGGTCACGGTCGATGGAAAGAATGTATGATAGTCATACTCTATAAATTGTCTTGTAGAGCACATGAAACGTTCTACGAGCCGGATTTAACTGGCAGGCCTTTAGTTTGACACCTATGATGTATGCCAGACCTCCTGTGAGAGCTCGGCCAATCAGCTTCCATGGATTGCCAGCGACATCAACCTGGATTCACACCAGCAATCACCAAGAACAAGTTTGGATTTAACTGAAGGTTCAGATTCCCCTCTGTTGTTTTTAGTGATTACACTTTAATCTGAGTTA
Source organism: Plotosus lineatus (assembly GCA_024760905.1). Classification (NCBI taxonomy): domain Eukaryota; kingdom Metazoa; phylum Chordata; class Actinopteri; order Siluriformes; family Plotosidae; genus Plotosus; species Plotosus lineatus. The sequence goes on along the minus strand of CM045731.1, from coordinate 58,541,655 downwards.
TGAAATTAATAATTAAGGCTGCACAGTGGGGTCGTGGTTTGCATGTCCACCTCACAACAAGAAGGTCCCGGGTTCGATTCCCAGCTTAAGTGTTTCTGTATGGAGTTTGCATGCTCACCCTGTGCTTGTGTGGATTTCCTCCCACAGTCCAAAAAACAGGAGCTTTAACCCTAATTAGGATTATGTTGTTCAGAAAATGAATTAATAAGTAATTAAAGATTATTTGGCGAAAGATTTTTATATAACCTCTTCAGACTCAATATCAAAATCAGAATTATTTAAAAAATATCACCGGAGGATCAGAAACCAGAGAAAAGATCTGACAAAGCGTGCAGTTGGATTTTAGCAAGATTTATTTGACACAGGAGATGTTTACATATAAAGAGTCATGACAGTGTTTCTCTTGTGAGAAGGGTACAGTTTGTGTGTGTGTGTGTGTGTGTGTGTGTGTGTGCAGGGTGATTGTTGTGTAATCTGAAGTGCACTAGTTTTTTAAAAAAAATGAAGTTTAATAATCTTTCTATCAAATAATATCATAATGTGCTGATGTTCAGATATAAAAGTTTTGAGTCTTTACCTGTATTTACAAAGGGTGACAGTAATTCTGGAGCTGAATGTGAAATACAGTAAAGGCTAACAGAGCCTGAGTGCTGTTGCTCGTAACTTCTGTGTTAGCGCGACACAGTGAAGCTGTAAAACATAGTCAGTGTTTAAAGTTGGGTGAGACGATCGTCATCAGTGAATCCAATGTTATTAACGCCGTCTTTTTCCTTCAGAGTCTTGCATGTTATTTCATTTTCTCCCACACATTCTCCGACTTCCCCCTCTTCCTGTGGGGCTTCTTTCCTCCCCCTGTGAAGAAAAGAAAAGGGATTGATTAAAATAGCAAAAAGCCCTGAAAATCTCCTCCTGGACTTCATGGCTGGACTTTTTTCATCTGGTTTTGTTCTTACTCTCAGTTCTCAAAAAAAAAAAATAATAATTCATTCAAAAAATGATTCAAAAATAAAAAATAAAAACTGAAAGAATGGAAAAGTACTTTGGACAATAACAATAAAATGTTAATCTAATCTAATCTAATCTAATCTATAACATCATACTGCCAAGCGCTAAAACAACCCCCCCCCCCCCTACAAACACACACATACACACAAACACACACACATACTAACCGTCTCCTCTTGATGAAGGTGCTGATGAGCATGGAGATGATGCCAACACACACGATTCCCATCACCACACCGAACACGATGAGCCACGGTGGCGTGTCATACTGCACTGGTTTTGGCAGAATTGGTTTTATAGCTACAAACTCCAGTGTCTGGTCTGTCAGCAAGAACGCGCTATTGATCCGATTCCTCGACTTCCTAAAAATATACATATTTACAACAAGACTATTTCATCTTCTAAAAATCGATAACAAATTTAATTCTCTCACTCTCTGTCTTATTCAGTCTCTCTCAACTTATTCACTTTCGCTCACTCTCTCTTTCTCATTTGCTCTCATTCACTCACTCTCACTCTCTCTCTCTCTCTCTCTCTCACACACACACACACACACACACACACCCACACACACACACACACACACACACACACACACTCTCTCTCTCTCTCTCTCTCACATGCACTCATTCACTCTCTTACGTTCTGTCATTCACTCATTTGCCAAACTCCTTAATCCTAATTAGGGCCATAGGGAGCTTGAAATCCGCAAAGTAGGATCACCCCCACCCTCAACTGATGAATACGTGCATATATGTGTGCATATAATATCAATAAATACATATCCAATGCTATAAATGCTTATAATAACAATTAAACATTGAAAAATAACATAAGATGTCAATAAAATTGAAAAACAGCGCTCTCCAATTTACTAATATTCGTTTTGCAAAAATCCAGAGATACCAACACAGCTGTCCAAGGTTGAAATTGAAAGTGAAAGTGAAATGGACTTGAAGAATAAGTAGAAATAGAAATGGGATAAAATCTACAGAAAGGTAGATCATAAATATAAGTATGAAATATGATTAAACATTATCTTGAGGTACATTAATACTTGGCTCCGGCAGCAAACGCACACACAGATGCAACAATGTATCCAGTTTTGATGGGAGATTTTGGGTTGTTTTTTGTTTTGTGTTGGTTTATTTTTTTTATTTTTTTGCATAATTGGCCTTGCTTTTGTGACATTTTCCTTAACTTTTCCACCTATTCTTCCTTAATTTCCTTTTTTTTAAATTCGATGAATATTTATTTATTTATTTATTTAAAACCCGCGATGCACTGAAGCCGCATTAATTGAAGCACGAAGTAGCGAGGGATCCCTGTACAATATAATGTGCTGTGTGTGTGTGCTTTACCTGATAGCCTTCTCCACTGTACTTTTGTGAACAAGCTGAACAGAGCTGTTTGGTGATGTCACAACAAACGAGAACGACACTCGCTGTGTTTGATTACACACCAGGACATTAGCAACACTGAACAAAAACACAAAACACACATTGAAGTCACGGTTCAGCTCGGACTAATAAGCTTTAAGTAATTTATTGAAGTGAGAAGAACTAGAGATTGTTTGAACGTGGTCCGTCTGCAGTTCTCTGTTTGTACACTGAATCTGTCCTGCTGATGAAAGTACAGGATATAAAACTAACAATATTAACATAAAAACAAAAGTCAACCAAATAAAAAACTACCATGAAGCTGCAGCATGTTATTAGCATCAGGGTGATAAATGTCAATAGTTAACTGAACATTGTCTCTAGACTGAGGTTTTCCTAAACTATGAATGGATTTTTCTATTCCAGATGATCTATCTATCTAGTACCTGAGTCGTAGGACAACCAACCATTAGCGACCCGCCATGAAGAATAACGCCCTGGTTATCATCTTCATGGAGGTTTTCTTGGCAGGATTAGTGCAGTGGTTTGTCATTGCCTTCTGCACGATGTGAATCTACGGGCAATTTAGAACGGCCAATTAACCTACTGTGCATGTCTTTGGATTGTGGGAGGAAACCGGAGCACCCGGAGGAAACCCACGCAAGCACAGGGAGAACATGTAAACTCCACACAGAAACACCCAGGCCGGGAATCGAACCCAGGCCTTCTTGCTGCGAGGTGGACGTGCTAACCATGCCACTGTGCCGCCATTCCAGATGATAACATGATAAAAAAATAATGGCACCTCTACCATGGTTTAAACACAAAATACAAAACTAAAATAAATCTGGAATATGCGAATAAGTATAAAGAAGATTGCAAGTTCGATTCTAGGTTCATGCCATGGCCGTTACTAATCGGAAGTCCCTGAGAGCTAATTGGCTGAGTTCTCATGGGGGGGGAGGGACATCATGGCCAGTCATGGGTGTCTGTGAGCTCATTCATAGGAGGGGGCACATTCCGTCTGAATGTGTTTGTTATCACCCCTAAGTACGCATGTACAGGAGTTCGTAAAGAGGTGGGTGGAGGCATCAAATGTCACTGAGGGAACGTGAGCATGCTTTCGCCCCTCCCTGGTTGGCAGTGGTTGTGTGATACTGAAGGCAATACTTGAAGGGTGGAGATTAGATATGACTAAATTAGGGGAGAAAATGGGGGATATTATTTATATATTTGTTTACACACTGAAACTGGGTTCTGTGTGTGTGTGTGTGTGTGTGTGTGTGTGTGTGTGTTCCACTCACTCGTAGTTCTGATTATTGTTGTAGTTCCTCATGGCGTACGCCACTGATGCTCTGAAGAAGAACATCTCACTGTCGTTCCACTCGTACTGTCACCACAAATAATATAAACACAGTAACTACAGATCAAGCACAGACTTAAAACTACATCTATAAACTTACAGCATTTTCTCCAAGCGCTGTTTTAATACTGATCCTGACGAGATGACCGTTCGCATCTGCACCTACAGACAGAGAGAGAGAAGACAGGTAGTTTTCATCTGGAAATCTCAGCAAGAAGGTTCTGGATTTGAATCCCAACCAAGAATATTTCTGTGTGGAGTTTGCATGGTCTGTCTGTGCTTGTGTGAGTTTTCTCAGGGTACTCTGGTTTCCTCCCACAGTTCAAAGATATACATTATGAAAAAATTCTACTGTATAGCCCAGAGAGGTGAGCATGAGTGTGAATGGTTGTTTGTGTTGATATTATTCCTGTAATAGATTGCTGACCCGTTTAAGGTTTAACCCCACCCGCCACCACACCCTCTTACTTGAATTCACCTGGGATTGGCCCCAGCTTCTCTGCAACCCTGAACAGATTAGTAATACAGATAATGAACGGATAATAAAGGTCAGCATCCAGGTACTACTGAGGTATCTCTTTACTAGAGGTACTGTGAGGAATCCTGTCCCTGGTGGTCCAAGATGGTGGTGTGCATGGTGAGGTTTAATCCGTGTTTAGAGATGGTCAATTATTGGCAGCTATAATTGCTGTTATCTTTAATTAGCTTGATTAGCACACAGCTACATATCATGCCTGAATTGTGTGGACATTTGGTAATTTTGGTGAGAACTATTCGAAGAACTTTTTGAAGAGCTCTTGTGAAAGCTTGTAGCTAAATATAGAGTCAAATCTTTCTGTAAAATGCAAATTACTGCAATTCAGATGAACTTCAGATGCTGGAAAATTGCAGAACTGTTTAGAACAGACTCATCTGTCCCTTCTGCGTCCATCATGGAGAACAGAACTCTGGTTTACTGCTTCTGATGATGATGATAATGGTTTCATGACTTCAAAGAATATCTTTTAATGCTCAGCTTTTAAGGTCAAAGTCCCTCTGCTTTTTATTGGCTCTAAGAGTACAGACGTGAGATGTAAATATGTAACGAATGAATGACTGGAATCATTGAACGAGTTTCTAAGACACATTGAAGAGACCGTGGGATACAGAGACATTACATTGAGACAACAGATGTAAGCAAGATATCCACAGATAGGTTGAAAAAGTGCATGAGACTCTACGAGATGTTTTGAGACATCATGAGTTGCTCATGGACAATTGAAAGACAATGAAAAGATAAAAGACATGAGATCTCGTCATGAGACAAATGGTGTTCAAAGATATTGAAAGATACTGAAGATAATAAGACAGTGGTGGATAGGGCTCTGGATCGCTGATCCTAAGGTTGGGGGTTCAAGTCCCCACAGGGTTGTCACTGTCCCCTGAGAGTAGCTGCAAAGCCGTCAGCGTGTTTCTGTCCCTTGCCAAAGGGTTGTGACAGGAAGGGCATCCGACGTAAAAACACATGCCAAATCAAATGTGCGAATCAGATGATTCGCTGTGGCGACTCTCGAGAACGGGAAAAAGCCAAAAAGAAGAGATACTGAAGATAATAAGACCCTGAAAGATTACTGAGAGAGACATTACGAGACAGTCGGAGGAAAAAGTACAAGGCATTTAGGAAACAGGTATCCACCAAGAGATCTGTATGAGATAATAACAGAATAAGATACTTTGAGATAATTACACAGTGGAAAAGTTCAGGGGTCACAAATATTTTCAGAGAGACACTGGGTGATACTAAGAGAAACACTGAGATAATGAGACACTCTGAAAAAGTCTGAGAGACATTATGAGATGATGAAAAACTTTGAGAGACGCTGAGACCTAGATGACCTTACCTGGTACACATTGGCTGCCGACTAGAACTGGACTCAAACACAGCACACACACAATCCACAGTTTCATCTCTTCCTCTTCTCTTCTCCTGTTACCCCTTTATCAGAAATTATTTTACTCCTTTTGTCTTTCACTCACACACGCAGACACACTGAGGGACGTAGCTGAATGTGAAGCGTATATATAATTAGCCTTATAATCAGTCCTGAATATAAAGTGTGGAGGGGAGGGAGGAGTTTAATGGTTAAACAAAGAGCTGTATGTGCGAAAAGAGCTGCATGTGCTGCATGTTTCTCTCTCTCTCTCTCGCTCTCTCTCTCTCTGTGTGTCTCTCTCTCTCTCTCTCTCTCTCTCACACACACACACACACACACACACACACACCTCAGCTACATTTCCTGTCTGCCAACTTTACATTTACTAACACAACACTGCGGTCAAAACTTTCAGGATCAAACTTTCTCTCGCTTTGTCCCCCCTCTCTCTTTCTTTCTATCTCTCTCTTTCTCTAATTTAATAATAAATAGCAGGTTTGTACTGTGTGTATATATCTATCGGTCTATCTATCTATCTATATGTATATATACACATGTAGGCATTTTAGATTTTGATTTCCATCAGAAAATGTATCTGTCAATAGAAAGCTCTCATTTTCTTAATTACTTAACCATAATTAAGGTCGTAGACAGGCTGGGGTCCATGTGGGCCGACTCTGGGCGAGCGTGAGGTCCACGCTCACCAGTCTATTGCAGGGCAATGCACACAACCATTTATGCTCACTCTCACAATCCAGGGATGGTTTGAAACAGTGAATTAGTGTAATGTGGATGACTATTAGAGGAAACTGGAGTACCCTGAGGAAACCCACACAATGGGGAGAACAGGCAAACTTCACACAGAAGCACCCTCACTGAGCCTGGGACTTGAACAGGCGACCTTGTTGTGATGTGAATGTGCTAACCGCTATGGCAGCTTATAATGAAACAAATAAGTTTTTAAAAAATGATTTAGTCAATTTGAATATAATAATAATAATAATAATAATAATAATGTTCACTTGAGGAATATTTGGGGAAGAACACATCAAAAATTCTGTGCAGCATTTATATCGACAAATAAAAAAAAAACATAAACACTAAAAAACAACATTGAGAGACAATAATGACTTCTGTTCTGAACAAAACTCAGAAAAGAACTCAGAAAACAACACAAGGACTCCTGATGATGATGATGATGATGATGATGATGATGACGATTATTATTATTATATTTTTATTATTTTAGACCTGGACACATGCTGTTTCCTGTTTACACTCTGAACTGAAGAATGATGACATGATGAAAAATGGTGTGAGTATAAAAACTAAAAGTAGGTATAAACTAAATGTGGCTTATAAAACTGGGTATAAACTAAATGTGATGAGATTTCCTTTCAGCTTTTCCCCTTGTTCTTTCAGGGGTTGCCACAGTGAATGATTCGCACATTTGATTTGGCATAGGATTTTTTACGCCGCATGCCCTTCCTGACACAACCTTTGAGCAAGGGACAGAAACACGCTGACGGCTATGCAGCCTACTCTTTACGAAAGTCAGCAATGGTTCTTTTACATGCCTCTCACTATAGACAATGAGAGACATGGCCCGCCTTTGATAACCCAGTTAGCTGCACTGGGGGGGACAGTGACAACCTTGTGGAGAGTGACAAAGCCAATGGGAGGGAGCTGCGTCATCCCTCCTAGCCAGTGGAAGGCCAGCAAGGCGGGATGTTTGAATGTCATTTATGGGAGAGAAGCTCGTGCATAGTTTGAATGTTTGAATGGCACATTTTAATGTTTGAATAGCACGTTTGAATTTTTAAGATGACGCTTTCGTAACGTGAACCTGTTTCATATCCAGAGACAAAAATTTTGCAAAAATGCGTTTCGTAACCTGAATTTTTCGTTTGGTGAGATTTTTGTAAAGTGAGGTACCACTGTATAATCTAAACATTTGCAGCATGCCCAGGAAGGTTTGGCAGATACATCGACACATAATAGGAGGTACAGACCTTAATAATACAGTATTCCTCGTGCGAAATATGTCAACTGCAACGCTCACCTCTCTTGTCTTAGTATAGTGTAGCAGGGATTTCAATTTCTATATTCCACAAATTACAAGGAATTTTTCGGACACTTTTTGTACAGGAGAATGAACAATCTCGAAAATGTTATCAAAATATTTCACATAAGTATCGCTCTCAGGTTCAGAAATCAATCATCTGAGACATGTATGTTAGTCTTATTTGCTCAATGAGCAGCTCCTTCAGTGGATGACTGAGGGGCAGTGGTGGTCTAGTGGTATAGGGCGCTGGATCGCTGATCCAAAGGTTGGGGGTTCGAGTCCCACTATCCACAAGGTTGTCACTGTCCCCCCCAGTGCGGCTAACTGGGTTATCAAAGGCGGGCCATGTCTCTCACTGTCTATGGTGAGAGGCATGTAAAAGAACCATTGCTGACATTCATAAAGAGTAGGCTGCAAAGCCGTCAGCGTGTTTCTGTCCCTTGCTAAAAGGGTTGTGACAGGAAGGGCATCTGACGTAAAAAAACCTCTGCCAAATCAAGCGTGCGAATCAAGATGATTCGCTGTGGCGACTCCTGAGTAAAAGGGAAAAAGCCGAAAGGAAAACAGACTTCAGTGGACGACTGAGACATCCTCAGTGCAGGAAGGAGCGTTACCGCAGGTCTTTCCTCCCCACCGCTGTCAGACTGTACAACGCAACTTTGTAATTGTCTGTGAAGTAACCGGTTCCGTGTAACAAAAAAAAAAACCCGTGCAATAATCCACTTTAATCAACCACATCTACCTTCTGTGACTGTGAACCATATCCATCTATCTACTCTGCCCTCAAAGATACTTGTATATTTGTATATAGCCAGTCTATAAAGTGTTATTGTATTATTTTAATATTATTTTTATACTTTATTTTATTTATCTTTTATTATTATTGTGTTTTAATATTTATGACGACCAATGATGCACCTTTCTAATCTTTGCACCCCCTACTGATTGTAACAGTGAATTTCTCCATTGTGAGATCAATAAAGTTCGCTTGCTCTATCTATCTATCTATCTATCTATTTATCTATCTATCTATTTATTAATTAATTAATGTTACAACAAAGAGCTCCCCAGGGGAATTAGAACCTGCAGCCTGTCCCCAGAACTTAAGAGATGAAAATATGCAAAATGGCACTACATATTTATAACCACAAACACTAACAGTTAAGCTACACATGCAATATAAGGACAAATAGGGAAATTAAGGACAGATGGGAAAATGTATTGACTGATGACAGAGTTGTGTTGGGAAAATGGAGAGAGTACTTTGAAGAGCTGATGAATGAGGAAAATGAGAGAGAAAAAGAGTAGAAGAGGTGACTGTTGAAGACCAGGAAGTAGCAAAGATTAGTAAGGGTGAAGTGAGGAAAGCATTGAAGAGGATGAAGAGTGGAAAGGCAGGTGTGTTGGTGCCCAATTTTAATAACAAGGGAGATGTGCAGAGTTGTGGCAATTACAAAGGGATAATGTTGATGAGCCACACAATGAAGTTAAGGGAAAAACTAGTGGAAGCGAGACTAAGGGCAGAGGTTACCATTTGTGAACAACAGTTTGGTTTCATGCCAAGAAAGAGCACCACAGATGCAGTGTTTGCTTTGATGATATTAATAGAGAAGTACAGCGAAGGTCAGACGGAGCTGCATTGTGCCTTTGTGGATCTGTGGAAAGCATACCATAGGGTGCTGAGAGAGGAACTGTGGTATCGCATGAGGAAGTAGGGAGTGGCAGGGAAGTATGTTAGACTGGTGCAGGACATGTATGAGAGATGTAAGACAGTGGTGAGGTGTGCTGTCGGCTTGACAGAAGAGTTAAAGGTGGAGGTGGGACTGCATCAGGGGTCAGCTCTGAGCCTCTTCTTGTTTGCTATGGTGATGGACAGGCTGACAGATGAGGTGAGACAAGAATCCCCATGGACTATGATGTTTGCAGATGACATTGTGCTCTGTAGTGAGATGAACAAATGGAGGAAAATCTAGAGAGGTGGAGGTATGCCCTGGAAAGGAGAGGAATGACGGTTAGCCTCAAGGACCCAAGAGGAATGGTGAAGTTAAAGGGAGCAGAGATAAAGAAGGTGGAGGATTTTAAGTACTTCGGCTCAACAATCCAGAGCAATGGACAGTGTAGAAAAGTGGCGAAGAAGCGTATGCAGACAGGCTGGAATGGTTGGAGAAAAGTATCCGGTGTGATGTGTGATAGGGGGGTTATTGGCAAGAATGAAAGGAAAGGTGTATAAGACGGTGATGAGGCCAGTGATGTTGTATAGTTTACAAACAGTGGCGCTGAGGAAAGGACAGGAGACAGAGCTGGAGGTCGCAGAGATGAAAATGTTGAGGTTCTCTTTGGGAGTAACGAGGATAGATAGGATCAGGAATGAGTTCATCAGAAGGACAGCCCATGTAAGAGGTTTGGGAGACCAAGTCAGAGAGACTACATTGAGATGGTTTGGACATGTACAGTGGAGGGATAGTGAATATATTGGTTGTAAGCTGAGGTTGGAACTGCCAGGCAGAAGGCCTAGAGGAAGACCAAAGAGAAGATTTATGGATTTGGTGAAGGAAGACATGAAGGTAGTTGGTGTAAGAGAAGAAGATGCAGAGGATAGGGTGAGATGGAGACAAATGATTCGCTGTCGTGACCCCTGAAGAGAGCAGCCGAAAGGAAAAGAAGATTAAGAATTTTTTAAGGTGATGTTTCTCCATCAAGTAGGTTATTATATACTTTCAGTTTTCTGATAAAATGACATTTCCCCTCTTTGCTCTTTCTGTTATGTTCAATTTTACATCCACCTTCCCAGCAAACAATTTCAGTAATAAAACGGCACAAAAGCTGCGATAACATTATTTCTACACTCCCAAAAACACATTTTTATTTTAAAAGTACTTTTTCTTTCAAATTTTGGATAAAGTTATATGTTTAGCCATCAACAGCCCAGAGTATGTTTAGCATTATGCTTTTTTATGGAGGTGGTAAGGCTATTGTTTAGCATTAACATGACGGTTAACATTATGCTTTTTTATAAAGGTGGTAGTGTTAGCATGTAGCATTAGCAGGATATCCCATATGATTTGTTTGATTGATTGATTTTTAATTGTAGTTTTTCGGGGAATATTGATAGACATATTGATGCTCAATGTTAGATACATGTTTTTAATGCTACCCAGCCAGAAGCAGACGTTCACGAACACCATGCAATCGTTCGTTGACCGTTTGAATCGCATTTTGTTTGATTGCAAATGGTCATTTAATGTTTGGACCATTTGAATAACGTTTTTGTTTCAGTAAAAAAACACATATTTTGTCTTGTTTTATTTTTTTCAACAAAGATGTAACAAAAAATAAATACAATCAGCGTGACAGTCGCTAAAATTATATACTTTAATACTTTAAACTTCCGTTCGTTGGACGTTTGCAAAAAAACATTACGTGAACAGTCTCTTAATATGATTTTTCAGTCAGATAACAGTAGCCATAGCCTTTCGTATATCGTGCTTTGCAAATCTGAATGTTGTTAGTTTGTTACATCCATGAAAATGTAAAACTGTATTTTTATCCAAACGGTACACACAGCAAATGAATGGTCTCTAACTTGGCTAAATCATAGTCTGGCTGGAAGCGGTTGCACTTGGGTGCCAAAGCATGCGCATAATAGCGCCTCATCACTGTGTGCATGCGCACAATAGCGTCTCGCCACTGTCTCAGTGATGAGGTGCCATTTTTCAAACAGACAAGTCTCGGATCATATCGACTCTAATCAGGATCATATCATATTTGAATCATATCGACTCTAATCAGGTACAGATATTGCATGATTTTTTTTGTACTGTTGTGAAAATACGTGAGGTGCTCCACCGAATGTAGGCGTATGGTACTTCTCAGACAAAGCACCGCTTATCCGGACTTCCGATCTTTTAAGTGAGCAAGTGAAGGTTGAGTACTAAACAAGTATTCAACGTGCACTTGCTCACTTGAAAGATCGGAAGTCCGAACAAGTCGCGCTTTGTCTCACAAGCACCATACATCACTTGCGACAAACACCTGCATTCCGTGGAGCGCCTCACATATGTAAAATAATCACTTGTGTCTTACTGGAAATTAATATTTTGTGTGTAAAGTTGAAACTGTTGTATATCGCAGTAGACGTACGTCGGTGATCATTCAGTATGGTATGATATATTTGTGAAAATCATGACACGAATAGCTTCACTACTGGTATTATTCGAATATTATTAGTAGTTAGTCCCAAGCAGTGTTATTGTCCTAAGTACTCGGGCCTAACTATCGAGTAAACTTTGCAGTGTTGCAGGCTGCTTTTTTGTGCAGATGTGAATGTGAAGGCCTAAATAGGCTATTCTAACACCAGGCCTGACCATTCAAGGAGCTTGATTGAGCACTGAGTGCTTATTTTTTATGTAGTTGCTCTCAAACAAAAAAATATTCTATATTCATAAAAAATAAAAAAAATACTTGATAGGAGCCCCTTAACTCATAACCCCCCCTTAAATACGTCTAGGAGAGCAGTTCATAGCTCTCCTGAAATTTTCAAATGACCAGGCCTGTTTAGGCCCTATAATTATATATTATATCGAGTTTAATAAATCTGTTATAGATCTATAGCCATTATAGGCTTATACAGGCTGAATCGTTCTTAGTTAGAACTGCTCAGCCGATTAACATTGCCAAATTAACATTGAATGTTAAAACTAACTGTTAGATTTAGTTAAAACAAACAAACAAACAAACAAAAAGAGGTAATTAACTTACCCATATTGTAAATCTTCTGTGAGATAATGTATATAGCTGAACCAATTTAGACTAAGATCACAAGTTACATGAATGAAGCCGCATAAATTGAAGTTCCGAGGGATCCCTGTACTGTATATTGTTTTTATTTTTTCCTATAAACATAGCAAAACTTTAAAATGTCAAATTAAGTTTCTGTGCCATATTGATTTTTATATATCAAATATTGAACATTTATAATTCAAATATAGTTCAAAATGACAGTGATATAACACTAGACCAGTGCTTCTCAATTATTTTCTGTTACGCCCCCCCCTAGCAAGAAGAAAACAATTCGCGCCCCCCCACCACCCACTTTCCGCCGCAACTATAAATTATAACTTTTTTCTATAATATAGTTACAGGTATATCTCTTCATTATATCATATCCTTGTTAACATAAATAAAACAAAAAGAAAGAGATATAGTTCAACTTACAAGAATAACTTTTTTAACATTTTTTATTAGTCTGTAAAAGAAAGTGCATCAATTTGCCTTAAATTTAAAAATAATAATATCCTTGTTACATTTTTGACAAACTTACCACACCATTTGCTGCTGAAAATAAAATCAATAAATAATTAATTCAAATTGACTTCAGAAACATTAACTCAGGAGCACAATATATAAACACTTTAACCTACAAAACAAGAACAAATAGAACAATTTGTGCTGATTTTTTTTTTCTCAAAATGAGGAAGCCAAGATTTTCCACCGCCTTTCTTTTCATCCCTGTTAAAAATTTCTTCATGTTGTGAGGGTGTGTGTACTGCACTACACATCGCCAGCTCGTAGCAAAACAAACCTACACCATAGAGTTAATACTCGCTGCGCACAATGGGCAATGAGGGCGCCACTGCCAACTACTGGAGTGGATGTGCAATTACACTTTCTTGTAGTACGGCGGAAAAAAAGCATGTTCTCCTGGGTCACACGCGCCCCCCTCAGCATCCCATCGCGCCCCCCCCAGGGGGGCGCGCCCCACTATTTGAGAAGCACTGCACTAGACCAAGTTTTTTTTTTTCAACTATTTTGTACCTTACATTTTTAGCATGTCTGACAGTTCTGACACCTGTATGAAGGCTGCCTATGCTAGAAAAAAGGAAAATAAGAGGAAGACTGTTGATAATGGTGAAGGGCAGCCACCCAGAAAGTCTTCCAGAAAAACCCGTGTAATGCCAGCAAAGAATGTAAGTGTTCAGCTTTGGCAAGGCTTACATGTAATTAATTTATTATACATCACTATTAAAGAGCTAATACTGTTTATTAAAGTATCCTTTTAAGAATGAAGGATTGCACATACATTACATACATGTACATAATCATGAAATATTGATTTTGTTTGGTTAGTCTGAATAGTGAGTAACTGACAAATATGTGAAGCTTAATTACATGTACAAATGGTTTTAAAACTTGCAAAATTAATGATTATCACCATTTTTGTTATGAAAGTTGTTTGAATTGCAGAAGGAGTGGTGTCTGTTCTATTTCAAAAATTATCAGCATTAGCCTGTCGCCCCCTTTCTTGGGTGAAGAGTCAGAAAACCACTTTGGCACATGGCACCACCAAAATAAAATACTCGTGTTGGTGGCCGGCTGAGGGGTCGAAAGATGCGACAGCATCTACATTTTGCATGCTGATGAGCAACTGCTCAGAACCGGACTACGAATATTGGCAGGAACACAGAGGCGTGAAGCTGGGTACTTTTGAAGAACTGCAGAGGTGTCACTTGGCCTTATAGAAGTACGAGGGTCTAACATCAACAGACAATGACGAAATCCCCGAGGTTTTGGATATCATCACTGCAGAACTAAAGGCTGAAGCGAAAGAAAATCTCAAAGTGAAAAAGAGAAATCAACGTGAACAGTTGGCCATTCTTGTCCGTGCAGGGGAGCGGGCCAGTGCATCAGTTGACTTTGACAGGCCAAGAGTAGCCCTAAAACGTACTGGCAGCACAACAGCACAGCCAGCAGTCAACATGATTAAGAACCAAGCAGGAAGCAGCACATTGGATGTGAATACAAATGCTACGCCTGTTTCAGAAAAAGTACTTCCAGATTGTAATGCACCTGGCCCATCTGGAGGGGAATCACAACCTGAAGTCAACTTACACTCACTGTAACAGTAAGTATTATGATTATTAATCATTAATAATTTATATTATACTAGTCCACCTGTGGTCAGTGGTGGTCTAGTGATTAGGGCGCAGGATCACTGATCCTAAGGTTGAGGGTTCAAGTCTCCACAAGATTGCCACTGTCCCCCCAGTGCAGCTAACTGGGTTATCAAAGGCCGGCCATGTCTCTCACTGTCTATGGTGAGAGGCATGTAAAAGAAACATTGCTGACTTTCGACAAGAGTAGGCTGCAAAGCCGTCACGTGTTTCTAATCAGGAGTCGGAGTCCCCTGAGGCAGTTCATTCACAGTAACGTTCTGGCAACTCCTGTAGCGGCACTGGAACCCAGTCGTATCGGCACTTGCCCTTCCATTGGATCATTCCGGTGGCGGAATGGAGGGGACTTGCTGCTTGGGTAACAGCCTGTCCTCCATTACTCCCTACCCTGGCACTGCGCACTGGAGAGTATCACCAGCTGGGATACCAGCCAGAGTGCAGCCATAGTCCTTCGGGACTGACGGAGGCCTACTACTACTACTACTAGTCCACCTCATAAGTAACCACCCCTACTGCATAAAAATGTGATCTTTGAAGAGGGGTGGCTTCTTCTGAGGGATAATTTAGCCATAAAACATAATACTTGCTGCACAGAAGACTGGCCTCCTGTCAGGGGGACCGCATATAAGAGGGACAACTATATCTGATATTGTCTTGTGAGATATGCCAATTGTAATTTCAAAATGCATTGAACTATAAATTGTTTTTCAATAAATTTCACTGAGTAGTATTTTTCTTAAACAGCGTGACTCAGTCAGTGGTCACTGTGCCTATAAATAAAATGTATGTGAAACATCTGCAAGTTTATTGGTGTTCAGCATTTGCTTTTTTTATTATTATTATTATTATTGTGAATTTTAGTCACCATATTTCTTGTTCATTTCAGCATCAAAAAACCCAGCCATCTGAGAGTTTAATGAAGATGTCCCACAGGTCAGTTGTGTATCAACGACAGGCAGATGAAAATCTACCAGATTTGCAAACACTGCCACTCTTAAATCCTGATGAAGATGATGGAGGTTCCACTATGCACACTCAGAAGACAATCCACCAAAATGTAGCAAACGTTTGGTGTGTATATTTGAACTAGGCATTTTTTTTTTTACAAAATGATATATTAGAATTAAGGTTGAGATAATTAAGAAATTTCATATCACTGTATTATGACCAAAAATCTTCTTTTCCTTTCGGCTGTTCCCTTCAAGGATCGCCACAGCAAATCATCCGCCTCCATCTCAAGCTACCCTCTACATTTTCTCTTATGCCAACTACCTTCATGTCCTCCTTCACCACATCCATAAATCCCTTCTTTGGTCTTCCTCTGGGCCTTCTGCCTGGTAGTTCCAAACCTCAGCATTCTACTACCAACATATTCACTATCCCTCCTCTGTACATGTCCAAACCATCTCAATGTAGCCCCTCTGACTTTGTCTCCAAAACCTCTTACATGTGCTGTCCCTCTGATGTGCTCATTCCTGATCCTATCCATCCTTGTTACTCCCAAAGAGAACCTCAACATTTTCATCTCTGCTGCTACCTCCTCTGCCTCTTTTTCGTCAGTGCCACTGTTTCTAAACCATACAACATCACTGGCCTCATCACCATCTAATACACTTTTCCTTTCATTCTTGCCGAAACACCCATCACACATCGCATTGGACACCTTTCTCCAACCATTTCATGTATTTCCGGTATGGAGGTAATAATGATGGTTTGCATATCAAATCTGGTGCAGGTTTTACGTTGAATGCCCTACCTGACACAATCCTCTGCATTTATCCGGGCTTGGGACCGGCATGAGAGAACAATAGTTCTGAATTTAGTGTAAATGTATTTAGCCTTTTTATAGCATTGCTGTGGGGAATTTTGACTGAATTCTGTTATGACATATCATGATATGTGGCATTCATTGTACATCTATTGTACAATAGATTTGCTGTGATATAGATGTTGTGCATGATGAAATACATGTTTTTTGTTATTGTTGTTGTTTTTTGAGGATGAACAGGGTCAATACAGGCATGTGGGAGCTGCCCCTCAGTGTCTATATTTCTTTTGATAATTTAACTTGTGATAAAGTAACAATTTTCTGTTTGTTTATTTGGGAAAGCTAAAATGAAATGGTTAAGTGCTTAATCACTCACAGTGCATCAGAATTCTAGACAACAGGATAAAGGAACTCAGCAGCCGCCTTCAGAATGGGCTATCACCAGGTCGCACCTATTACACAAGAGGCAGACCAGGATGAAGTGGCCATGACAGTTGTCAAACGCATGGCCAGTTCAACCCCAGAGGTGCGAGCCAAAACAAACTACATCCAGTGCTTGGACGTCATGTGTTTTGCCAGACAAACATCAGTAGAAAATCTATTACTTATTTTAATTTCACGTTTAGTATTATAAATTCAATGATTTTCTTTGATAAATAAATGGTTTGATGACTATTATTCTAAATTACTTTTTTCACAGCTACTACCAACTGTGCAGCTGCAATTTACATCTAGGGCTTATTAATTATAAGATGTAAATTGCATCTGCACACTTGGTACCAGCATGGACAACTAGAATATTTACTCCATTACATTTGATGTGCAGTCGTGAAATGTAACTGTCTTTTATTTAGGATTGTGAACCTGTGCCAAATCAAATGTGCGAATCATTCGCTGTGGTGACCCCTGATAAAGGGGAAAAGCTGAAAAGAATTATCTCACTTCTTCTTCTTCTTTTCCTTTCGGCTGTTCCCTTCAGGGGTCGCCACAGCGAATCATCTGCCTCCATCTCACCCTATCCTCGGCATCTTCTTCTCTTAAACCAACTGCCTTCATGTCCTCTTTCAACACGTCCATGAATCATCTCTTTGGTCTTCCTCAAGGCCTTCTGACTGGTAGTTCCAACCTCAGCATCCTACTACCACTATGCTCACTATCCCTCCTCTGTACATATTCAAACCATCTCAATCTAGCCTCTATGACCTTGTCTCCAAAATGTCTTACATATGCTGTCCCTCTGATGTGCTCATTCCTCTCATTGTCTTTTTTTAATTATTTAAATTTTCATTTGTATCCATATTTTTGTCAAGACGGTTCTATATTAATGTTCAAGGTACCACGATAGAAATAATCTCTGAAAGGCAATTGTATTCAAATTCAATACAGTCCTATACTATTTTGCATATTAAATAATATTGTAATTAATCTCTTTTTTGCAGCTAATAGAAGCCAATAACAAATGCAGCCGTGAGGGAGGGGCACAAGCCAGTGTCTCTCCCTCACGCCGGTCCCAAGCCCGGATAAATGCAGAGGGTTGCGTCAGGAAGAGAATCCGGCGTAAAACAAATGCCAAATAAAACATGCGGGTCACAACAAAGAAATTCATACTGGATCGGTCGAGGCCCGGGTTAACAACGACCGCCATCAGTGCTGTTAACCAACAGGGTGCTGGTGGAAATTGGACTACTGTTGGTCGAAGACGTCGAAGAAGGAGAGGCAGGAGGCGTGTCCATAGGCAGAGAGAGAAGAGGAAAGGCATGAGTCTAGTACTGAAAGTAGGGACTTTGAATGTTGGAACTATGACCGGAAAAGGGAGAGAGCTGGCTGACATGATGCAGAGGAGGAAGGTGGACATACTGTGTGTTCAGGAGACCAGGTGGAAAGGTAGCAAAGCTTAAAGCTTAGGAGCAGGGTTTACGCTGTTTTTTCATGGTGTGGATGGGAAGAGAAATGGAGTAGGAGTCATCTTGAAGGAGAAGTTTGTCAAGAATATTCTAGAAGTGAAAAGAGTGTCAGACAGAGTGATGAGTCTCAAGTTAGAAATTGAAGGCGTGATGTTTAATCGTGTTCGTGCTTATGCCCCACAGACAGGATGTGAGCAAGAAGAGAAGGAGAGATTCTGGAGTGACTTCGATGAAGAGATGCAGAGTACCCCCTGAGATGAAAGAGTGGTCATTGAGGCATACTTCAATGGACATGTTGGTGAAGGAAACAGAGGGGACGAGGAAGTGATGGGCAGGTTTGGTATCCAGGACAGGAACGCAGAAGGACAGATGTTGGTAGATTTTGCAAAAAGGATGGAAATGGCTGTGGTAAATACTTTCTTCCAGAAGAGACAGGAGCATAGGGTAACTTATAAAAGCGAAGGTAGGAGCACACAGGTAGACTACATCTTGTGTAGGCGATGTAATTTGAAAGAAGTCAGTGACTGCAAAGTAGAAGCGGGTGAGAGTGTTGCCAAACAGCATAGGATGGTGGTGTGCAGGATGATGCTGACGAATGTGAGGAAGGTGAAGAAAGCAAAAGCAGCGCAGAAGACAAAGTGGTGGAAGCTGAAAAAGAAAGTGTCGGGTTGTCTTCAAGGAGGAGTTGAAAATGGCTTTTGGTGGTCAGGAAGTGTTGCCAGATGAGTGGACAACTACAGCTAATGTGATCAGGGAGACAGGTAGGAGAATACTTGGTGTGTCATCTGGAAGGAGAGGAGATAAGGAGACTTGGTGGTGGAATGAGGAAGTGCAGGAGTGTGTACAAAAGAAGAGGTTAGCTAAAAAGAAGTGGGACATTAAGAGGACCGAAGAGAGTAAACAGGAGTACAGGGAGACACAACGTAAGGCGAAGGTAGAGGTGTCAAAGGCCAAACAGAGGGCTTATGATGACTTGTATGCTCGGTTGGAACGTAAAGAGGGAGAAAATGATTTATACAGGTTGGCACAGCAGAGAAATAGAGATGGGAAGGATGTGCAGCAAGTTAGAGTGATTTAAGGACAGAGAGGGAAATGTATTGAGTGATGACAGAAGTATGCTGGGAAGATGGAAAGAGTATTTTGAAGAGCTGATGAATGAGGAAAATGAGAGAGAAAAAAAGAGTACAAGAGGTGAATGTTGAGGACCAGGAAGTAGCAAAGATTAGTAAGGGTGAAGTGAGGAGGGCATTGAAGAGGATGAAGAGTGGAAAGGCAGTTGGTCCTGATGACACACCGGTGGAGGTATGGAAGTGTCTAGGAGAGGTAGCAGTAGATTTCCTGACAAGAACATTCAACAAGGTCTTAGAGAGTGAGAGGATTCCAGAGGAATGGAGGAGAAGTGTGCTTGTGCCCATTTTTAAAAACAAGGGAGATGTGCAGATTTGTGGCAACTACAGAGGGATAAAGTTAATGAGCCATACAATGAAGTTATGGGAAAGAATAGTGGAAGCTAGACTAAGGGCAGAGGTCAGCATTTGTGAACAACAGTTTGGTTTCATGCCAAGAAAGAGCACCACAAATGCAGTGTTTGTTTTGAAGATGTTAATAGAGAAGTACAGAGAAGGTCAGAAGGAGCTGCATTGTGCCTTAGTGGATCTGGAGAAAGCATATGACAGGGTGCCAAGAGAGGAACTGTGGTATTGCATGAGAAAGTCTGGAGTGGCAGAGAAGTATGTTAGAGTGGTGTAGGACATGTATGAGAGATGTAAGACAGTGGTGAGGTGTGCTGTCGGTGTGACAGAAGAGTTCAAGGTGGAGGTGGGACTGCATCAAGGGCCCTGTGCCCCTTCTTGTTTGCAATGGTGATGGACAGGCTGACAGACGAGGTTAAACAAGAATCCCCATGGACTATGATGTTTGCAGATGACATTGTGATCTGCAGTGAGAGCAGAGAACAAGTGCAGGAAAACCTAGAGAGGTGGAGGTATGTCCTGGAAAGGAGGGGAATGAAGGTTAGCCTCAGGAAGACAGAATATATGTGTAGGAATGCCAAGGACCCAACAGGAAGCAGTTACAGGGAGCAGAGATAAGGAAGGTGGAGGATTTTAAGTACTTAGGCTCAACAATCCAGAGCAATGGAGAGTGTGGAAAAGAGGTGAAGAAGCGTGTGCAGGCTGGTTGGAATGGTTGGAGAAAAGTGCCCGGTGTGATGTGTGATAGGAAGGTATCGGCAAGAATGAAAGGAAAAGAGCCACGTTTGGCTCGCGAGCCACAGGTTCCCAACCTCTGAACAGGCTTGCGGGCGACTCATGTTGTCCTTGTGGGTGGCCTGGTGCCCGCGGGCACCATGTTGGTGACCCCTGCTATAGAGTGTATAGAATTGGTCGAGAGTGCCACGGCCAGGATGAAAACCACATTGTTCCTCCTGAATCCAAGGTTTAACTATTGGTCTGATCCTCCTCTCCAGTACCCCTGCAAAGACTTTCCTGGGTAAACTGAGTGTGACTTCACAATAATTGGAACACACCCTCAGGTCCCTCTATTTAAAGGGGTGGACTATCACCCTGCCTTGCCAATCCTGAGATATGGCCACTGAGGACACGCCATGTTGCAGAAACGTGTCAAGCAAGATGGTCCTACAACATCCAGAGCCCTGAGATAATATTCTATATATTATTATTCTTCTAACTGATCATTTTTTTACTGCTTCCTTTGTAGCAGCCTTTGCCCTCTTCAAGAAGGAGGCAATGAATATCTGTTCATAACAGGTGTTGCTTCGTGATTTTTAAATAAGTAGGGCTGACAGCATGTCATCGTATAGTGATCCCCTGACGTCTGTCTTATTTTTCTTCACCTGACTGAAAATTCTTTCACATTCAGAATTGCTGTGTGGAATTGATAAATGCCTGACATGCAGTGGCTTAACTTTTGAAATCTGGGCTTCCCATCTCCTTTGACAGTGTAAGAAAGTGAGAACCACAACTCATCTGCAGGTGTTCTCATTTGTACCTTTTTGAAACTTGTCATTAAACTCAATCTCAAGGTTCTTGATAGCTTCATCTGTGTCTTCAATTACAGTTTTGATCAATACTGGAAACTTTGTGAAAAAGAATCTGAGTGAATTGAAGGTACAGTAGGCCCTTGACTATACACGGTTTTGCACTCACTCCTCCGAATATTCGCGGATTGCCGAGTAACGGTCATGTGATTCCAATTAAGCCAATGGCTGTTCTCCCTCCTGCTGATTGGTTGAGATGATGTATACACACTTTTTTTCTCATTCGCGCACAAGTTGTCAATGAGCCTTTTTTTAGTGTTTTATTTACCAGTTAAGCTCCACTCAAATGCCGTCTAAGCGCCAGATTAGGTAACGGCGTTGGATGTCTCTTCTGAAGAAAATAATAAACACAAGCACGCTCACTCTGCATCAGATGACTAACTCACATAACGTCCCTGGTTCTTTCTATTCCCTAACTCTGATTTCTTCCTGCTCCGGCTGAGGGGCATGGCTGAGCTGCTCGGGCTGAATGCAGTTCACATCTGAATTCACTCCTCTCATCTACTCCCAATGAACACAAAATGCAAGCTCACCTCTGTGCCAGAGGATTATGTCATCAGTACTGTAGTTAAAGTGCTCTGCTTAAGTGCTTCCCCTTTGTACAATAAATCCATTCTGTGCCATCTCATGCTGCCTCCTGCATTCTGGGTCCGGCTGAAAGTTCATTATGTCATTATGTCACATGTAATGTTCTTTACATATATTATATATATAATGTAGTATTGATTAAGTAAAAACTTTAATTTTGTACTGTGATCATCATCATCATCATCATCATCATATCTTATTCCCATTGGGTAGTGTAGCAATTGGTCTCTTCCGGAGAAGATTAACTGGGACGCGGGAACGCTTGCTATTTGTCCCCAGAAACACGCTGACGGCTTTGCAGCCTACTCTTTTTACGAAAGTCAGCAATGATTCTTTTACATGCCGTTCACCATAGTCAGTGAGAGACTTTGCCCACCTTTGATAATCCAGTTAGCTGCACTGGGGGGACAGTGACTCGAACCCCCTATCTTAGGATCAGCGATCCTGCACCCTATCCACTAGACCACCACTGCCCTCTGTACTGTGATATTTATTGATTTTATATATATATATATCTTAAATATATAAATATATAAATGTAAATATATATATATATATATATATATATATATATATATATATATATATATATATATATATATATATATATATATATATATATAATTTTATCAATAAATATCACCGTAAAAATTTTAAAAAAGTTTTACTTAATTACTACATTTTACTACATTAATACTGTATTAATGGGTAAGGCTGTCTATAGAATGTGTTTGAGAAGCATATTTTAGTGCATGGAATATTATACTTAGGGTTTAACTTCCAGGTACAGAACCCTCAGATTATCATGATTCGCAGGAGGGGCTGGAACCGAACCCCCATGGAAATCAAGGGCCTACTATACAGCTGTCTGTCTTATTTACATTTGCTACTTGAGCAGTTTGTCCATGTGGTTCGCAGCAGCTAGAAGAATCTTATGCTCCACATAAAAGGCTGCAAACAAACATTCAGCTTTGATAGCATTGGTATTTTCTGTCTCCGAAGTGAAAGAAATCAATAACGTTTGAGCACATCCTACCTCCAATTCAGATTGTAAAGCCCTTTCATGCACCTTGCTCTTACAGTGCTACAAAACTGCTTCACAGATGCGTGCTAGTTCATGGCCCAACTTCTGGCATAAACAGTGCCCATACACATGCGCAGCGTCCATACACATGCGCAGTGGCTAAATTTGGCAAGGGACGATACATTTTCTTATTCGCATTCTTTGGAGCGAAAGTTTATGGTTTGTTTATTTTTCCTGAAATAGCCGGCATTATTATTTGAATACGTATTATCCGACCCAAAAACAGATTTCCATACTCAGACCGAAGAAAACATACGACTTGGCAGCTATGCTGAAGACAGATTAGAGTAGTTGTCTGTTCCAAATGGCAGTGTGTGTGTGTGTGTGTTTGCATTTGTGTTGGTGTTGCCCTGTGATGTACTGGTGAGGTGTTCAGAGTTAACTCCGCATTCACCCATGAATTAAACCAGTCACGTGATCAATGAGCACAGCGCTGTGAATGTGAGCATCAACTTGTTACCACATGGAGTATTGACTTCTTCTGTATCCTGTTTCTGAAGCCTGGTGGAATTACCTACAGGGTGCAGAGAAAAGGTTTTGGCACGTTTTAGGGTTTGTTTGTTTTTTTTGTTTTTGTTTTTTTAGTTTTGTGGCACATTTGTAGTGGAGCTCAACACTTAAATAGTAAATTTATGAACTCAGTATTGTCACATTTGTGCTCACGTGCAACACAAAAGGTAAAGTCTGTTGGGCTTTTTACACCCGAGCCATAGTGGCTCAGCAAGCTGGTGCTTATCCCCGGTTTCCGTAGCATGAAGCAACTAGGAGTTCAACTCCTCCTGGATGGGACGCTAGTCCATCACAGCTTACCTTACCAGTATATTTTTACTGGTACCCATTTATCCTGCTGGGTGAACAGAGGCACAATTGTGGTTAAGACCTTGCCCAGGGGTCTTAGCACAGTTGGGGGCTAACTTGGATTCGAACACACAACCTCCCAATCATAAGCCCAGAAACCTAACCACTACACCATCGGCCCCACCTGAAGCCTGGCAGAATTACCAACAGGGTGCAGAGAAAAGGTTTTGGAAAGTTTTAAGGTATTGGGGTATTTTTAGTTTTGTGGCACATTCGTAGTTGAGCTGAAAACTTACATTGTAAATTCATGAACTCAGTATTGTCACTTTTGTGCTCACGTGCAAGACAAGCAGCCCATTAAATGAAGAAAATAGAGTAAATACGTCACGCACAAGCCATCACCGTGGTCTCTGAGTGCACTTGCACTTCACAGTGTATTCTTTTATTTTACGTTTCCATGGCTATGTAAACTTACACATGTAAACATATTCAGAGTTCTGCCTTTAGGCACTGCTGAAATATTTATAACATTTTACAACATTTTATGTTTTTATAATAACATTTTATTTAAGAATGTCGGGGAAGCTGAAAAAGGAAGAGTGTCGGGTTGTCTTCAAGGAGCAGTTGAAACAGGTTTTGGGTGGTCAGGAGGTGCTTCCAGATGACTGGACAACCACAGCCAATGTGATCAGGGAGACCGGAAGGAGAGTACTTGATGTGTCCTCTGGAAGGAGAGGAGATAAGGAGACTTGGTGGTGGAATGAGGAAGTGTAAGAGTGTGTACAAAAGAAGAGCTTAGCTAAAAAGAAATGGGACATAGAAAGGACCGAAGAGAGTAAAAAGGAGTACAGGGAGATACAGCGTAAGACGAAGGTAGAGGTGTCTACAGAGAGCGTATGATGACTTGTATGCTAGGTTGGACAGTAAGGAGGGAGAAAATGATTTATACAGATTGGCACAGCAGAGAAATACAGATGGGAAGGACGTGCAGCAAGGTAGAGTGATTAAGGACAGAGAGGGAAATGTCTTCACTAATGACAGAAGTCTGCTGGGAAGATGGAAAGAGTACTTTGAAGAGCTGATGAATGAGGAAAATGAGAAATAAGAGGAGAAAAGGTGATTGTTGAGGACCAGGAAGTAGCAAAGAATAGTAAGG
>CM045731.1:58461624-58501624 GCA_024760905.1 Plotosus lineatus | reverse complement strand
AGCTTAAAACAGCCAATCAACGCTTACAATATATGAGGTGTAGTTCACTTGCTTGTGCTTGAGACAAAGCGCGGGTTATACGGACTTCCAGTCTTTCAAGAGAGCAAGGACACCGTTGAATACTTGTCTAGTGCTGATGTGAATCACCAGCAGAGCGGTGAGTTCTCTTTCTTTTCTGGATTTGGGTTTTCATTCATTTTACAACTCTCTTTGCTTAACTGAGTATGCATGGTACATTGCACCGTTTCGAGCAGATAGTTAATTCAGTCTTGGGAAAACCGGAAATTCCAGCATATGCCGGAAAATTTGAACCCATGCTAGTAGGTTTACGCTTCTGACCAACCATATTTGCTTAGGGTTGCAAAAGTCCACAAAACAGTGTAAACACAAAGATCACAGAGACGACGTCTTAACACAAGGGTAACATGCAGTGAACTGGGAAGCAGCAGGGCACGTTCAGTCTATTGTTTGTAAACAATGGACACAGCGTCATTACATCATTGCATCAGTACGTCAGCGTACTACGTAGGTACGTCTCGTACTCAAAATTTGACAAAATGTTTGATTTGGCATAGGTTTTCACGTCGGATGCCCTTCCTGTCACAACCCTTTAGCAAGGGACAGAAACACACTGACGGCTTTGCAGCCTACTCTTTTATGAAAGTCAACAATGGTAGACAGTGAGATACATCGCCCACCTTTGATAACCCGGTTAGCTGCACTGGGGGCGACAGTGACAACCTTGTGGAGAGTGGGACTTGAACCCCCAACCTTAGGAACAGCGATCCAGCGCCCTATACCACTAGACCACCACTGCTCCAGATATATATATATATAGCCAAAAGAAAATCCAATGTCTCATGTGTTGTGATTGGCCCCTGTATCAACATTTGCTGAATGACAACCAATCCCTATTCGCCGTCTTAAACCACCTTCCCTTACATGATTGGTTCTTCGCATGTGTGGAAATATATAGAGAAAAAAGTTACTGTAGCAATACTCGTGTATGTAGTTTTGTATCAATCAAAATGCCTAATGTTATCGAGACTTATGACGAAGCTAAAGTGTGTGAGATAAATGCGGATATGAAAAACAAGTTTCAATTGGTCTGGTTGGATAGAAAGTTGACGGTGTCACCAGTGGAAAGCAGTAAGCAGGAATCATTATCTGTACTTGTGTCTGATTTTGTGAAAAATCTCAATGTCGCTGGCAAAGCTCTCTGTACCGTATGTGATGTCATTATTTACGAATCAAGAGGATAGAAGGCTTTACAGAGTCACGCAATCTTGACGAAACACCGAAATCAAATGAAAGTTTAAGTAATGTATGCACATTAAGAGTTCTGCTTTTGTATAAGTGTCGATTTTGTAAGCAAACAGAGGATGGTATTTCAACAAAATGTGCAAAATCTTGATGATAAAATTAACGGTTTTTAGAGTAAAAAATCTCTAGAATCCATGAGCTCCCAGGAGCTTCATCCCCTGGACCTTGACCGGAGCTTCGACTCTAGATCCCAGGCTAATTTTTCAAATTTTTTCATCACAACCCACTCTCATATCTGATATATAGACAGATAGATGGATGGATGACCACGGGGCAGTGGTGGTCTAGTAGTATAGGGCGCTGGATCGCTGATCCAAAGGTTGGGGTTCGAGTCCCACTCTCCGCAAGGTTGTCACTGTACCCCCAGTGCAGCTAACTGGGTTATCAAAGGTGGGCCATGTCTCTCACTGTCTATGGTGTGAGGCATGTAAAAGAACCATTGCTGACTTTCGTAAAGAGTAGGCTGCAAAGCCATCAGCGTGTTTCTGTCCCTTGCTAAAAATGGTTGTGACAGGAAGGGCATCCGACGTAAAAACCTCTGCCACATCAAACATGCGAATCAGATGATTTGCTGTGGCAACTCCCGAGTAAAAGGGAAAAAGCCGAAAGGAAGACAGACAGACAGATGGATGGATGACCAGCGGTGCTGCATGCGGAGCCCCCTGGTGAGGACATGCAAATACATCATTGTGAGCCTTTACTTGCACAAGCTAGCACTCTGACCAACCCCAAACACAATGCTAATATGGTGGTACTAAAACCAGCTGATGATGCTGAGATGTTTGTGTCAATAACATTTACTGAAAGTTGCAGGTTCTGTTCCATGTTTTTGTGGACGACTTAAGGACCCTCAGATGTAGTGAACGGTGATAAGGGCATGGTGGTTCACACTGTGCACATTTAATGTTTGCTCAGCAAACACTGATTGCTTTATCTGTTTTATCTACAGAATTCAGTAAGGACAGAAATAATCAAAACCAGCCAATAAAGCAATGCACCACTTTAAAACCAGGTAACACACACACACACACACACACACACACACACACACACACACACACACAGAAAGTGTGTGAGAGAGAAAGAGAAACTCTGAGAATTACTGCTTTTTAATTGCCACACTAAAGTTTTTTAGATCATAATTTAGTTTTAACGTGTGTGTGTGTGTGTGTGTGTGTGTGTGTGTGTGTGTGTGTGTGTGTGTGTGTGTGTGTGTCTGTCTGTGATCCACAGGTCTTCTCTAGCACCTCTGTAGAGGACACTATGAAGAAATCCAAAAAGTTCCGACTCCTCCACCACATCCTCAGAAAACCCACTCTCGGGCTTCATCACTGGATCACTGACACACACACACTGATACTGTCACAGACTGATACTGTTTTACACACACACACACACACACACACACACACACACACACACTGTTACACACTGATACTGTTACACATTGTTGCATACTGACACTGTTACACATGCATTGTTAAACACTGATACTATTAAACACTGTCACACACTGATACTGTTACACACACACACACACACACACACACCCACACAATTACACAGTGATACTGTTACATACACTGTTACAACCTCATACTGTTATACACTGATATGGTTACAGACTGTTAGACACTGATACACACTGATGTTGTTACCCTCTGACACTTTTGCACATTGATACGTTTACACACACTGTTACACACTAAAACTGTTACACACTGACACAGTTACATACTATTACACACTGACACTGTTACACACACTGTTACACATGAGTTAAAATCTGTTTGGTTCTTGATTCTCAGGTGAGAAGGATGGATGGCTTCCCTATCTTCCTGCACTTCCACCTCGAACTCTGTCTTCACATGTACACAAATCCCTCTGTGAAACCGCGTGATCTGGTGTATCATTTGGTGTATCGTTTGCATAGTGAAACCTGATTGGCTTTTATTTTATGATGCAATAACATTTTCATGTAAGATGTTCTATGAGACTGATATAATTTATAGGTTCGGTCTTGTTCTTTTTCTTTAACCTTACAGTTTATTTTATGTTAAATATTTTTAATATAAAAGCTTTTACTTATAAAAACTACTTTATATGATATATTATTTAAAACATTTTAAATAATTGTGTGATGATGACTCAAGACACTTCTTTCCTGCACAGCAGATGCCAAATGTTGTGCCCACAGTGGACAAAAACTCCCAGCAGCAGCCTTATTTTGCAGACTTAAAGAACTTCAGAGTTAATGGGGCAGTGGTGGCCTAGTGGTATAGGTGCTGGATCGCTGATCCAAAGGTTGGGGGTTCGAGTCCCACTGTCCACAGGGTTGTCACTGTCCCCCCCCCCAGTGCGGCTAACTGGGTTATCAAAGGCGGGCCATGTCTCTCACTGTCTATGGTGAGAGGCATGTAAAAGAACCATTGCTAACTTTCATAAATAATAGGCTGCAAAGCCGTCAGCGTGTTTCTGTCCCTTGCTAAAAGGGTTGTGACAGGAAGGGCATCCGACGTAAAAACTTCTGCCAAATCAAACGTGCGAATCAGATGATTCCCGAGTAAAAGGGGAAAAAGCCGAAAGGAAGACAGACAGACAAAGAACTTCAGAGTTCAGAAGGTGTGAAAACTCGCTCTCTCATTCTCTCTCTCTCTCCCACACACACACACACACACACACACAAAATCCTACCCACACGTGGTTGAGTGTGTGCTGAGTATGAGCATCAAGTCAAGTCAAGATTCCTTATTGCCATTTGTGCTTTTACACACATAGGAATTTCTTGTGCAGTCAGTTTTGAAAGAGTCAGTTTTGAAAGAGAAAGAAAAACAGAGAGGCTCAGAACAGGCAAAAAACACATACAGTACTACTATAGAATAGATACCTAATTCCGATGTATAGAAAGGACCTTACACAGGCCCAGTAGACAGTACTTATTTTAGTAAAATATTATATTATATTATATTATATTATATTATATTATATTATATTATATTATATTATAGTAATAATAGTAACAATAATAGTAGTAGTAATAGTAATAATAATCATCATCATCAACATCGTCATCATAATTATGATATTATTATCATAATTATGATGACGATGTTGACGATGATTATTGCGTAGTACTACTACTATTATTGTTATACTTATGTATAACAATAGGTAAGAATAAATAAATAAGAAAAATAAGATAATAATAATAATAATAATAATAATAATAATAATAATAATAAGGATGATACAATAAATTAGTCAATAGATGCATCAGCAAAGACATTAGACACAACAATGTAACTTATCTGGCACTCAGTTATGTAGTTTTAAATATATATTATCCATCCAGAGATACACACACACACACACACACACACACACACACACATATATATATATATATATATATATATATATATATATATATATATATATATATATATATATATATATAGACATACATACAGGGTATTCATTAAGTTTTAGAGTAGAACAAGGATATTGATAAGTTCATTTTTTCTGTAACCGCTTCATCCTAATTAGGGTCGCAGGGAGGCTGGTGCCCATCCCAGCCAACTCAGGGCGAGGGCAGAGTACACCCTGGACAGCTCGCCAGGCCATCGCAGGGTGGAAACACGCTGACGGCTTTGCAGCCTACTCTTGTCGAAAGTCAGCAATGGTTCTTTTACATGCCTCACACCATAGATAGTGAGAGACATGGCCGGCCTTTGATAACCCTGCTGCACTGGGAGCCAGTCAGCTACACTGGGAGATACTGATAAGTAGGGGGTGGAAATTGTTTGAGGCAAGCATGGGGAGGGTGCGGGAGGAGTGTCCCCTCCCACAGGGTGGTCTGGGGATCCACCCCCAGAAAAAGTTTTAAAATGCATGTGCTGTACAAGACGGTGTTGAGGCCAGCAATGTTGTATGGTTTAGAAACAGTGGCCCTGGGGAAAAGACAGGCGGCAGAGCTGGAGGTAGCAGAGATGAAAATGTTGAGGTTCTCCTTGGGAGTAACGAGGATGGACAGGATCAGGAATGAGCACATCAGATGGACAGCACATGTAAGACGTTTTGGAGACAAAGTCAGAGAGGCCAGATTGAGATGGTTTGGACATGTACAGAGGAGGGATAGTGAGTATATTGGTAGTAGGATGCTGAGGTTGGAACTACCAGGCAGAAGGCCTAGAGGAAGACCAAAGAGACAATTCATGGATGTGGTGAAGAAGGATATGAAGGTAGTTGGTGTAAGAGAAGAAAATGCAAAGGATAGGGTGAGATGGAGACAGATGATTCGCTGTGGCGACCCCTGAAGGGAAAGCCGAAAGGAAAAGAAGAAGTGCTCTGTGGTGCATTCTGGGCCCATATTTATGAGAAAATCAGACAAGCTAGAAGCAAATAAAACAAAGTTTATATTATAAAAAATAGTATTTGTTATAAGAATAGTAGACTTACTTCTTAAAGGAAAGTACATTAAACTTCTTATTTGAAAAATCTAACAGTTACCTTACTAATATATAACATTTGTGAAATGTGGGGGGAAATGTGGAAAGAGGAATTCGAGAATTATAATATATCTACAAAAACATTTAACCAAAACATTTATGTAATAAATAACAAATTCAATGGTTAACTTTTATGCACAAAATTATAGAATTTAGGAAAGTGAAATAATATTTTTCAGGTATATTTATAGATCTGTACCTAATTTATGGGCTTATTATTTTACTATTTTTTCTGGGGGGGGGGGGCTCCCTTTGGCCCCCAATACCTGCCGCTGACTGAATTTCTTTGTTCGAAATTAAATGTCTAACAATCTTATTTGCGCCCACACTACCCCCCACCAATGTGAAATAATCACACTGAGCTGCTAGTAAAACCCTGTACTGCATTAAGACTGTTTTGCCATGAAAAATTCATGGGGATGACTTGGGCTACGTTAACAAATAGATCTACATAACGCTCGTGTTCAATGTAGGACCTAACGAGCGTTATGTATATCTATTTGTTAACGTAGCCCGAGTCAAGTACATGAATTTTTGTCTCTGTATAATGTGGCGTGAATCCGTTAAGAATAAGATTAGGCTACTTTAGTTGGGGACTAGTTTACACTATTATCGCTCAGTGCAATAAAGAAATAATTTGTGTTTGAACATGACAAAACTTTTTTACCTATTTCATGAGATACGGATGTTTCTGAAATAGTGGAAACATCAATCTTGAATCGCTTCTACAACTTATTTAATATTAGTTGTTTAGATCTACAGTACTTCGCTTCGGCGCCATGCTTCTCAGTACGACTCACATCAGATTGGACTATATTTTACCTGGGTTTGTACGACCCGTCACAATCGAAATCGACACGGGAGCACAGGCAAATGGTGGCACGTATATAAAAAGCGCCATGCTTTTGAATGAGGTAGCATAGTGCTCAATGAATGAGGTAGCGTAGTCCATCATGGGATATCAGAAGTGAACCGATTGAGAAATTATCAAAACAAGTGATCGTGTTGTCAAGTACATAGCTTAACAAAGCCGTGAAAATGTTTTTATTAAAGATTATTATTATATTATTAAATATTACTATTTACTATTGTAAAATATAGCATAAGCATTGAGCTGCCGACCATAGAATATTAGCTCTGCTAGCTGCATCCCGGCTAACAAGCCCAGTTGAGCGTGCTCAGTTATACACACTCGAATATACTCCGATCATATAGCTGTAGTAGAGTCGACCGGTCATAGAAGAGCATAGAGCAAAACATGAACAAACAAAACAACAAATGTCTGTCTGTCTCCCTTTCTTTACTCTGGAGTCGCCACAGCGTATCATCTTGATTCACACGTTTGATTTGGCAGAGGTTTTTACGTCGGATGCCCTTCCTGTCACAACCCTTTTAGCAAAATACAGAAGCACGCTGACGACTTTGCAGCCAACAAATAACACAAATTAAAACGAACAAAGAAACAATTTGACTCTGAGAACTTCTTTCGTGAGCTGCTATGCTATGGGAGCTCCATGCTAACCGCCCAGACAGTGTTCTCAGAGGCTTGGTTAGCACTTCCGGCCATACTGCTTGAAAATGTTCAGTCCCTGTGAAACAAGATGGATGAGTTTCATGCTCAGATCGCAGGGCAGAGGGATCTACAGGACTGTGTTTCTGTGAAACATGGCTGAAGGAGAGTACACCCGATAAGGCGATTATACCAGCCGGCTATACGGCCTTCATCCCCTGCAATCCCAAGCACCAGAGTCGTCGTTCGGCCCCTTCCTGCCTGGGCTTTTTGCTAGCTGGGATGCGGCTTGCATTGAGCTGCCCACCATAGCATGTTATCTCTGCTAATAGCGTATTAGCTCTGCTAATAGCATGTTAGCTCTGCTAATAGCATGTTAGCTCTGCTTAGTTATACAAGCCCGAAGATATTCCGATCTTATAGCTGTAGTAGAGTCAACCGGTTGTAGACGAGCATAGTTCAAAACGTGAACAAACAAAACAACAAATAAAACAAATTAAAACATCAAAGAAACAATTTGACTCTGAGGACTCCGTGACGTCGCCCTCTGGGCAGCGCCAGACGTCACTCCAACTTCAATGTAAAAAGGACATGAAGAGTACTGTAATAAAGTTTATCCTTTTGGTATCATTTGTTAAACATGCTACAGAACACAAAATCTCACGCATAAACATGAACTTGGGTACTGTACTGGAATAATAATTGAAAAAGATTTTAATACAACAGTTCAGAGAAAACTGTCGTTTCTCAAGAGAAAGTCTTATTTCTTCAGAAGAGACATCCAGCGTTTTCTATCGCTTAGCCAGAGAAGACGCATAGCATTCGCCTCAGAGTCCTCAGGACCTGCGCAGGTGTCACCTGAAAGGTATTGTCTGTGGAGTTGCAGGGGGCTTTTGAGGAAATGTTCGTATTCAGTCTGTCGAACCTGGCATAGAAGGTGTTTAGGCTGTCAGGGAGGGAGACATCCTGAGGGTCTGTGGTTGGTGCTGTCTTCTTGTAATTTGTGACTGCTTGGAGTCCCTGCCACATACTGCACATGTTATTACTTTAGTAGCAGCCTTCAAGTTTTAGGGAATAACACCTCTTTTCAGTTCTGATGGACTCCTGCAACTCGTACCGGGCTTTCTTATATTCCTCTTGATCTCCAGACTTGAAAGATACTTGCCGTTTTTTTATTCTTAATGTCTCTATTGTGCCAGGGTTTCTGGTTTGTAAATACACGCACAGTTCTGGGGGTAGCACATATAGATGTGTACCAGCTGATGTAGTCAAGCACAGTTGATCGTTTTTGTTATGACTGGTTGTGCTTTAAGCCTCTTGGTGTAAGTGGGTTTGAGCTAAATTGCCAGGTGATCAAACCTACCAAAGTGAGGTTTTGGTTTGGCTATGTAGGTGTTTTTAATGTTGCTGTAGCAGTGATCCAGTGTTTGATTGAGTGTGTTTGTGTGTATGTGTTGGCCTCGCTATGAGCTGATTCAGGCTGAGAAAAGACTTCCACCTTCCATCAACCCAAATAGGTTCAGGCGGTACGCACAAGTAGAAAAGCTGTCATTTTAGTTACTTTCTTATAAAATAAAACACTCACCGACTTCTCTTGGACGATGTGATGACAGAGACTCACCACTGCATGGCGCTATTGATCAGGTAAACATTTGGTGCCGGTCGGAGGAAACAGATTACAGAAAAAATTAAACATTTCATGTAATTTTATAAACAACTGTCTTATCATTTAAGATTTTTTTGTCATTAAGCAACATGTGGCTCAAATCAACACTTCCTTATGTTTACAGTGTGGTTTTACACAAGCAAAAGATAAACGTCAAGGCACAAAATAAACAAACGAACGAATAAAAAAAAACATGTTTAATAGATTCTATGGTGCTTTCACAAAGCCACACCCCTCAGAATCCAGCGCGCAAAAAAACATTCAGAATTCCAGGATGGCAGTCTCATGGTGGGCGTCGCCTATACAAACCCCACCCTTTCATTACAGCCCAAACAGAGGTTAGTTATTAGTACAGTACTGTAATGTGTGTGTGTGTGTGTGTACAAGGCACACATTATTCACATATTCAAATAAAAGAAAAAGCTTCAGGTGTGTGTTTGTTTTACAGGCAAACAAGAGAGGTTCAGATTGCTATCAGGAAGAATAAAGTGAATGCAGTGCTGAAACGTCTCAACAGTGAACGACAACAACAGTTGAAGGTCTCTCTCTCTCTCTCTCTCTCTCTCTCTCTCTCTCTGTTTCTCTGTTTCTCTCTCTCTCTGTGTGTGTGTGTGTGTGTGTGTGTGTGTGTGTGGGTGAGAGAGAGAGAGAACTCATTACTTTATTTAACATTTTTTTGAAATATTAATTTATGAATGAATTAATCTGATTGCATGCTGTTAGTTTCTCATGAGCAGAGTCATTTTGTCCTAGAATGAGTCACACCCACCACAGTGAAGCCGGCTGAGTAAAAAGAAATACAGTACCTCCCTCACACTTGCATAGCCACCATGGTTTCTTTTTATTCTTATTTTACACACACACACACACACACACACACAGATATGTAAACTTATTTTTAGCTCTGGATTACATTTTCTGTCTGTTTCTCTTACACACAGACACAACTACACACACAGAGAAAGAGTTTTGCCAATACCTTCCTATCACACATCACACCGGACACTTTTCTCCAACCATTCCAACCAGCCTGCACACGCTTCTTCACCTCTTTTCCACACTCTCCATTGCTCTGGATTGTTGAGCCAAAGTACTTAAAATCCTCCACCTTCCTTATCTCTGCTCCGTGTAACCTCACTGTTCCTGTTGGGTCCTTGGCATTCATACACATCTATTCTGTCTGACTGAGGCTAACCTTCATTCCCCTCCTTTCCAGGGCATACCTCCACCTCTCTAGGTTTTCCTGCACTTGTTCTCTGCTCTCACTGCAGATCACAATGTCATCTGTAAACATCATAGTCCATGGGGAATCTTGTCTAACCTCGTCTGTCAGCCTGTCCATCACTATTGCAAACAAGAAGGGGCTCAGAGCTGACCCTTGATGCAGTCCCACCTCCACCTTGAACTCTTCTGTCACACCGACAGCACACCTCACCACTGTCTTACATCTCTCATACATGTCCTGCACCACTCTAACACACTTCTCTGCCACTCCAGACTTTCTCATGCAATACCACAGTTCCTCTCTCGGCGCCCTGTCATATGCTTTCTCCAGATCCACAAAGGCACAATGCAGCTCCTTCTGACCTTCTCTGTACTTCTCTATTAACATCCTCAAGGCAAACACTGCATCTGTGGTGCTCTTTCTTGGCATGAAACCAAACTGTTGTTCACAAATGCTGACCTCTGTCCTTAGTCTTGCTTCCACTATTCTTAAAAATGGGCACCAGCACACTTCTCCTCCATTCCTCTGGCATCCTCTCACTCTCTAAGACCTTGTTGAATGTTCTTGTCAGGAAATCTACTGCTACCACTCCTAGACACTTCCATACCTCCACCGGTATGTCATCAGGGCCAACTGCCTTTCCATTCTTCATCCTCTTCAATGTCCTCCTCACTTCACTCTTACTAATCTTTGCTACTTCCTGGTCCTCAACAGTCACCTCTTCTACTCTTTTTTTTTCTCTCTCATTTTCCTCATTCATCAGCTCTTCAAAGTACTCTTTCCATCTTCCCAGCACACTTCTGTCATCAATCAATGCATTTCCCTCTTTGTCCTTAATCACTCTAACTTGCTGCACATCCTTCCCATCTCTATTTCTCTGCTGTGCCAACCTGTATAAATTATTTTCTCCCTCTTTACTTTCCAACTGAGCATACAAGTCATCATAAGCCCTCTGTTTGGCCTTTGACACCGCTACCTTTGCCTTACGCTGTGTCTCCCTGTACTCCTGTTGTACTCTCTTCAGTCCTCTCTATGTCCCACTTCTTCTTAGCTAACCTCTTCCTTTGTACACACTCCTGCACTTCCTCATTCCACCACCAAGTCTCCTTATCTCCTCTCCCTCCAGATGACACACCAAGTATTCTCCTACCTGTCTCCCTGATCACATTAGCCGTAGTTGTCCAGTCATCTGGAAGCAGTTCCTGACCACCCAAAGCCATTTTCAACTCCTCCTTGAAGACAACACAATACTCCTCCTTTTTCAGCTTCCACCACTTTGTCTTCTGCTCTGCCTTTGCCTTCTTCACCTTCCTCACCATCAGCGTCATCCTGCATAACACCATCCTATGCTGTTTGGCAACACTCTCACCCGCTACTACTTTGCAGTCACTGATTTCCTTCAAATTACATCGCCTGCACAAGATGTAGTCT
The DNA here is from genome assembly GCA_024760905.1 of Plotosus lineatus. Classification (NCBI taxonomy): domain Eukaryota; kingdom Metazoa; phylum Chordata; class Actinopteri; order Siluriformes; family Plotosidae; genus Plotosus; species Plotosus lineatus. The sequence continues at coordinate 58,489,961 of CM045731.1, read as the reverse complement.
ACCTGTGTGCTCCTACCTCTGCTTTCATAAGTCACTCTATGCTCCTCTCTCTTCTGGAAGAAAATATTTACCACAGCCATTTCCATCCTTTTTGCAAAATCTACCAACATCTGTCCTTCTGCGTTCCTGTCCTGGATACCAAACCTACCCATCACTTCCTCGTCCACTCTGTTTCCTGCACCAACATATCCATTGAAGTCTGCCCCAATGACTACGCTTTCATCTTTGGGGGTATTCTGCATCACTTCATCTAACTCACTCCAGAATCTCTCCTTCTCTTCTAGCTCACATCCTACCTGTGGGGTATAAGCACTAACAACATTGAACGTCATGCCTTCAATTTCTAACTTGAGACTCATCACTCTGTCTGACACTCTTTTCACTTCTAGAACATTCTTGACAAACTCCTCCTTCAAAATGACTCCTACTCCATTTCTCTTTTCATCCACACCATGAAAAAACAGCTTAAACCCTGCTCCTATGCCTTGCTACCTTTCCACCTGGTCTCCTGAACACACAGTATGTCCACCTTCCTCCTCTGCATCATGTCAGCCAGCTCTCTACCTTTTCCTCTCATAGTTCCAACATTCCAAGTCCATACTTTCAGTTATAGACTCCTGCCTTTCCTCTTCTCTCTCTGCCTACGGACACGCCTCCCGCCTCTCCTTCTTCGACGTCTTCGACTAACAGTAGTCCAATTTCCACCAGCACCCTGTTGGTTAACAGCACTGATGGCAGTCGTTGTTAACCTGGGCCTCGACTGATCCGGTATGGATTTTCTTGATATGACTCGCATGTTTTATGTGGCATTTGTTTTACGCCGGATGCCCTTACTGACGCAACCCTCTGCATTTATCCGGGCTTGGGACCGGCGTGAGGGAGAGACACTGGCTTGTGCCCCTCCCTCACGGCTGCATTGTCTTTACGCTGAGAGATAAACTCAGATAAAACCCATGCAAGCACAGGGAACACATCAAACTACACATAGAAACACCCACGTCAAGCAAGGAACCCCGACCCAGACCTTTTTTTTAAAACAGACATGCTAATCACTGCATCACAGTGTTGCCAACACGCACACACACACAAACTTGTATTCATTGTGCATTAGAAATCAAACCGCAGTTTGTGTGTGTGTGTGTGTGTGTGTGTGTGTGTGTGTATATATATATATATATATATATATATATATATATATATATATATATATATAAATCATTGAATTATTAAAAATAGCCAGGAAATGACATACAACACCTCAGCATTCATTCACATTTACAGCAGTTGTCCCCAACCCTTTTATCACTGCAGACCGGTCAATGCTTGGCAATTTTACCGGGGCCTGGGGGGATTGGGGGAACTTGTTTATACAGTAGGCCCTCGGACATTCGCGAAGGTTCGGTTCCGAGCCCTCCAGCGAATCGAGATAATCCACGAGTTCTGTACCCGGAAGTAAAACCCTCATGTATCACGTCACATGTGCGAATGAGCAGCCGGAAGTAAAATACTATGTATCTATTACATGCTACGCTTCTTAAACACATTCTATAAACAGTCTTACTCATTAATACAGTATTAATGTAGTAAAATATAGTCATGATTTCGAAAAACTTTCCAATTTTTACTCTTATTTTTATTGATGATAAAATATTAACATTATACAGCATATACTGTTGTAAAGCACTCGTTTTAAAGTCTATTTCAATTATTATTCCAGTACAGTACCTAAGTTAATTCTTAGAATGTTTGTGCGTGAGATTTTATGTTCTGTAGCATGTTTAACAAATGATACCAAGAGGATAAACTTTATTACGCTTCATGTCCTTTTACATTGAACTTGGAGTGACGTCTTGGAGTGACGTGTCCAAGATTGGCGCTGCCTAGAGGGCAACGTCGCGGAGTTCTCAGAGTCAAATTGGTTCTTTGTTCGTTTGAATTTGTTTTATTTGTTTGTTCATGTTTTGCACTATGCTCGTCTATGATCGGTCGACCTTACTACAGCTATGAGCAGCTACAGCTTCGGGCAACTAAGCACGCAACAACTTATATCTTGACCTTATATGCTATGGCAGCTCAATGCTAGCAGTTAGCTAGCGGTTACCGGCTAAGCCCAGGCGGAGTTCTCAGAGGCTTGGTTAGCACTTCCAGCCATACTACTTGAAAATGTTCAGTCCCTGCGAAACAAGATGGATGAGCTTCATGCTCAGTTTGCAGCGCAGAGGGATCTACAGGACTGTGTTTCTGTGAAACATGGCTTGAAGAGAGTACACCCGATGAGGCGATTGCTCAAGCCGGCTACACTGCCTTCATTCCCTGGAATCCCAAGCACCGGAGTTGTCGTTCGGCCCCTTCCCGCCTGGGCTTCTTGTCCGCTGGGTTGTGGCTCGCATTGAGCTGCCTATCATAGCATATTACCTCTGCTAGCCGCATTCCGGCTAACAAGCCCAGTTTAGCGTGCTTAGTTATACACGCCCGAAGATAACCCGATCTTATAGCTGCAGCAGAGTCGACCGGTCGTAGACGAGCATACAGCAAAACATGAACAAATAAAACATTCAAACAAACAAAGAAAAATTTTGACTCTGAGAACACCGCGATGTCGCCCTCTGGGCAGCGCCATCTTGGAGACGTCACTCCAAGTTCATTGTAAAAGGACATGAAGAGTACTGTAATAAAGTTTATCCTTTTGGTATCGTTTGTTAAACATGCTACAGAACATAAAATCTCATGCATAAACATGAACTTAGGTACTGTACTGGAATAATAATTGAAAAAGATTTTAATACAACAGTTCAGAGAAAACCGTCGTTTCTCAGGAGAAAGTCTTATTTCTTCAGAAGAGACATCCAGCATTTTCTATCGCTTAGCCAGAGAAGATGCATAGCATTTGAGTGTTATCATAGAGCTTAACTGGTAATTAAAACACACACAAAAAAAGAGGCTCATTGACAACTTGTGCGGGAATGAGGAAAAAGGGGTGGGACATCAGCTCAACCAATCAGGAGAAAGGAGGACAGTCATTGGCTGAATTTTAATTCCGTGCCGGTTGCTCGGCAGTCAGCGAATACTCAAACCATGGGTGCAAAACCGCAAATAGTCAAGGGCATACTGTATTGTAAATATAATACCCCACCCTTTCTCAGAGTCAGCTAATCAGAATTAAGCGTTACATTTTTAATCGAGCTCGAACTCTTCTTAAAAAAAACCCACAGGTGATGGTGCACCAGCTGGGAGAACGAAGCCTCAGGCTCAGTCTCTCAATCTCACCCGAAATCCCCACTACGTATTGTTCGAAACATGTCCAATTCGCCTCTGTTCATGTGCAGTCCCCTTGTGGGTTACATTTTAGAGCTCAAATGAGCGACATATAACATAGAGAATCCGGTCATTTTTGAAAATAAAAGTTTTTTTCAAAAATAAAAGATCGTTCACATTCAGATAATAAATAAAACAGAAATAAATAATTGTTTCTTGTGCGGCCCGGTACCAATTGATCCACGAACCGGTACCGGTCCGGGGGTTGGGGACCACTGATTTACAGCATTTAGCAGACGCCCTTATCCAGAGTGACTGACAGAAGTGCTTTAAAGTCACTATCAGTGAATATATTCTTATACAGTAAGCCCTTGACTATTCGTGGTTTTGCACTCACGCCTGGCTGTTCTCCCTCCTGCTGACTGGTTGAGATTATGCATACTCCCCCCCACCCCACCCCCACCCCCACCCTTTTTTTTTTTTTCTTATTCGCGCACACTTTGTGCATGTGCTTTTTTTCATGTGTGTGTTTTTAATTACAGTTAAGCTCCATCATGTCACCCAAACGCTGCTCACCTTCTCAGTCTTCTGGTAAAGTTCCGAAGCACCAGAAGAAGGTAATGACGCTGCATGAAAAAGTAGAACTGCTTGATGTGATTCAAGAAGGAAAAAGTTATGCTGCAGTAGGGCGCCATTCTAAAGTGAATGAAAGTACAGTCTGCTATATAAAGAAAAATGAGAAGGCAATCAGAGCTAGTGTAGCATCGAGTTTTTGTGGAAGTGCTAAGAAGGTGAATGTTGCATGAAACAAGGTCATCATCAGAATGAAATCTGCCTGAGTATTCCAGATACTTATAGTTCGATAGTACTGTACAGTTTTACAATGTTTTTCAGTTATTATTCTAGTACAGTACTGTTGGGCAGTGGTGGTCTAGTGGTATAGGGCGCTGGATCGCTGATCCAAATGTTGGGGGTTCAAGTCCCACTCTCCACAAGGTTGTCACTGTCCCCCCCAGTGCAGTTAACTGGGTTATCAAAGGCAGGCCATGTCTCTCACTGTCTATGGTGAGAGGCATGTAAAAGAACCATTGCTGACATTTGTAAAGAGTAGGCTGCAAAGTTGTCAGCGTGTTTCTGTCCCTTGCTAAAAGGGTTGTGACAGGAAGGGCATCCGACGTAAAAACCTCTGCCAAATCAACCATGCGAATCAGATGATTCGCTGTGGCGACTCCCGAGTAAAAGGGAAAAAGCCGAAAGGAAGACAGACATTCTAGTACAGTACTTCTTCTTATTATTATTATTTTACTTTCGGCTGCTCCCTTCAGGGGTCGCCATAGCAAATCATCCGCCTTCATCTCACCCTATCCTCTGCATTTTCTTTTCTGACTCCAGCGACCTTCATGTCTTCCTTCACCACATCCATAAATCTCTTCTTTGGTCTTCCTCGAGGCCTTCTGCCTGGTAGTTCCAACCTCTGCATCCTACTGCCAATATACTCACTATCCCTCCTCTGTACATGTCCAAACCATCTTAATCTATCCTCTCTGACTTTGTCTCCAAAACATCTTACATGGGCTGTCCCTCTGATATACTCATTTCTGATCCTATCCATTCTCGTTACTCCCAGAGAGAACCTCAACATTTTCATCTCCGCTACCTTCAGCTCTGCCTCCTGCCTTTTCCTCAGCGCCACTGTTTCTAAGCCATACAACATCGCTGAACCATCTAAGGGAGAAACCCGCCACCTGGCGAAGGAAGCTCATTTCAGCCGCTTGTATCTGTGATCTTGTTCTTTCAGTCATTACACAAAGCTCGTGACCATAGGTGAGGGTTGGAACATAGATCGACTGGTAAATTGAGAGCTTCGCCTTGTGGCTCAGCTCCTTCTTCACCACGACGGACCGGTACAGGCACCGCTTAACAGCAGAGGCTGCAGCGATCCGTCTGTCGATCTCTCGCTCCATTCTTCCCTCACTCGTAATCAAGACCCCAAGATACTTAAACTCCTCCACTTGGGGCAGGACCACATTCCCGACCCAGAGGGTGCATTCCACCATTGTCCGACTGAGAACCATGGCCTCGGACTTGGAGGTACTGATCTTCATCCCGGCTGCTTCGCACTCAGCTGCGAATCGCTCCAATGAGAGCTGGAGGGCCCGACTTGATGAAGCCAAAAGGACAATATCATCCGCAAAAAGCAGAGACGATATCCGATGGCCACAAAACCAGAACCCCTCATCGCCTCGACTGCGCCTAGAAATTCTGTCCATAAAAATTATGAACAGAATCGGTGACAAAGGACAGCCTTGGCGGACTCCAACTCCCACTGGAAACGAATCCGACCTGCTGTTACCAATACGTACCAAACTCTGGCTCCGGTGATACAGCGACCGAATAGCTCGTAGCAACGGATCCGAAACGCCGTACTCTCGGAGCACGCCCCACAAGATCTTTCGAGGGACACCGTCGAAAGCCTTCTCCAAATCCACAAAGCACATGTGGACAGATTGGGCAAACTCCCATGCCCCCTCCAGAATCCTGTGGAGCGTATAGAGTTGGTCAAGAGTGCTGCGGCCAGGACGAAAACCACATTGTTCCTCCTGAATCCGAGGTTCGACTATCGGTCGGATCCTCCTCTCTAGTACCCCTGCATAGACTTTCCCAGGTAGGCTGAGGAGTGTACGTCCGCGATAATTGGAACACGCCGTCCGGTGCCGCTTCTGAAAAATTGGGACCGCCACCCCAGTTTGCCAATCCAGAGGTACAGCCCCTGATGACCACGCGATGTTGCAGAGACGTGTCAACCAAGACAGTCCTACAACATCCAGAGCCCTGAGCTATTCCGGGCGGATCTCGTCCAACCCCGGCGCTCGACCACCGAGGAGCTTTTTGACAACCTCAGTGACCTCCACTCCAGTGATGGGCGGACCCTCACCCGAACCCCCAGGGTCTTCCTCTTCCACGGAGGGCGTGTTAGTGGGATTGAGAAGGTCCTCAAAGTATTCCCTCCACCTCTCAACAACATCCCCAGTCAAGGTAAGCAGCTCCCCACCTCCACCGTAAACAGTGTTTGTGAAGAACTGCTTCCCCCTCCTGAGGCGTTGGATGGTGGCCCAGAACCTTTTTGAGGCCAACCGATAATCACTGTCCAGGCCCTCACCGAACTCCTCCCACGCCCGAGATTTTGCATCTGCGACAGCCTCGGCTGCAGCACGTTTGGCCTGCCGGTACCCGCTTGCTGCCTCAGGAGTCCCACAGGCTAATAAAACCCGATAGGCCTCCTTCTTCAGCTGGACAGCCCCCTTCACCGCAGGTGTCCACCACCGGGTTCGGGGATTACCGCCACGACAAGCACCGACGACCTTACGGCCACAGCTATGGGCTGCCGCCTCAGCAATGGAGGCACGAAACATGGCCCATTCAGATTCCATGTCCCCCACCTCCTCCGGAACGTGGTTGTAGCTCTGCCGGAGGTGGGAGTTAAAGGCCTCTCGGACAGGGGCACCGCCAAACGCTCCCAGCAGACCCTGATTACACGCTTGGGCCTGCCAGGTCTGGAAGGCAACCTCCCACACCACCGAAGCCAACTCACCACCAGGTAGTGATCGGTAGACAGCTCAGCTCCTCTCTTCACCCGAGTGTCCAGAACATATGGTCGCAAGTCCGATGACACGACTACAAAGTCAATCATCGAACTGCGACCTAGGGTGTCCTGGTACCAAGTGCACTTATGGACACCCTTATGTTTGAACATGGTGTTCGTGATAGACAAACTATGACGAGCACAGAAGTCCAACAACGAAACACCATTCGGATTCAGACTGGAGAGGCCGTATCTACCAATCACACCCTTCCAGGTCACACTATCGTTGCCCACATGGGCGTTGAAGTCTCCCAAGACAACGAGCAAGTCTCCCGAGGGAGCATTCTCCAACACCCCCCCCAAAGACTCCAAAAAGGGTGGGTACTCTGAACTGTCATTTGGTGCATAAGCACAAATAACAGTCAGGACCCGTCCCCCCACCCGAAGACGGAGGGAAGCTACCCTTTCGTCAACCGGGAAGAACCCCAACATTTGGGCACCGAGACGGGGGGCAACAAGAATACCCACACCGGCTCGCCGCCTCTCCCCATGAGCAACTCCAGAATAGAAGAAGGTCCAGCCTCTTTCGAGATGGATAGTTCCAGAGCCCAAGCTATGCGTTGAGGTGAGCCCGACTATATCTAGTCGGTATCTCTCCACCTCGCACACCAAATCAGACTCCTTTCCCGCCAGAGAGGTGACATTCCATGTCCCGAGGGTCAGAGTAAGTAGCCCAGAATCAGTCCGACAAAACCCATGCCTTTGGCTGCCACCCAACTCACACTGCACCCAACCCCTAAAACTCCTCCCACGGGTGGTGGGTCCATGGGAGGGCGGACCCATGTCTCCTTTTCGGGTTAGGCCCGACCAGGCTCCATGGGCATAAGCCCGACCACCAGGCGCTTGCCTTCGAGCCCCTCCCCTGGGCCTGGCTCCAGGAGGGAACCCCGGTGACCCGCGTCTGGGCAAGGGAGACTGCTTCCATGTTGTCTCATGTGTCATAGGGGTTTGTTTTCAATCGCACTTTGTCTGGACCTTCACCCCGGACCTGTTTGCCTTGGGTGACCCTACCAGGGGCATTTGCCCCCGACAACATAGCTCCTAGGATCATTAGGTCACGCAAACCCCTCCACCACAATAAGGTGGCGATTCAAGGAGGGCGTTGTAAAAATCATCAATAGCAGTCGCGCTATAGCCAAACAACACCGGGCATTTAAGGTGCTTTTGGAGGAGCTTTCCGCAGAATATGGAGACCTGTTGATGCATACAGAAATCCGATGGCTCAGCAGAGGGCGGATTCTGAAACGTTTCTTGGCACTTTTGGATGAAATAAAGAAGTTTATGCAGGACAACACTGAGTGGTTGCTTGACCTTGCCTTTATAACAGACATCACAGAAAAACTGAACAATTTGAACTGTGAGCTGCAAGGCACAGGGAAGACTGTCACAAATATGATAAGTGCTGTAAAAGCTTTTCAAGCTAAAATGAGCATTTTCCCTGCGCATTTGCAAAGAAAAAGTGTTGTGCACTTCCCCTCTGTGCAAAAAGTTCTTAGTGACAATATTTCTGCATCCATGGCTTTTGATAAAGCTGTAGAAAAGTACTGCCAAGTGATTAACAAACTACTGAAAGAGTTTGAGAACAAGTTTTGTGATTTTGAGCAAATTGAGCCATGTGTGTCATTCATTACAAATTCCTTTATGTCAGTGGACATTACAGGCACAGCTGAGAACCTAAGTACAACCTTCACCTTGGATGTAGGACAGGTAGATGCAGGGCAGGGCAGGTGTAAATGTAAATAATAACTTTGAAAAATGACCTGAACCTTAAAGCACATCGGAGTAGCCCAAACTTTTGGAACCTAGTGGACATGGAAAAGTACAAATCTATCTGCACAGCAGCTATGAAGATTGCTTGTCTTTTCGGATCCACATATCTCTGTGAATCCGCCTTTTCCAATGTGAACTTTATAAAAAATAAACACTAAACACCGATCATGCCTAACTGATTCGCATCTACAGGAGTCACTGAGATTGGCAGTGACAAACTACACACCGGAATACAGCAAACTAGTGGACAACATGGAATGCCAGGTTTCTCACTAACTGACAGACAAGACCGAACAGTGTTTTAGTAAAACACCATATCACCTGGTCGATTGATCATTGTTCATTGATTAAATCAGATTCAAAGTTGGAGTTGACACAATCTCATGTATTGGGAAAAACAATTTGAGTTCTGTTTTTTGTTGAATGAAATTGTGACATGTTCATTTGCAAAAATTAAATGTCACTTTGACAATGAAACATAAATACATTCATTTACAAGTACTTGTCCTAAAGTTATGATTATTGTTTTTTTGTGTGAATATTAATAATCTAAATACTGCTGAAAAAGGTAAGTTGTTTGAAGATACCCAGTGGCTCAGCTGCCCAGATGTAAAGAGGAAGTTCATTGTACCACCTTGGAGCCAGAACAAAGAGTTTAGATGCATTTTTTTCTTGTCTATTGGTAGAAGGAGGGGTCAGTCGTGCAGTGCTAGAGGATCTGAGAAAACATGGTGCAGTGCGAGGTGTGATAAGTGCTTTGAGGTAGGAAGGTGCAGGTCCATTTTTGCCTTTGTAGGCAAGCATTATTGTTTTAAATCTTATGTGGGCAGCTACAGGAAGCCAGTGGAGAGAGTGGAGCAGAGGTTTGATGTGGGAAAATTTGGAACGGTTGAACACAAGACGTGCAGTTGCATTCTGGATCATTTGCAGAGGTCGAATAGCGCTCAGAGGTAGACCTAACAGGAATGAGTTGCAGTAACCCAGTCTAGAGACAACAAGGGATTGAACAAGTATCTGAATGACCTTAATATAAAGAAATGGATGAATCCTTTGGATGTTGAATAGGAGACATCAACATGATTGAGAAAGATTAGTGATATGTGAAGAGAATTATAGGCACTTATCTATGGTTACTCCAAGGATTTGTGCAGTGCCTGAAGGAAAGATCACAGCATTGTCCAAGGAGATTGGGAGATCCTGACGTGGAGATGAGTCAGCTGGGATGAACAGCAATTCAGTGCTGGGCAGAACCATCAATATCTGAGGGAGGAAAAGAGAGAGCAAATTAAGTGTTATCTGCATAGGAATAGTATGAGAACCCACGTGAGGCTATGACATCACCATGGGACTTAGTATAAAGATAGAACATAAGTGGACGAAGAACTGAGCCCTGGGAAGACCAGTGGAAAGTCGGCATGGAGAGGATGTGGATCCCGTCCACACAACCTCATATGAGCAACCTTCCAGGTAGGAAGCAAAACACTGGCATGTTACACCACAAATTTCTAGACTCTTGAGGGTAGAGAAGAGAGTCTTGTGGTTGACCGTGTCATATGCTGCTGAAAGGTTGAAGATGATGACATCTTGGCTGAGCTTGTAGCTTCTCGGTAACAGCCAGGAGTGCAGTCTCTGTGGAATGTGCTGCTTTGAAGCCAGATTGATTAGAGTGAAGGAGGGTGTTCTGCAAAAGATAGTAAGAAATTTGGTTACAAATAGTGTGTTCAAGATTTTTAAAAAGGAAGGAAAGAAGTGATACTGGTCTGTAGTTACTGATGTCTGATGGATCCGGAAAGGGTTTTCTTTAACATGGGCAAAAACTATTTTGAACACTGGTGATACCTGACCAGATGATATGAAGTTATTGGTGATAGTGGACGTAAATGAAAGAAGATCTTGAGATAGTCTGGAGTATTGTGGAAGGAATTGGATTCAGTGAACAGGTGGTAGGATTGCAAGATTAAATGACTTGCTGGATGTCTTCATTTAAACCCGTCAATTTGTGACCGTCTCTACACCTCCAAGTTCAGCATGCGACCTTAGTTCAAGTTCGTGGTTTTTACCCTCTGGTATCTCGTGCATGGAGGCTGAAAATGACATCACATTCCACATTCACAGGAAATTTGCGCTCAGCATAAGGTATAGAGCGTGAGGAGATGAACGCAATTCCACTGTGTTAGTCTTTAATGACATACACAGATGTTTGAAACTAGAGGTCAAAGGACATCTCTATAAAACTCACCATGTGTGAAAGTTCACTTTACCGAGTCTGTGGTGGGTTCAAAGGTCATGACCTAGACATTATTCAAAGCTAGAACGTGTGTGTGAAAATTTAACACTAAATTGTGCTACTTAATTTAATCTGTTTTATTTAATTCACTTACATTTTAATCTCTCTCTTTCTCATTTCTCTCCTTCTCTCTCATTTCTCTCTCTCTCTCTCTCTCTCTCTCTCTGTCTGACACTCACTTTCTCTCTGTCCAGGAGATTCATTTACAGAGGGTTACTTTGGAATCTCTACTGGACCTGCTGCGTCCATCAGTCTCTAAAGGACTTTGCTAAAATATGTGCGCACGCACACACATGTACACACAGAAACATACACACTCGTGCACTCACACACACACACACACACACACACACACACACACACACACACACACACACACACACACACACTATGGCAGAGAGAAAGGGGTGTGGGAAATCCCCAGTAGTTCTGGTTGAACTGTAAAACCTGAAGATTAGACTTGTTTAGATGAAACGTTGAGTTGTTGAACCTGATCACAGATCAGCAGCATCGCCCTAATGAACCTGTTCTAAGATCAGATGAGACAATAAACACAGATCCCCAATCAGATCTAAATGGCTGAACCTGAAGCACACCAAGATCACCAATGGTTTGAGAGAGAGGAGAATCAGTGGAACGTGGGGAGAAAAGAGAACCAAATGAACCATGAGATCTAGTGTAGAAAAGGTTCCATCAGGACGCGAGATTTGGATTTAGAGTTGAGTTAAAGGATCCATCTCATCCTTCCTTCCCAGAAGCCGCTGCTCCAAGCACCGAGTTGCTGTTTTCAATCCCAGTGCTAGTCAACTGCAACAAACCACCAGTCCCTTCTGTACACAGTCTGATCCTCAACTCTTCACCGTCTTCTCTCGCTTGGAGTCTCAGTTTCGTACGCTTCTGATCTTGAACTTGAGGTCAGTTTTTCCTCCATAACCCTGCCCTCTGTATTTATGTGCTCTTACGTTGATTAAGGAGCAGCATTAGTTCCAGGTCAGAGATGACTATGCTTGAAGTCCCTAAATGTTTCCTACAAGTGTTCGATATTATGCACAAGTCTTCTTTGGAGGTTAATACGAAGTCAGAACATGCTGACCTTGATTTTGACCCTTCAAGTTCACTCAAGATCAGAGCTGCTTGTGTCATTTGAAAGTTTGATTAGGGGTTCCTGCATCACTACATTTGAGATATCAGCAATTTCAATTTTAATTGTTTTCATCTAAAACTTTGCTTTCTCATCTAGTTCAGACCTTGACCTTTGAACTAGACATTCCAAAATAATATCTTTTCTGGGAGTCCTGTAAGGTAGCATCCCCACCAAGTTTGGCAAAAATCGAAGCACAGGTGAAGCGACAAGCTAACACTGGATCAAGTGCTATTCTACTTTATGCGACTGAGTAATAAGCTTGGTGGCAATTCGTTCAATTAAACCGGTGATTGTCATCATTAAAAGTAGATTTATTCAGTTAGATTTATTTCAACAATTCATATAGCTTGAATATTTATCTTTTTTTTAATATCCTTTTAATGATCCATCAAATTACATTCAACAGCAAAGGAATAAACTGTGCACCATTTCCTTCTGCATGAGGTATTTCTATTCCCTCTTTATTTATTTTTTTTGGGGGGGGGCTGTAAAGGTGAGGGATCGTGTTTATCGATGGTATTAAAGAAACTCTGGAGGCTATAGAGACATGAACTAGAGGCAGGGGAATTTATTTTAATCATATGAATTAAAGTTCAAACAAAAGCAGGTGCAGAACTCGACTTGGAATACCCAGACCCTTCCCCAAGGTTCCCTTAGAGGTTCATCTGATGAGTGTTGTTACTGGAGCTGGTGTAGGGTTCTTCATAGACCTTCAGTGTCCACCCAGACTCAGAGTGCATCCACTGACCACCATTTACTGAACGTTCCTGAAATTTTTGTGACTGTGAAGCTGCTGTTAATGCAGGTTTTCCTCATATGACATTTATTGTTATAAATAGAACATAATTGAACTCAGAGATGAATAAACTTACAACCAACTTACAAAGTTATTTTTATACATTTCTGTTCACATGACGGCAGCACGGTGGCGTAGTGGTTAGCAAGTCCGCTTCACAGCAAAAAGGCCTGGGTTTGATTCACAACCTGGGCATTTCTGTGTGGAGTTTGCATGTTCTCCCTGTGCTTGCATGAGTTTCCTCCAGGTACTCTTGTTTCCTCTCACAGTCCAAAAACATGCACAGTAGGTTGGGAATCCAAATCTCCCCTAGCTGTAAATGGTAGTGTGTGTGTGTTGGCCCTGCAATGGCATGGCAAGTGCTCCAAGGTGTACCCCGTCCCCCGCTGGAGTCAGCTGAGATGGGCGCCAGCATCCCCACGACCTTAATTAGGATTAAGCGGTTCAGAAAATGAATGTTCACATGACATCACGTCCTCCTAGCACCAGTTCAGTTCATTTTCTGTAACCGCTTCATCCTAATTAGGGTTGCGGGGAGACTGGTGCCCATCCCAGCCAACTCAGGGTGAGGGCAGAGTACACCCAGGACAGCTCGCCAGGCCATCGCAGGGTGGAAACACGCTGACGGCTTTTCAGCCTACTCTTCTCGAAAGTCAGCAATGGATCTTTTACATGCTTCACACCATAGACAGTGAGAGACATGGCCAGCCTTTGATAACCCAGTTAGCTCCACTGGGGGGGGACAGTGACAATCTTGTGGAGAGTGGGACTCGAACCCCCAACCTTTGGATCAGCGATCTGGCGCCTTATACCACTAGACTACCACTGCCCCTCCTCCCAGCACCAGTTCCTTATAAATCAATCACTGCAGATTTATTATATGCTTAGTGTTCTATAAAGATGAAATAGAAATTTAAAACACTAACGCAGACTGTTGAATTGTTTTTTATGAAGTTTGTAGTTGATTACTTTGTTGTCTCGGTCTCTCTCTCTCACACAAACAAACAAACACAAAAACACTCACACACTCACAAACACACATGGCAACATATCTGAATTGATGTGTGTAAGTCAAGGGCTAAGACTGGTCTGACCATGGGGGGTGAACATCTTGGTTGACCGGAACTCAAGTCCCAGGGGCTATAGGCCTAAGCCTTAAAGGGGTGTACTCAATGCCTCGGTTTTATGGACTTCGCTTTAACGGATTTTGGATGCAACGGACAAAATCTGTAGCTTCCGATTAGTCCGGATCGTCCGGAAGTGGGACGTTGTTTCCGAAAGTGACCGCCAGATGACCAGACTGGCTTGAAGAAATCTCGCGCATTTAAATCTATTCAGCTATTTTCAATGCCACCTCACTGTGGCGGAGAGCCAATCTTTTCTGTATGCGGGCAGGTCCGATACCTTGAAACTCTAATTTTATTGGACTCACACGCTGCAGTGTTTATGTGACAGGAAGCACGTCCCAAGTTTTGGCAATCAGCTGGTCTGCGGGTTGAAGCTTTTCCGTGTCTGTCCATTTATGTTTGCTTGCCAGCTGTGCTTGGCTTCGTGGAAATGAGCTGATCAAAATGAGAGAAATTTACTTCTTTACTCAAAAACAACAGGCGAAGTCTGTGGCTGTTATAATCCTATAAAATTAGAGTTTGAAGGTATCGGATACGCCCACACACTGGCATACAGAAAGGATTGGCTCTCCGCTGCGCGCCACAGTGACGTGGCATTAAAAATAGATGTATAAATTTAAATGCGCAAGATTTATTCATCTGGTTTTGTTTTATTTGATAGCTTTTTTGTATTTTTATTTAAATGACAGTGAAATTGTGTATTTGTTTTTCTGTTAAGAAAGACCACCTGATTTATCTGAGAGCCCGATACAGTCATCAAAACAGCCACATCTGGCTCGAGAGCCATAGGTTCCAAACCCCTGATATATATATATATATATATATATATATATACATATATCTCAGGGGATTAGATTATGCAGAGGGTTGCAAGAGGAAGGGCATCCGGCGTAAAGCTTCTGCCAAAATTCTCATACAAATGATCAAAACGAAATTCATACCGGATCGGTTGAGGCCCGGGTTAACAACGATCGCCATCAGTGCTGTTAACCAACAGGGTGCTGGTGGAAATTGGACTACTGTTGGTCAAAGAAGGAGAGGTCAAAGAAGGAGAGGCGGGAGGCGTGTCCATTGGCAGAGAGAGAAGAAGAAAGGCATGAGTCTAGGACTGAGAGTAGGGACTTTGAATGTTGGAACAATGACAGGAAAAGGTAGAGAGCTGGCTGACATGATGCAGCGGAGGAAGGTGGACATACTGTGTGTTCAGGAGACCAGGTGGAAAGGTAGCAAGGCTAGAAGCTTAGGAGCAGGGTTTAAGCTGTTTTTTCATGGTGTGGATGGGAAGAGAAATGGAGTAGGAGTCATCTTGAAGGAGGGGTTGGTCAGGAATGTTCTAGAAGTGAAAAGAGTGTCAGACAGAGTGATGAGTCTCAAGTTAGAAATTGAAGGCGTGATGTTCAATGTTGTTAGTGCTTATGCCCCACAGGCAGGATGTAAACTAGAAGACAAGGAGAGATTCTGGAGTGAGTTAGATGAAGTGATGTAGAGTACCCCCAGAGGTGAAAGAGTGGTCATTGGTGCAGACTTCAATTAACATGTTGGTGCAGGCAGTAGAGCTGATGAGGAATTGATGGGCCGGTTTGGTATCCGGGACAGGAACACAGAAGGACAGATGTTGATCGATTTTGCAAAAAGGATGGACATGGCTGCGGTGAATAGTTTCTTCCGGAAGACACAGGGGCTTAAGGTGACTTATGAAAGCGGAGGTAGGAGCACACAGGTAGACTACATCTTGTGTAGGCGATGTAATTTGAAGGAAGTCAGTGACTGCAAAGTAGTAGTGGGTGAGAGTGTTGCCAAGCAACATAAGATGGTGTGCAGGATGACGCTGATGGTGAGGAAGGTGAAAAAGGCAAAGGCAGAGCAGAAGACAAAGTGGTGGAAGCTGAAAAAAGAAGAGTGTCAAGAAGAGTGTCGTGTTGTCTTCAAGTAGGAGTTGAAACAGGCTTTGGGTAGTCAGGAAGTGTTTCCAGATGACTGGACAACCCCAGCCAATGTGATCAGGGACACAGGTAGGAGAGTACTTGGTGTGTCTTCTGAAAGGAGAGTAGACAAGGAGACTTGGTGGTGGAATGAGGAAGTGCAGGAGTGTGTACAAAGGAAGAGGTTCGCTAAGAAGAAGTGGGACATAGAGAGGACTGCAGAGAGTAAGCAGGAGTACAGGGAGACACAGCGTAAGGCGAAGGTAGCAGTGTCAAAGGCCAAACAGAGGGCTTATGATCACTTGTATGCTAGGTTGGACAGTAAGGAGGGAGAAAATTTATACAGGTTGGCACAGCAGAGAAATAGAGATGGGAAGACATGCAGCAAGTTACAGTGATAAAGGACAGAGAGGGAAATGTATTAACTGATGACAGAAGTGTGCTGGGAAGATGGAAAGAGTACTTTGAAGAGCTGATGAATGAGCAAAATAAGAGAGAAAAAAGAGTAGAAGGGGTGACCATTAAGGACCAGGAAGTAGCAAAGATTAGTAAGGGTGAAGTGAGGAGGGAATTGAAGAGGATGAAGAGTGGAAAGGCAGTTGGCCCTGATGACATACCGGTGGAGATATGGAAGTGTCTAGGGGAGGTAGTAGTAGATCTTCTGACAAGAATATTCAACAAGGTCTTAGAAAGTGAGCAGATGCCGGAGATATGGAGGAAAAGTATGCTGGTGCCCATTTTTTAAAAACAAGGGAGGCATACAGACTACAATGCCAACTACAGAGGAATAAAGTTGATGAGCCATACGATGAAGTTATGGGAGAGAAGACTGGAAGCTAGACTAAGGGCAGAGGTCAGTATTTGTGAACAACAGTTTGGTTTCATGAAAAGAAAGAGCACACAGATGCAGTGTTTGCATTGAGGGTGTTTATAGAGAAGTACAGAGAAGGTCAGAAGGAGCTGCATTGTGCCTTTGTGGATCTGGAGAAAGCATATGACAGGGTGCCGAGAGAAGAGCTGTGGTATTGTATGAGGAAGTCTGGACTGGCAGAGAAGTATGTTAGAGTGGTGCAGGACATGTATGAGAGATGTAAGACAGTGGTGAGGTGTGCTGTCGGTGTGACAGAAGAGTTCATGGTGGAGGTGGGACTGCATCAAGGGTCAGCTCTCAGCCCCTTCTTGTTTGCTATGGTGATGGACAGGCTGACAGACGAGGTTAGACAAGAGTCTCCATGGACGATGATGTTTGCAGATGACATTGTGATCTGTAGTGAGAGCAGAGAACAAGTGGGGGAAAATGTCGAGAGGTGGAGGTATGCCCTGGAAAGGAGAGGAATGAAGGTTCGCCTCAGTAAGACAGAATACCAAGAGGAACGGTGAGGTTACAGGGGGCAGAGATAAAGAAGGTGGAGGATTTTACGTACTTAGGCTCAACAATCCAGAGCAATGGAGTGTTGAAAAGAGGTGAAGAAGCATGTGCAGACAGGTTGGAATGGATGGAGAAAAGTGTCCAGTGTGATGTGTGATAGGAGAGTATCAGCAAGAATGAAGGGAAAAGTGTACAAGACGGTGATGAGGCCAGCGATGTTGTATGGTTTAGAAACAGTGGCACTGAGGAAAAGACAGGAGGCAGAACTGGAGGTAGCAGAGATGAAAATGTTGAGGTTCTCTTTGGGAGTAATGAGGATGGACAGGATCCGGAATGAGTACTCAAAGGGACAGCACATGTAAGAAGTTTTGGAGACAAAGTCAGAGAGGCTCGATTGAGATGGTTTGGGCAGGTACAGACGAGGGATTGTGAATATATTGGTAGTAGGATGCTGAGGTTGGAACTACCAGGCAGAAGGCCTAGAGGAAGACCAAAGAGAAGATTTATGGATGTGGTGAAGGAGGACATGAAGGTAGTTGGAGTAAGAGTAGAAGACGCAGAGGATTTGGTGAGATGGAGGCAGATCATTTGCTGTGGCAACCCCTGAAGGGAACAGCCGAAAGGAAAAGAAGAAGAAGAAGAAGGCTCTCAGAGGATTAGATTTTAAAATATCTTTTATTTTGGCTCTCTTAGTCAAAAGGTTCCCGACGCCTGATCTTATAGTGTACATTTACAGAGTATACAGTATTTACATTTGTAGATTACATAGTGTGCTTAAGTAAACGTTTTTCGTGACGTAATCGTTGAAATATATGGAATCGGAAACATTGGACAATCTGGTACTTCGGACCAGTGTTCCCCCCTATTAGTCCGTGAAACTGAGGCATGAGTGTGTGCATAATTTGGGTCACAATTAAAATTGGCGTAGGGCTCTTAGAAATGATGTTATACAATAATATAACACTAATGAATCTCAATGCACCAGAGTTACTACACTACAATTTAACAAAGATGTATTTACAGTTCAATTCCAAAAACAATTAAATCTATTTTACAACATTTGCATTTTATAAACACTTTCAGATAATCTTTCACATAATTTTAGCAATTTAATAAGTTATTTTACTAAGCACTTTGGGTGAACCAGGTACACCCGTGGGTAGAATTGTAACTTTAAAAAATGGCTGTCTATACAAGGGTGAACTGCAATCAATTATTATAGTTAAACCAAAAACATTCTCAAATATATTTCAAACTACATCTGCAAGTACATGTGTTAAATAAATTTACAAATTGAGCTAAAGTTATTTATCTATTCAAAGGCACAAACAAATATTAATACATATTTACAGCACAAAGACATAATATTCATTTTATCAAGGTACTGACCATTAGATACAGGCTGGATGGCTTATGACTATTTTAGCCATTCATTCTCTGTGCGTCAATGATTGTGTTCTAACACATGTGCAGGAATCGGAAGAGGTACAAAGAAATTGTGCTTTATTCTCACACTCGCACTTTGCTTGATTGACAGTGTTCAGCTATTATTGCTAACTGATAATATGTGAGCCACTCCACCGAAAGTAGGCTCTTGTATCCAAAAATAAAAAATGAGCTTTTTACACAGTCAGATAGAGGAGGCCCAAAGCTGCAAAATGCAACAAAAAGTTTGTCAATACCTTGAAAACTGACCAAGCTATGCCGTTTCTTGTGTCAGCCTTCAACTAAAAACTTCAAAATACGTTTTAGAGAAAAATGAGCACAAAGATTGCACTTCTTCCAAGATAATTAGGCCTTAGCAACCAAACATTTGGCACCTCAGCCATATAAAGGTTTAGAAAACATGTCTAGGAAAAGTTTTATGAAGAGATGATAAGATAAATCATCCTCATTTTAATCTGACAGGCCCTTTTTTAACCCATCAGGCACCGTGGTAACCCCCCAAAAAATTAACAGAAAATGACTTTTTTTTTCCATTTCTGTTTATTCCAATAAGATCAGTATGTATCTTTTCGACCATTATATAAAGGTTCAAATGCCTTCAAATGATACTGACTGGAAAAAAAACACTATCAGGTTCAAACAATCACACTGAAATTAAGAAAACTATATAACAAAACTCTCTGATCTCTTTATACATTAAGCTTCATCAACTCTGTCCTCAGCATTATCATCTTCATCTAGATCCTGCTCAGCCGAAAGGATCACATCTCATCTCAAACACAACAAAAGTGACTCATGCACACTTTTATTAACAGATACCTCGTCTTCATCAACACAGCTGGCATCATCAACTCTGCCCTCAATATTTATCATCTTAATCTATATCCTGCTCAGCAGAAAGGAGAACATCCTAAACACCAACACAACTCATCACACTTTTATTAACAGATGCCTCTTCTTTATCAACATCAAAATCTTCATCAACACAGCTGGCATCATCATCATCATCAGTTTGTTCATATGTAAAAGAAATGAAACATTTAAGTATTTTTCAGGTATTCACCAATTTTCGTACAAAACTAAACAACCCACGATCCAGCATATGCAGTCCAGATAAGATTACACGCAAAGCAAATAATCAAAAAATTCCATAGTCAAATTTTGCATGCAGAGAAAAATACTCACCGGCGAAATAATCTTCAAGAACGCCAAGCATTCCGGCATCTTCAAAGCCGAATTCTCGCGTCGAATTTAACATCTATACTAATAATGCTAGACATCACAGATGACATTTAACTATCCTTTTCCAGAAATTATGTGTATTCACAATATTATGAATAAACTTAATTATTGTTATTGAAGAGAAAGTTGGAGATAAATTCCGCATACAGTAAAACCAAAAACAGGAAGTAAACCGGAAGTTAACGTGTGACGGGCACTGCGCATGTGCAAGGTGTGCAGAGGCCCTCCACCAAAAGTAGGCACTTGTCGTTGCTTGTTGATTGGTCAGCTCGGGCTTGCACATGCACAGTGCCCGTTACACGTTAACGTCCGGTTTCCGATTTACTGTATGCTGAATCTATCTCTGACTTTCTCTTCAATAACAGTCATTAAGTTTATTTATAAGATTGTGAATACACATAATTTCTTGTCCAGCGGAACTCAACTCCTGCTGTGGGGGTCTGTCGTGGTGTGTGTGTGTGTGTGTGTGTGTGTGTGTGTGTGTGTGTGTGTGTGTGTGTGTGTGTGAGAGAGAGAGAGCGAGAGGGAGAGAGAGAGAGAGAGAGAGAGAGAGAGAGAGAGAGTTTTTTCTTTGTTGGTTTAATCTTGTGAAATTTAGGTTTTGTATAATTTCTATTAAACATTTAAATGCTGATGTTACTGAGAGCTTAATCATTCTCTTGTTTTAAACTTGATGCTGAAAGTATTACAGATTTAATAAACATTCAGAGATCAATTTATAACAAACAGCCCTTATTTACCTTTAATATTTATCTATCTATCTGTCTATTTCTCACTGTCACTCTCCATCTCCTACCAGCAATTCTCCCATTGGTTTACTTTTATGGAGAGAATTGCATTCCCATCATCACGTCTCATTTTCTAAATTTATCCTGAGTCTCAGGGCTGAGTTCACAAATCATGTCTAATGAACAGAACCTCTTCTTGCACACACACACACACACACACACTCACATACACACACACACACACACACACACACACACACACACACACACACACACACACACGTGCCGAGAATTTAGGTCACAAGCGTGAGTGTTTTAGTCGTATTCTGCCAGGATACAGTCCCAGTCACTCCTTCACCCAATCATTGTGTAATTCATTTATTCGTTTTCTAAGCCGAGGCGATTCTAGAAGTTATCTTTTTAAATTATAAAATAGAATATTTTCAATGTCAAAAGTTTATTTAATTTATAACATTAAACTAGAACTAATCAGTATACAGTATAAGAAATAATTAATTTCATTCCAGCAATAATTGTTGTAAAAATAAAAAATTCATATGGAAGATTTATAATGAGAATAAATACAGTATAGATGTGTTACTATTAATAAATTAATGAAAACACTGGCATTTAAACCCCCCCCCCTCTCTCTCTCTCTCTGACATGCACACACACACAGATAGATATAGACCAGGGGTGCTCCCTGGAGCTTTTTCAAAAATGTATGAAAATGGAAAAAGCTGTTGTTTTTTTTGTTTGTTTGTTTTTTAATATGGTTTCTGTAGGAGGACAAGCATTCTTAACATTTTCCAAGGTTTTAAAAATTTGTTTTTAAAATATTAGTCCTACGTTTCAACATTTCTGTCAACAAAGATTTGGGTCATTGCCTGCAACGCACTTTTCAGCACGATGCAGTGCCAGGCAGGTTGCTGTTGTAAACAAACCTGGGGGGGCATGGGCTATGGATCCCAAAGAAAAGAAGAGAAAGATAGCTGATGAGAACAGAAGATTCAAGGAAAAATGGACTGAATCATTTGCTTTTATTGCCAATGCTGGAGGATTGTCTGCATGTTTGTTCTGTGATGAAAAACTGTCAAATAACAAAAAGAGTAATTTCGAAAGACATTTCCAGGGAAAGCATGCTAAATTTGCAGCCGATCACCCAGTTGGGATTGAGAGAAAAAGTGCAATTGCCATATTACTGGAGAAATTAGAGGAGTGCAATAGATTTCAGGAGTGGTTACATCTCCAAATTCCACTACTGGTGCTAGTTTTGTTGCAACCCGAGAGATAATAAAGTGTTGAGATGGTGTACAGATGGTGATCACATGAAGGATACATTCATTCAAATATCAGAGCACCTATTTTTAGACTTTAAAAACAAAACAGAGATAATACAGGAAATTAAAGACATGCCTCTCCACAAAGACAGTGAAGGAAAGGGCCATTAAAATGCAGGAAACATTACCAATCAGCAAATCAACAACATTAATTCAGCTCCAGCATACAGTAGGTCCACGTTTTTGGCAATGGTTCAGTTCCAGCCCACCCTGCGAATCAAGAAAATCCACGAATTATTGACGTGGTTTTAAGACCCTATATATGACATTACATGCGCTAAAAAATGCTTTTCAAACACATTCTATAGACAGTCTTACTCATTAATACAGTAATAATGTACTAAAATGTAGATGGGGCAGTGGTGGTCTAGTGGTATAGGGCGCTGGATCGCTGATCCAAAGGTTGGGGGTTCGAGTCCCACTCTCCACAGGGTTGTCACTGTCCCCCCCAGTGCAGCTAACTGGGTTATCAAAGGCGGGCCATGTCTCTCACTGTCTATGGTGAGAGGCATGTAAAAGAACCATTGCTGACTTTCGTAAAGAGTAGGCTGCAAAGTCGTCAGCGTGTTTCTGTCCCTTGCTAAAGGGTTGTGACAGGAAGGGTATCCGACGTAAAAACCTCTGCCAAATCAAATGTGCGAATCAGATGATTCGCTGTGGCGACTCCCGAGTAAAAGGGAAAAAGCCGAAAGGAAGACAGACAGAATGTACTAAAATGTAGTAATGATTAAGTTATAACTTTTAAATTTTGTACTGTGATAATATTTATGAATAAATAAAGCGCTTAGGCTCCATCCCAGAAGCTAGAGAAGATCCAGGGCATTTGAGTGGCATTTTAGGGCTTAAATCTTCTTCTTCTTTTCCTTTCGGCTGTTCCCTTCAGGGGTTGCCACAGCAAATAATCTGCCTCCATCTCACCCTGTCCTCTGCATCTTCTACTCTTACTCCAACTACCTTCATGTCCTCCTTCACCACATCCATAAATCTTCTCTTTGGTCTTCCTTTATACCTTCTGCCTGGTAGTTACAACCTCAGCATCCTAATACCAATATACTCACTATCCCTCCTCTGCACATGTCCAAACCATCTCAATGTAGCCTCTCTGACTTTGTCTCCAAAACTTCTTACATGTGCTGTCCCTCTGATGTACTCATTATCATAGTGCTTAAATAATCATTAAAAACAAACCAAAAAATGTGAATTCACAATTCAAGTAATCACGTTGATAAAATGTGCGCGAAGGAGAAAAAAAAGATGTACACACCATCTGCAACCAATCAGCAGGAGGGAGAAACAATCTTTGTAATCAATCGCCTGTGATGAGTCATGTGATGTGATTGACATTGAACAGACAGCGCTGTTGTGCACATACGTAAATTCTGATGGGCCGCTGATTTCTTTATTGAATTTCTATAATTTCACCAATGCTACAAAATATTAATATAGTAATCAAAGTTAAACGTAAAGCAAAAAATTTCATACAACAGAGTACTCACGTGGTGTTATTCTCTCCAGGATGCACTGCTGGAAAAATAAACATTTAATCATGAATGCTCATTATGTATTTGTAGCCTACTTAGTCATTTATAGTAGGCGAATATACACTTACACCCTGTGTGTTGCCTTCATATAAGGCTTATATGAGGGATTTTTGTTGTTTTTTTGTGGCTCCAGACAGATTTGTTTTTAGTTTTTCTGGTTCGATATGGCTCTTTGAATATTTTGGGTTGCCGACCCCTGATATAGACAGACAACTTTGTTCATGGCAGCTGATCCACATGGGGTCAAAGGTCACAAGACTATTCTGTATTTACTGAATCTCTCTCTCTTGTTCTCTCTCTGTCACACACACACACACACACACACATACATACACACATACACACACACACACACACACACACACACACACATACACACAGTGTATTAGATTTTATGCCCCCAGGTCATCACACCGGCCAACTGTTTCACATTCGCTGAGTGTGGACTTCACTAAATCCATCCTTCAGAATCTAAAGCCTCTTCCTCTAGAGAGAGTGGCTGATGTCAGCACACACACACACACACACAAACACACACACACACAAACACACACACACACACACACACACACACACACACACACACACACACACATACACACACACACATATACACTTAAAAAATAATGGCCATGCTTGCCACCATATATTTATGATATTCTTATAGAAACCTAGAGTATAATTGTGGTGTAGTTCTGCTGGAGCTGTGGTGTAGTTGAGATGCAGCTGTATTGTAGTGTGGTTGTAGTTACAGTAGAGCTATAGTATTCAGTACAGTGGTACCTCGACTTACAAGTGTCTCTAATCATGAATTTTCCTTGATATGAGCTTCAATCACACCAAAAATCGGACCCAATCAACGAGCACATTTTCTACTTACGAGCTCTGTTTGGGAAATGGCTTTTCCGGGTTTATTAGCCTTGTATTACTTCCGCGTGTATTCCTCTGTGCTCTGAGAATGTCCTGTGCAGTACTTCTGAATTATATTCTGTGATGCCCCTATAGGAAGAAAAAAACATGGCTACTGCAATCTAGTGTCGAGGATGCACAAGCACACTTATAAAACTGGTCCACCAGTTTATTGACTTACCGTATTCGACGTGATAAGCACCCAGGGCGCTTTAATAAATTGGAGTGGGTGGGCACATATTTAAATGATTACCAGCGGAGTGGAACAGTAAGTGCTTATTACCATAGAGGTGGAAAACATGAGTAATAACAAAACAATAAAACAGTTTTACTGGTATTTATATTATTCATTTTGTGGTATCAACCAAATTACTTACATGAAAGCTGAAAATAAACAGAAAACAGCATAATTAAAAAAAAAAAAGACTTTTTAATTTTCCCTCCCGGAGCTGTTCCTTTAAATATTTTCCCCCAATGTAAAATCGAGCCACTCAACATGAATGTCAACTTTAGCACATGGCACATGGCCAGGAGCGTCTTTAAATGTATGAAGTTAGTGAGCAGGAGGATCAGGTGAAAAATCATTGTCATCACTTTCTGATAAGTGCATATCTGTCTCATCGCTCCATTCATTCAGAGCATCCCATAGTTTTACTGAAGCAGTTTCTATCGGTTCATCTTGTTGGACATTTACCAAGAGAACACAGCAAAATACAGCATTTTCCTGTTTTTTAGAGCACGGCAGAACAAACAAATGTGTTGTTACTGATGAATATTATAGACATTCCTCAGTGGCAGGGGATCTTGAAATACTGGGTAAACTCATTTCTACAGGCAGTGAACGCTTCATTTTACCGTTACAGAGACTGATCGAATAAAATTGGTAAGTTGATTTACCATTTTGCTCCCAGTACACATGGTCGGTTATTAGAAGTAAGATCAAAAACGGTTGGGGGTTGGAGCAGGGCGCTTATTACGTCAAATACTACTACTATGGTATTGTTTATTCTTGTTTTATTATTATAGATTGTTAATTATGTTATTATTAATGTTAATGTACATGTGTTATTATTGTGATCATGTTTATTGTTACATGTTTATCTTAAACACAACAGTTTGGTTTCATGCACAATAGTTTGGTTTCATGCCAAGAGAGAGCACCACAGATGCAGTGTTTGCCTTGAGGATGTTAATAGAGAAGTACGGAGAAGGTCAGAAGGAGCTGCATTGTGCCTTTGTGGATCTGGAGAAAGCATATGACAGGGTGCCGAGAGAGGAACTGTGGTATTGCATGAGCAAGTCTGGAGTGGCAGAGAAGTATGTTAGAGTGGTGCAGGACATGTATGAGAGATGTAAGACAGTGGTGAGGTGTGCTGTCAGTGTGACAGAAGAGTTCATGGTGGAGGTGGGACTACATCAAGGGTCAGCTCTGAGCCCCTGCTTGTTTGCTATGGTGATGGACAGGCTGACAGACGAGGTTAGACAAGAATCTCCATGGACTATGATGTTTGCAGATGACATTGTGATCTGTAGTGACAGCAGAGAACAAGTGCAGGAAAATCTAGAGAGGTGGAGGTATGCCCTGGAAAAGAGAGGAATGAAGGTTAGCTCAGTAAATCAGAATACATGTGTGTGAACGACAAGTACCCAACAGGAACGGTGAGGTTACAGGGAGCAGAGATAAGGAAGGTGGAGGATTTTAAGTACTTAGGCTCAACAATCCAGAGCAATGGAGAGTGTGGAAAAGAGGTGAAGAAGCGTGTGCAGGCAGGTTGGAATGGTTGGAGAAAAGTATCTGGTGTGATGTGTGATAGGAGGGTATCGACAAGAATGAAAGGAAAAGTGTACAAGACATTGATGAGGCCAGCGATGTTGTATGGTTTAGAGACAGTGGCCCTGGGGAAATGACAGGAGGCAGAGCTGGAGGTAGCAGAGATGAAAATGTTGAGGTTCTCTTTGGGAGTAACGAGGATGGATAGGATCAGGAATGAGTACATCAGAGGGACAGCACATGTTGGAGATTTTGGAGACAAAGTCAGAGAGGCTAGATTGAGATGGTTTGGACATGTACAGAGGAGGGATAGTGAGTATGTTGGTAGTAGATTGCTGAGGTTGGAACTACCAGGCAGAAGGTCTAGAGGAAGACCAAAGAGAAGATTTATGGATGTGGTGAAGGAGGACATGAACGTAGTTGGAGTAATAGAAGATACAGAGGATAGGGTGAGAAGGAGGCGGATGGTTTGTTGTGGTGACACCTGAAGGGAAAAGTCAAAAGGAAAAGAGCAAGAAGAAGTTTATCTTCAATATCTATCTATCTATCTAGTGCCTGAGTCGTAGGACGAACATTGGCGACCCGCCACGAAGGACAACACTTTGGTTATCATCTTCATGGACCTTTTCTTGGCAGGATTAGTGCAGTGGTTTGCCATTGCCTTCTGCACGAAGCGAACATATGGGCAATTTAGAACGGCCAATTAACCTACTGTGCATTGCTTTGGATTGTGGGAGGAAACCGGAGCACCCAGAGGAAACCCACGCAAGCACGGGGAGAACATGCAAAGTCCACACAGAAATGCCCAGGCCAGTAATCAAACTCAGGCCTTCTTGCTGTGAGGCAGACGTGCTAACCACTACACCACCGTGAAGCCATCTTAAATATATTATGTCAAAATACATGGTTTTTGTCAGGTTATATGAGTTTGGGAGGGGGCTGGAAAGGATTAATTAGTGTTTTATTGTTCCCTATGGGAATTTTTGTTTCATCTAACGAACATTGCCACTCCCGAGCTCCCCCTTTGAACTGATTAATTTCGTAAGTAAAGGTATATATATATATATATATATATATATATATATATATATATATATATATATATATATATATATATATATATATATATGTATATACCGTGTAGTGCTGTGCGGGTGTTGTGTAGTTGTAGTGTTGTGTGGTTATAGTGTAGTTGTAGTATGGTGCTGTGTGGTTGTTGTGTATATTGAATGATGTAGCTGTGTGTTGGAGGTGTGGTGCTGTATTCTCGGCTATACCGATCGTTCGTGCTCCGTTCCAGGTTTTCGGTAAAACTCTCCGCGAGCCGCGCCCCCCCCCCCTCCCCCCGGTTTAAAGCGATGGTGAACAACGCGCGCAGCTCCGCCGTGTTTCATTCAAAGTTTGTAGCCTCGAGCTCAGCGCGGTTCTTCGGTGCGACCAGGATGGAGCCCGACCCGCGAGAGCGCTTCGAGCCTCCGGAATAATAATAATAATCCCGCAGGTGCAAATAATTTTAAAATAACCAGACAGAATAAACTGGTAAACTTCCTGGTTTTTCCCCTCGAGTTCTCGCTGCTCGGAAAATAATCCTAAGAATAAAATTATGCCCTTCGCCAAGCGGACGGTGGAGCCTCAGCGGCTGTACAGGAGCGCGGATCAGGGAGAGGACGGCTCTCCACCGGCGCTGTTGGATGACCTGTGCGCGGTCAGTAACGCCGCTCTGTCCCGCACCGTGCGCCAGCTGTCGGACATGGCGCGGCACGCGGGCTCTCTGTTTCACGAGCTGGAGCGCGAGCTGGCGTCCACCGACCTGCGGCTGCGGAGCCTGCGGGAGAAAGTGCGCCGCATGGAGAGGAGCAGCGAGGAGCTGGACCCGAAACAGGATTTAGTGCGTGAGTGCAGAAGGACTTGTTCGTTTTATTGCTGTTTGTTTCTGTTACTGGTGCATTCGACCGACTTATCTCTGTTTACATTCCGGTGCACCATAGCAACAGCTCGGCTGGAGAAAGTTTTCCAAACTTTATTTTATTTTTTTGGGGACTGTCAT
>CM045731.1:58406624-58451624 GCA_024760905.1 Plotosus lineatus | reverse complement strand
ATACACAATAAAGGTTATATTCCGATCGTAGAAATATATATGACTCACCTGGGTATTGAATAAATAGATCAGAAATTACAGTATCCTGCTCAGATGCGTCCATCATGGTTGCGGCCATTCTAACATGTGATGGTCAATACCACTTTTTTTTTCAGGGAGACACGCAATTGAATTTCCTGGCGCATCGTGCTCATTTATTCTTGAGCTTCGATTCAAATTTTGTTTTAAGCTAGATAAAAACCTCTACATTTTGGTACCTATTTTGTGGGGGTTATATTCTACCTAATTTTTAAAGAACCGGAAATCTTCTTGGTGATATAAACATGAAGTTTAAAAAAAAAACCCAGCGAAATATAACCCTGACAAACCGGGTACGTATAGAAAGCTGGAGATTCACTTCTGAATATGGTAATGGTTTAGACCAAGATTGTCATATTGTTGTGACGCGCGATCCGATTTTGTGGACAATACCTTGCAAACGGGTTGCAATGCACTTGAGATCTCATCAAAACAAAGGTGCTTTCAATCAAGGTTGGGGAAAAATCAACACAAACTCAGTCTAAAAGTGAAATGTTCTTTTTCTATGAACATGGCTGAATTTGGTATCACTGAAACAGGAATGAAATGAACTTTTAACACAATTAAATTTATTCTGCAGTACTGTATTTGGTTGTAAGTGTTTTGCAGGTTGAAAGTTTGACTATTTTCAGCCGCCAGGCTTAGCTTTGTCACAATTCTTGGATGTATCCCGCATCAGTGCCCGTACCTAGTATTATTGATTAAACAATATAGTATTTATGCATCGGAAATATCGCAATTCTTTTATTTTGATTTAACGTTAATTAAAAATTAAGGTCTGCATCACTCAGGAAGAAAACATATAATGATCATTTATATTGAGGAATACTGCCCTGCATGTGTCTGTACACTCCACAAACACTCCAGTACTGCAGAACCCAGCCCAGTTCTCACCCTCAGTGCACCAGCACATGGAAAAATAAAATAAATCAAATTAAAAACGCTAGCAGTACTGAAACCAGACCACCAAACTGGCACACTTGATCTTTAAACATGTCCAGGAAAGGAAAATTCTAACCAAAGAATAACTGATGTGGGGAGAGGAAGACGCCACAAAACCCTGAAGCCTGAGTGAGAGAACAGTGACTTGGCAGTGTGCAGGGCAACTGGAAGTGGAAGATGAAACACATTTTTCCTCAATTGCCAAAAACCCAATAAGAGCCGCATTCTTTCAGCATGAATAATGCATTCCCTGTTTGGCGATTCTGATGAACTGTACATTACACCCGGTGACGGTGAACACACTGCAAAGTCTTTATACTTACACAAAATGCACAAATAGTGAAGAGAATAATGATAATGTACCAGTTTTTTGATAAGCTGAATTCTGTTCATGGCACAGAAACACAATACATTGTGTGGCCTGAAGTATTAGCACCCATGGTGAATATATGACCATTATTCACAGCGTAAGTGATAATCAGATGTATACACGTGTGCATAATGAAAAGTAAGTAGAAGGTACAACATGCTTTTATACATCTGTATATTCATTTCTCTTTTATATTTAATCTTATTACTTTGAATTTTGTAACTTATTATTTAACTGTTAAACGCCACATGACTTTTATAGTAAACTTTATAAACTACAATAAATCTCAATTTATTTGATTGAATAATGACAGTAATAAAATGTTACCTATCACCCAGAATAAGACACTGGGGCAATAGAGACAGATGAGGAAAAAAAGAACAGAGTGTGAGATGAGAAGAGAAGAGATGAGACGAAGATTGTAATTCTTTTGTTTTGATTTAAGGTTTATAAAGTCTGCATCACTCAGGAAGAAAACATATAATGTGTATCTGGGTTGTGTTTGTGAATGAAGCTGGCTGCCTGCTTGTCTGGACCACAGTCGCATTCCTTCTCTCTCTCTCTCTCTCTCTCTCTCTCTCTCTCTCTCACACACACACACACACACACACACACACACACAAACATACACACACACACACATGCACAGAGAGAACAACTTTAACATTTCCTTTATCACTTTCTAGCGTGTGCGTAAAGTGTGTGTGTGTGGTAACTTGAGGACTTCATCCTGATTTGAACTCGACTAGTCTGTATTTGTGTGTGTCCAGGGCTGATGCTTGCCCCCGTAGCGGTGCGACTGCTGTAATCATAAACAATGTAGTGTATTTTGCAGCGCTGCGGCTGTTTAAGCCCTGAGTTTAGTTTAATTGATGAAGTGTGACATGAACGCCGCCTTATATCCTGGGTGTGGTCTAGAAAGAGAGATCCAATTCCTGCTGAAAATGGAAATCTTGGGTTCTCTTCAGCTGAATGGCGTGATAACACATGTCATGTGTGGAAACTGTGAGAAGCAATGGTAGAAGCGAATAACTTGATTGGTTCAGATGGTCAGTTCCTGTTGTATTGTGATGGAGGGGGGGGGGGGACAGAGGTAGTTTGGAACAGCCAATTAGCCGCACATGCATGCCTGTGCACTGTTGGAGGAAACCAGAGTACCTGGAGGAATCCCATACAAGCACGGGACAGACTTGCAAACTCCACACCAAAACGCCTCTGCTGAGACCGGGGCATGGAACCAGGCGGATGTGCTGCGATGGATTGGTGAGCTGTTTAGAGTCGGAAGAGAAAGGAACTGCCTGCTTTCTTAGGGTGAAGCGATTCAGAACATGAGTGAATGAATGAATGAATGAATTTAAGCTCTGTGACTGGTTTTGTAATCTCGTTACAGACACGTTACTTGTTGCACAGGATTCTGGGAAGCACGAGCCGGCCCCTTTAAAAAAAGTGAAAAAAAGTATAAAGTGGCATGTTGGACTGTAGCGTATAGAACATGAGATATCAGGGCATCAAGGCAGTGCAGTCTGGTCCTGGGGAAAAAAAAGCAATATAGCCTCTCTCACACACACACACACACACACAAACAGAGTCTAGAAGCTTGTTCAGTTTATATGGGGACTTCCCACGACATATGAGACACATCCTGATACTTCTGAAAAGTCTTGATACAAAGCTGGGTATTGTGTGTTATCACAGTGTGTGGAGTTACAGTACATACACACTTCCATACTCGCACCCTTCTGTACTTACACATACCCTGCTGAGAGAAAAATGAGAAGAGAAAGAAATAAGCCCTGTCTCTGTTTCTTCTGTCTTTTTCCATTCTTTTATTCTCCACCATTAACACACCATTAGATTTATGAATTGTGGTTTTATTCCAATAAAGGGAGATTATAACATTTAAAATCTTTCAGATGCACATGCACACACACACACACACACACACACACACACACACACACACACACACACAGGAACTGCCACTGGAATCGTAACAGTTGAACTCAGCACACTTCGGAGGCTCTCTAAGCTTTTAAGAGCTGAAAGGAACCATTGTGATGTTTGGACCAGCAGAGCAGGATGTTGCTCCATATTGCTCTCTCCAGCGTAGGTCATTGACGACTGGATAAAACATCCATGTGGTAACAATACTATAGAACATTACTACAGTGTCAAGACACTTTACATTATTTTCAGATCTGCGAACATCACGTCACCACAGCAATCACCAGCCTGAGCTTATTCCTAGGAGGGGCGAATAGTGCTTTCACTTCAAGTGTGTTCGAACGCAACGAAATACTCATAGTGCCGAACTTCAAAAAAAGGACAGGTGGCTAGTGATGCATGTCAGTATATGCATGCTTTTGCCCCTCCCTGTTTGGTGGTGGTCGTCTGACAGGGAAGATAATACCTGACGTGTGGGATTTGGATACTAATAAATTATGAAGAAAATGTGTGTGTGTGGGGAATCTCCATTAATTCATTTTATTTTATATATATATATATATATATATATATATATATATATATATATATATATATGTATATATATATATATATATATATATATATATATATATATATATATATATATATATATATATACAGTCTGCCCTCTACTTACGAAATTAATCCTTTCCAGTGCCTTTTTCGTAAACTGGAGTTTTCGTAAGTAGATGTGCATTTTACATGTAAAACGCGTGATTCGTTCCAAGTCTCCCACGACTACCCCATAAACCGTTTAAAAATGATAAAAGTACACAAATTTTGTATCAAATATGTATGAAATATGTGTTAAAAGTAAAAGAAAATTATTTACCTTTTTTTAAATCTCTCGAACCATCCATGTGACACTTTAAAGTCCAGGGGTTGCTGGTCTGAAGAACCCTCACCCCCACCCCACCATCCTTCATGAGCTCCTTAAATATGGCGGTTGCTTTTTCCAAAATAATCACCTCCGTCACTGTATCTCTGCTTTTAAGGTCTCCGTCTGCTTCAATATCGACCCGATTGGAGAGGGGTTTCGGCCATACTCCTTTGCGATTTCGCTCAACCGCATCCCACTCTCGTATTTTTTTATTTTTTATTTTTATTAAAGTCTTCTTTTCTGTGTCACTGGGAATCACTTTCTTGGGATCCATGATGGAGAACGAAATATAACGCTGCAATGATCAATCTCAAAACAACTCACGAGCCAACAGTCCTGTTCAATTCTCCTTCACGCATGTGACAAACAGGAAGTATGGTTACAGGAAGTATGGGTACAATTTCACTCCCTCCTGGCCAATGGGAGGCCAGCAGGGCAGGATGTTGGGAGATAGCCAATCAGACAACAACTCGCGCATTGTTTGACCGTTTGAATGGCGCATTTGAATTTTTGAATGGCGCATTTGGCACTTTTAGTAAAGAAGTTGTTTTCGTAAAAAGAGGTAGAAAATTTAGCAAAATGTTTTTCGGAACATGGATTTTTCATATTCAGAGGTTTTCGTAAGGAGAGGGCCAACTATATACACTAATGCCTTGGTTTTACGGACTTAGCTTTAACGGATTTCGGATGGAATGGACAAAATCTGTAGCTTCCAACTAGTCTGGATCATTCGGACACAGGCCGTTGTTTCTGAAAGTGACAGAAGCCTCAGGAATCTTTTGCAGATGTTTAGAGTTAATTTGTTGATTCAGATGATTAGGTTAATAGCTTGTTTAGAGTACCTTTTCATGATATGCTAATTTTTTTAGATAGGAATTTTGGGTTTTCATGAGCTGTATGCCAAAATCATCAGAATTAAAACAATAAAAGACCTGAAATATTTCAGTTGGTGTGCAATGAATCTAAAATATATGAAAGTTTCATTTTTATCAGTACATGACAGAAAATAATTAACTTTATCACAATATGCTAATTTTTTGAGAAGGATTAGTACATATATATACATATATACATATATATATATATATATATATATATATATATATATATATATATATATATATATATATATATGGCTCTCAGCCATGAGGTGGGGGGGGGCACTAACCAGTGTCTCTCCCCCTTATGGTGGTCCCAAGCCCGCAAAAATGCAGAGGGTTGTGTCAAGAAGGGCATTCGACGGAAAACCAATGCCAAACTTTACCATGCAAATCACAAATATTACCTCCATACCAGATAGGTCGAGGCCCAGGTTAACAACGACCGCCAACAGTGCTGTCAACCAACAGGGTGCTAATGGAAATTGGACTACTGTTTGTCGAAGAGGGAGAGGCGGGAGGCGTGTCCGTAGGCAGAGAGAGAAGAGGAAAAGCATGAGTCTAGGACTGAGAGTAGGGACGGTGAATGTTGGAACTATGCAAGGAAAAGATAGAGAGCTGGCTGACATGATGCAGAGGAGGACAGTGGACATACTGTGTGTTCAGGAGACCAGTGACCAGTGTTTAAGCTATTTTATCATGGTGTGGATGGGAAGAGAAATGTAGTGGGAGTCATCTTGAAAGAGGGGTTTGTCAGGAATGTTCTAGAAATGAAAAGAGTGTCAGACAGAGTGATGAGTCTCAAGTTAGAAATTGAAGGCGTGATGTTCAATGTTGTTCGTGCTTATGCCCCACAGGCAGGATGTGAGCTCAAAGAGAAGGAGAGATTCTGGAGGGACTTAAATGAAGTGATGCAGAGTACCCCCAGAGGTGGTCATTGGTGCAGACTTCAATGGACATGTTGGTGCAGGCAACAGAGGGGACGTGGAAGTGATGGGCAGGTTTGGTATCCAGGACAGGAACACAGAAGGACAGATGTTGATCAATTTTGCAAAAAGGATGGAAATGGCTGTGGTGAATACTTTCTTAAAGAAGAAACAGGAGCATAGGGTGACTTATAAAAGCGGACATAGGAGCACACAGGTAGACTACATTTTGTGTAGGTGATGTAATTTGAAGGAAATCAGTAAATCAGCAAAGTAGTAGTGGGTGAGAGTATTGCCAAACAGCATAGGATGGTGGTGTGCAGGATGACGCTGATGGTGAGGAAGGTGAAGAAGGCAAAGGCAGAGCAGAAGACAAAGTGGTGGAAGCTGAAAAAGGAAGAGGGTCGTGTTGTCTTCAAGGAGGAGTTGAAACAGGCTTTGGGTGGTCAGGAAGTGCTTCCAGATGACTGGACAACTACAGCTAATGTGATCTGGGAGACAGGTAGGAGAGTTCTTGGTGTGTCTTCTGGAAGGAGAGGAGATAAGGAGACTTGGTGGTGGAATGAGGAAGTGCAGGAGTGTGCACAAAGGAAGAGGTTAGTGAAGAAGAAGTGGGACATAGAGAGTACTGAAGAGAGTAAACAGGAGTACAGGGAGACACAGCGTAAGGCAAAGGTAGTGGTGTCAAAGGCCAAACCGAGGGCATATGATGACTTGTATGCTCGTTTGGAAAGTAAAGAGGGAGAAAATGATTTATACAGGTTGGCACAGCAGAGAAATACAGATGGGAAGGACGTGCAGCAAGTTAG
Organism: Plotosus lineatus; assembly: GCA_024760905.1. Lineage (NCBI taxonomy): Eukaryota > Metazoa > Chordata > Actinopteri > Siluriformes > Plotosidae > Plotosus > Plotosus lineatus. Next base: position 58,444,755 of record CM045731.1, on the reverse strand, counting down.
AGTGATTATGATAATAATCTTTATTCATAATGATAATCATAATTATCTCTCCAAAAGATTAATAATTTCATAACTTTTGGAGAGGGTTTGAAAGGTTAAAGTACTTGAAAAAGGAATGGCATTGCTGTAACATATGTAGAAAAAGCAGATGTGCATATTATGTTACATGTTCATACAGTGTTTTTAAAGGCATACAATAGATTATATGTATTTAAATAATTTCAATCATCTTACCTTCTAAACTTTCAAGATTAAGGGACCACTCTTAAAATTTGTGTCTTTGAGAATAACAGTTTATTTACACTTACTTCTATGTTCAATATTTACAAATCTCGTTCTTGTTGCTTCTTAAGCTTAATCTTCTTTGCGAGCGGCAGGAGCTTGGCTGTTCTTTCCTTCTTTTTAGCTCTCCGTTGTGCTTTCTTTTCCTGTTCCTTCTGTTGGTCTAACCTTGCTCTTTTTTTTTGCTTGCTAAAATTGTTTTTTATAAAATACAATCATTTATTATACACATGTAGGTCACTTTCGCATTTAAATTAATAAGTTAAGAAAAAACGAAATGATTCTACACTACAGACACTCCTCGACTTACGTTTTTAATTGGTTCCAGACGGCCAAAAGTAAGCTGAAAGTGAACGTAAGTTGTTGCAGTGACGTATGACGTGTGACGTATGATGTTCATACTGTAATATACATCCATAAATACCATTACCGTATCTCATGAAATACCCCTAAAGCAATTATTATAAACATAACATTGTAAAATAATATCAAATATTTCAAATAATATCAACATTAATTTCAAATAAGTCACTTATTTATACTGAGTCACTTTACATGAAGCTTAAAACAGCCAATCAACGCTTACAATATGTGAGGCGCTATAAACCGAAAGTAGTGTACTTGCGAACGTAGTTAACTTGCTGTGGGTTACAAGGACTTCTGATCTTCCAGTCTTTCAAGTCAGCAAGGGCGCTGTTGAACTCATTTAGAACACAGTCTGCACTGATGTGAATCACCAGCAGAGCTGAGAGTTCTCTTTTCATTCATTTTACAACTCTCTTTGATTAACTGAGTATGCATGATAGATTGCGCCGATCCGAGCAGGTAGTCAATTCATTTCTGTGTATGAGACTTGCACCCATGCTAGTAGGCTTACGCTTCTGATCAACCATATTTGCTTAGGGTTACAAAAGTCTGCAGAACACTGTAAACACAAAGATCACAGAGACGATGTCTTAACACAAGGGTAACATGCTATATAACTGAGATATATATATATATATATATATATATATATATATATATATATATATATATTCTTCTTCTTTCTTCTTTTCCTTTCGGCTGTTCCCTTCAGGGGTCGCCACAGCAAATGATCTGCCTCCATCTCTCCCTATCCTCTGCATCTTCTACTCTTACTCCAACGACCTTCATGTCCGCCTTCACCGCATCCATAAATCTTCTCTTTGGTCTTCCTCTGGGCCTTTTGCCTGGTAGTTCCAACCTCAGCATCCTACGACCAATATACTCACTATCCCTCCTCTGTACATGTCCAAACCATCTCAATCTAGCCTCTCTGACTTTGTCTCCAAAACATCTAACATGTGCTGTCCCTCTGATGTACTCATTTCTGATCCTATCCATCCTCGTTACTCCCAAAGAGAGCCTCAACATTTTCATCTCTGCTACCTCCAACTCTGACTCCTGTCTTTTCCCCAGGGCCACTGTCTCTAAACCAGACAACATTGCTGGCCTCATCACCGTCTTGTACACTTTTCCCTTCATTCTTGCCGATACTCTCCTATCACACATCACACCGGACACTTTTCTCCATCCAATCCAACCTGCCTGCACGCGCTTCTTCACCTCTTTTCCACACTCTCCATTGCTCTGGATTGTTGAGCCTAAGTACTTAAAATCCTCCACCTTCTTTATCTCTGCCCCCTGTAACCTCAAAGTTCCTCTTGGGTCCTTGTCGTTCACACACATGTATTCTGTCTTACTAACCTTCAATCCCCTCCTTTCCAGGGCATACCTCCACCTCTCTAGATTTTCCTCCACTTGGTCTCTGCTCTCACTACAGATCACTGTCATCTGCAAACATTATAGTCCATGGAGATTCTTGTCTAACCTCGTCTGTTAGCCTGTCCATCACCATAGCAAACAAGAAGGGGCTGAGAGCTGACCCTTGATGCAGTCCCACCTCCACCTTGAACTCTTCTGTCACACCGACAGCACACCTCACCACTGTCTTACATCTCTCATACATGTCCTGCACCACTCTAACATACTTCTCTGTCACTCCAGACTTCCTCATACAATACCACAGTTCTTCTCTCGGCACCCTGTCATATGCTTTCTCCAGATCCACAAAGGCACAATGCAGCTCCTTCTGACCTTCTCTGTATTTCTCTGTTAACATCCTCAAAGCAAACACTGCATCTGTGGTGCTCTTTCTTGGCATGAAACCAAACTGTTGTTCACAAATGCTGACCTCTGCCCTTAATCTTGCTTCCACTATTCTTTCCCATAGCTTCATTGTATGGCTCATCAACTTTATCCCTCTGTAGTTGCCACAACTCTGTACATCTCCCTTGTTCTTAAAAATGGGCACAAGCACCCTTCTCCTCCATTCCTCTGGCATCTGCTCACTTTCTAAGACCTTGTTGAATATTCTTGTCAGAAAATCTACTGCTACCTCCCCTAGACACTCACCTCAACTGGTATGTCATCAGGGCCAACTGCCTTTCCACTCTTCATCCTCTTCAATGCCCTCCTCACTTCTCCCTTACTAATCTTTGCTACTTCCTGCTCCTCAACGGTCACCTCTTCTACTCTTTTTTCTCTCTCATTTTCCTCATTCATCAGCTCTTCAAAGTACTCTTTCCATCTTCCCAGCACACTTCTGTCATCAGTCAATACATTTCCCTCTCTGTCCTTTATCACTCTAACTTGCTGCACGTCTTTCCCATCTCTATTTCTCTGCTGTGCTAACCTGTATAGATCATTTTCTCCCTCCTTACTGTTCAACCGATCATACAAGTCATCATACGCCCTCTGTTTGGCCTTTGACACTGCTACCTTCGCCTTACACTGTGTCTCCCTGTACTCCTGTTTACTCTCTTCGGTCCTCTCAATGTCCCACTTCTTCTTGGCTAACCTCTTCTTTTGTACACACTCCTGCACTTCCTCATTCCACCACCAAGTATCCTTCTCTACTTTCCTTCCGGAGGACACACCAAGTACTCTCCTACCGGTCTCCCTGATCACATTGGCTGTGGTTGTCCAGTCCTCTGGAAGCACTTCCTGACTACCCAAAGCCTGTTTCAACTCCTCCTTGAAGACAACACGACACTCTTCCTTTTTCAGCTTCCACCACTTTGTCTTCTGCTCTGCCTTTGCCTTTTTCACCTTTCTCACCATCAGTGTCATCCTGCACACCACCATCCTATGCTGTTTGGCAACACTCTAACCCACTACTACTTTGCAGTCACTGACTTCCTTCAAATTACATCGCCTACACAAGATGTAGTCTACCTGTGTGCTCGTACCTCCGCTTTCATAAGTCACCCTATGCTTCTGTTTCTTCTTGAAGAAAGTATTCACCACAGCCATTCCCATCTTTTTTGCAAAATCGATCAACATCTGTCCTTCTGTGTTCCTGTCCTGGATACCAAAACTGCCCATCACTTCCTCGTCCCCTCTGTTGCCTGCACCAACATGTCCATTGAAGTCTGCTCCAATGACCACTCTTTCACCTCTGGGGGTACTCTGCATCACTTCATCTAACTCACTCCAGAATCTCTCCTTCTCTTCTAGTTTACATCCTGCCTGTGGGGCATAAGCACTAACAACATTGACCATCACGCCTTCAATTTCTAACTTGAGACTCATCACTCTGTCTGACACTCTTTTCACTTCTAGAACATTCCTGACAAAGCCCTCCTTCAAGATGACTCCTACTCCATTTCTCTTCCCATCCACACCATTATAAAACAGTTTAAACCCTGCTCCTAAGCTTCTAGCCTTTCTACCTTTCCACCTTGTCTCCTGAACACACAGTATGTCCACCTTCCTCCTCTGCATCATGTCAGCCAGCTCCCTATCTTTTCCTTGCATAGTTCCAACATTCAAAGTCCCTACTTTCAGTCCTAGGCTCACGCATTTCCTCTTCTCTCTCTGCCTACGGACACGCCTCCCGCCTCTCCTTCTTCGACGTCTTCGACCAACAGTAGTCCAATTTCCATCAGCACCCTGTTGGTTGACAGCACTGATGGCGGTCGTTGTTAACCCGGGCCTCGACCGATCCGGTATGAATTCTGTATTGATCATTTGCATTTTTAAATGTGGCAGAAGTTTTACGCCGGATGCCCTTCCTGTCGCAACCCTCTGCATTTATCCGGGCTTGGGACCGGCATAAGGGGGAGAGACACTGGTTAGTGCCCCCCCCCCGCCTCATGGCTGCATTATAAATATATATATATATATATATATATATATATATATATATATATATATATATATATATATATATATATATATATATATATATATATATATATATATATATATATATATATAACTGAACTGAGAAGAAGGAGGGGCACGTTCAGTCTGTCGTTTGTAAACAATTGCGTCATTACGTCAGTGTACTACCGAAGTACGTCTAAATTCAAGATTTCATTTTTTTTTTTTTGAAAAAAAAAAAACCCCGTGAAATCAAAAAAATGTAAAACGGATGAACATAAGTCAGGGAAAGTAATAAGTAAATTCTGTTGGGTTTTTACACCCGAGCCTAGTGGCTCATCAGGCCGGTGATTATCCCTGGTTTCTGTAGTGTGAAGCAACCAGGAGTTCAACTCCTCCTGGATGAGACGCTAGTCCATCGCAGGTTACCTTCCCAGTATATTTTACTGGTACCCATGTATACTGCTGGGTGAACAGAGGCACACTTGAGGTTAAGGTCTTGCCCAGGGATCTTAGCACAGTGGGTGTCTAACTGGGATTCGAACCCTCAACCTTCTGATCATGAGCCCAGTACCCTAACCACTACACCATCGGCCCCTAATAAGTCGGGGCGTCTGTATATCTGACTTTGTTTACAATATGACAGTGTCCATCAAGCAAGAGGAATGAAGCAAACACACTTTTGAAATCGCGCATGTGTTGCTCTCGCTCGTAAAATGATAATTGCAATAGCACAGTAGTGAGATGATTTCAGTAAATGTGACGGGCTTGAAAGTAGGCGCTTTGTCACAAGTGACACAGAGAGCTTGTGAGAGAAAGCGCGGCTTATCCGGACTTCCGACCTTTCAAGTGAGTAAGTGAAGGTTAAGCACTAAACAAGTACTCAACGTGCACTTGCCCACTTGAAAGATTGGAAGTTCGGATAAGCCGCGCATTGTCTCACAAGCTCCGTGTGTCACTTGTTCATATATATATATATATATATATATATATATATATATATATATATATATATATATATATATATATATATATATATATATATATATATATCCCGGCCTGGGCGTTTCTGTGTGGAGTTTGCATGTTCTCCCCGTGCTTGTGTGGGTTTCCCCTGCAATCCAAAGACATGCACTGTAGGTTAATTGGCCGTTCTAAATTGACCGTAGTTTCTCTCCTGCAGCGGCACTGGAACCCAGTTGTATCGGCACTTGCCTTTCCATTGGATCCTTCCGGTGGCGCTGAGACAGGGGTAACAGCCTGTCCCTCATTACTCCCTACCCAGGCTCTGTGCACTGGGGAGTATCACCAGTCGGGATACTGGCCAGAGCGCAGCCATAGTCCTTCGGGACTGACGGAGGCCTACGCTATATATATATATATATATATATATATATATATATATATATATACGTATTAACAGATTTGGAATACCTATGGAGGTCAGAAAAAGTGGATTTCCGCCAAAAAGCGGAAAAATCTCATAGAATTTACTGATATAGCTAAACATTTTTAACTAACCACCTAGCTAGCTAGTTAGCGCTGTAACATAAACTGTTAATATAGCTAATATTGCACATATATCCAATCAACTAGCAAGATGAACAGTGCTACAACAGACAACAAGCCATAAAATAATCTCTTAAATAAATTAGCTCGGTCAGCACTGTAAGTGTTTTAAGTAGTAAAGAAAAGCTTAAGACTATTTTAATAGATCAGATGCAGGATCAAGATTTTTTCAGAGATTGGTTGGATGTTCGCTCATGTCTCCCTAGCGTGTCGACCCTAATGTGGATTTATTGTGATCATACACATAGTCTTTATTGGGAGCTGTGATTTGAGGCACATAGTGTGTTTGACCGATTGAGCAGATTTTGAGGTGCTGAGAGCTGAAAAACGTACGTGCCTGCTGTGAGACCACTGCGAGAGTGTTTTGGATTTTCCCTCAGAGGTTAGCTGGTCGGCAAAGCAGGTCTGAAGTCTCCAGGAAGGATCAGAGTGGTGGTTTCAACACACACACACTCATGTGTCGTCTATTTTAACAATACATTTATGTATAATACAATAATGTATACAATAATGCATCCTAATAATCTACAGTTATGACATTGTTCTGATTTAGCTGTGTGTTAGACTAGTCACAGTTAGCACACTGTAGGTCTTAATGTGGCTTTGTTAGCTTAATATTTGTTAGCATGGCACACAGAAATTGTCAGTGACACTCCTCATCCAATTAATCAGATCATCTCAATGGTGTGTTTGTTCCACCAACAAACAAAAATACAAGTGTTAGCTAACACAACCGAAGCATGATGATAACGAGCTGGTAGCTGTATTTTTGTTTGTTGGTGGAACAAACATCTATCCATCTAAACAATCTTGTGTGCATTAAAAATGCCAACAACATAATGATGATTGACAGTAGCTCTTGGATACTGAACATGGTCAAACCATAGCAGCAAATTGTCAGTGGGAACAATTTCGAACTAGCGTTTTAAAAATCAGGCTGCATTTTTATCTGGTGTTAATCATCACAGGAAAGTAGTTCATCTGTTCTATGTTCTGAAACTTTTCTAAGAAATTTCCTTATGATGTCAAACTAATTTGCCTATTCTGAAAATTTGCGAATCTCAATGTTGCAATCAGTGACTGGTCAGGATCGATAATGGCCTGTGATTGCTCACTGGTAATTATGGTACTCTGAGATTGGATACTTTTTACATATCTTTGACACATCCACTCTGACTTTCTCTTTTAAAATGAAATTCATCACCATGATGAATCAATTCAAGACATCATTACACTCTGTAATCATGTTATGGAGTACAGTATTTACCACAGTCAGCTGTAATAACTGTCAGTGTGTGTGTGTGTGTGTGTGTGTGTGTGTGTGTGTGTGTGTGTGTGTGTGTGTGTGTTTGTGAGACTGTAAAATTTGTTTCTTTGTCTCTTTTCCTGAGAAACCACAACAAATTCCTTTTGTTAAAAGTGCACTGTTTTTAACTTTGACCTGGAAGTGGCTCAAAGCCTCTAGAACTTTCACACACATTTCACACACACACACACACACACACACACACACACACACACACACACATATACACACACACAGCTCACTTGTTCTGAAACCGGTTTTACTCTGTAACGTTAAGTGTGTCTGCAATTGTTTTTACGAGCCAGCCGAATCTTTCTTGTGGTTTTTCTGCTACTTTTGTTTTTAGGCTTAAATATTGTTCTTGGAAAAAGCAGAGACCTGCTGACTCACTTTCGGGAATCAGGCTGTATGTGTGTGCGTGCGCGCGCGGGTGTGTGTGTGTGTGTGTGTGTTACATCATAGGACTGAGGGTCATGAAGTCACAAATAGAATCAAATCCAAGTTCTTTCGGAAGAAGTGTGTGACCGTGTGTGTGTGTGTGTGTGTGTGTGTGTGTGTGTGTGTGTGTGTGTGTGTGTGTGTGTGTGTGTGTGTCTGGGCCTTGCCAGGATGAGGCAGGATGGAAAGCACCAGGATGGGTGTGTGTGTGTGTGTGTGTGTGTGTGTGTGTGTGTGTGTGTGTGTGTGTGTGTGTGTGTGTGTGTGATTCTGTTTGCAGGTGAAGTTCTTGGTAAGATAAGAAAACAGGCAGGTACAGTGTGTGTGTGTGTGTGTGTGTGTGTGTGTGTGTGTGTGTGTGTGTGTGTGTGTGTGTGTCTGAGTTATGGGGTATGTGGTTGTGTAAGTGTAATTGAAAGCAGCTTTGAATGGGTAGAGAGCAACTTCAGTCTATATCTGTCTTGTGGAACATGTGTGTGTGTGTGTGTGAGTGTGTGTGTGTGTGTGTGTGTGTGTGTGTGTGTGTGTGGATATCTCTTACAGGCGCTAAAATATGCTTCTTAAAAACATTCTATAGACAGTCTTCGTCATTGATACAGTATTAATGTAGTAAAATGTAGTAATGATTAAGAAAAACTTTTTAATTTTGTACTGTGATATTTATTAATAAAATATATAAACATTATACAGCATATATATACAGTGGTGGTCTAGTGGTATAGGGCGCTGGATCGCTGATCCAAAGGTTGGGGGTTCGAGTCCCACTCTCCACAGGGTTGTCACTGTCCTCCCCAGTGCGGCTAACTGGGTTATCAAAGGCGGGCCATGTCCGTCACTGTCTATGGTGAGAGGCATGTAAAAGAACCATTGCTGACTTTCGTAAAGAGTAGGCTGCAAAGTCGTCAGCGTGTTTCTGTCCCTTGCTAAAAGGGTTGTGACAGGAAGGGCATCCGACGTAAAAACCTCTGCCAAATCAAATGTGCGAATCAGATGATTTGCTGTGGCGACTCCCGAGTAAAAGGGAAAAAGCTGAAAGGAAGACAGACATTGTACAACACATTAATGGTTAAAAATGCTTATTAGACGTCCACTAGAGGGAGGAATTGCATTGTACAGATGCTCCCCGACTTATATTCATCCGTTTTACGTTTTTCGAATTTACGGGTTTTTTTTTTTTTTTTTTTTAAGTCAAATTTTGAGTTTAGACGTACCTAGGTAGTACGCTGACGTAATGACACAATGACGTAATGACGCTGTGTCCATTGTTTACAACGACAGACTGAACATGCCCCTCCTTCTTCCCAGTTCAGTTATATAGCGTGTTACCCTCGTGTTAAGACATCGTCTCTGTGATCTTTGTTTACATTGTTTTGCGGACTTTTGTAACCCTAAGCAAATATGGTTGGTCAGAAGCGTAAGCCTACTAGCATGGGTGCAAGTCTTATACACAGAAATGAATTAACTACCTGCTCGGATCGGCGCAATCTATCATGCATACTCAGTTAATCAAAGAGTTGAGCAAAGAGAGTTGTAAAATGAAAGAAAACTGTCCGCTCTGCTGGTGATTCACATCAGTGCAGGCTGAGTATTAAACAAGTTCAACGGACCCTTGCTCACTTGAAGACCAGAAGTCCGTATAACCCGCCTTCAAGCACAGCAAGTGCACTACTTTCGGTATTGAGCGCCTCACATATTGTGAGCGTTGATTGGCTGTTTTAAGCTTCATGTAAAGTGAGTCGGCTCAGCTTCATGTAATGTGAATCAGCTCAGCTTCATGTAAAGTGATCATCCGTCGAACATCGGAACCATTTACAAGCAGAAAAATCACATCATAGAGAATGTTAAAGGTTATATTTGATACTGTATTTGATACTGTATTTGAGTTAATTCTCTGATGCAGAGGTGAGAATGCTCGTGGTTATTGGGAGTAGATGAGAAGAGGGAATTCAGGTGTGAGCCACCAAGCAGCTCAGCCACACCCCTCAGCTGGAGTGGAGAGAAAACAGAGGCACAGCTGCCAAAATCAAAGTCCCCCCAAAACACAGACCATAGCAAAAAGAACATATAAGAACATGAAATGTAATAAATTGGATAAACAAAATGAAAGGATAAACATGCTACAGCACAGTACATAAAATCACACACACAAACATTCTTAACATTAACTTAGGTACTGTACTGGAATAATAGTTGAAAAAGACTTTAATTCTAAAGTGCTTCACAACAGTTCAGATGATTATTCCTCTTCAGGCACTTCAGAGGGAACTGTCGTTTCTTCAGGAGAAAGTCTTATTTCTTCAGGGGAGACATCATTACTTTTTTCTGGCTCTTAGCCGGCATTTGAATGACATCAAAGAGCTTCACTGGTAATTAAAACACACTAAAAAAAGGCTCATTGACAACTTGTGCGCGAATGAATGAAAACGGGAGTGTACATCATCTCAAACAATCAGCAGGAAGGAGGACAGCCATTGGCTGAATTTGAATCACGTGACAGTTGCTTGGCAATCCGCGAATATGTGCAGGCGTGAGTGCAAACCCTCGAATAGTCAAGGGCCTACTGTATAGTGAATACAATGTGTCTTTTAGGACACAGCCACATTAGAGTAATGATTGCTTATGGGCATTATAAAGAGAATACAATCTGTGATTTGGGACACACCCACATTAGAGTGATTGATTGATTGATTTTATTTATGTAAAGGGGCCACAGGCCCATTTTACAAATGCACAAGTGAAAGAATACAGTTGAAGTGTCATAAAATATACAATGTTCAGTCCTTTATATTTAACAAAAAATTACATCTCTGTTTCAAACCAAGGAATACATATTTAGCTAAGGCATTAATATGGTTAACATTTGTAGTTGACATCAATTGAACAAATTTATCTTCATTTGTGTCTTTAACAAAATCTTCTTCTTCTTCTTCTTTTACTTTCGGCTGCTCCCTTCAGGGGTCGCCACAGCAAATCATCCGCCTCCACCTCACCCTGTCCTCCGCATCTTCTTTTCTGACTCCAACGACCTTCATGTCTTCCTTCACCACATCCATAAATCTCTTCTTCGGTCTTCCTCGAGGCCTTCTGCCTGGTAGTTCCAACCTCAGCATCCTACTGCCAATATACTCACTATCCCTCCTCTGTACATGTCCAAACCATCTCAATCTAGCCTCTCTGACTTTGTCTCCAAAACATCTTACGTGGGCTGTCCCTCTGATATACTCATTTCTGATCCTATCCATCCTCGTTACTCCCAGGGAGAACCTCAACATTTTCATCTCCGCTACCTCCAGCTCTGCCTCCTGCCTTTTCCTCAGTGCCACTGTTTCTAAGCCATACAACATCGCTGGCCTCACCACCATCTTGTACACTTTTCCCTTCATTCTTGCTGACACTCTCCTATCGCACATCACACCGGATACTTTTCTCCAACCATTCCAGCCTGCCTGCACACGCTTCTTCACCTCTTTTCCACACTCTCCATTGCTCTGGATTGTTGAGCCTAAGTACTTAAAATCCTCCACCTTCGTTATCTCTGCTCCCTGTAACATCACCGTTCCTCCTGGGTCCTTCTCATTCACACACATGTATTCTGATTTTCTGAGGCTAACCTTCATTCCTCTCCTTTCCAGGGCATACCTCCACCTCTCTAGATTTTCCTGCACTTGTTCTCTGCTCTCACTACAGATCACGATGTCATCTGCAAACATCATAGTCCATGGAGATTCTTGTCTCACCTCGTCTGTCAGCCTGTCCATCACCATAGCAAACAAGAAGGGGCTCAGAGCTGACCCTTGATGCAGTCCCACCTCCACCTTGAATTCGTCGGTCACACCGACAGCACACCTCACCACTGTCTTACATCTCTCATACATGTCCTGCACCACTCTAACATACTTCTCTGCCACTCCAGACTTCCTCATGCAATACCACAGTTCTTCTCTCGGCACCCTGTCATATGCTTTTTCCAGATCCACAAAGGCACAATGTAGCTCCCTCTGACCTTCTCTGTACTTCTCTATTAACATCCTCAAGGCAAACATTGCATCTGTGGTGCTCTTTCTTGGCATGAATCCAAACTGTTGTTCACAAATGCTGACCTCTGCCCTTAGTCTAGCTTCCACTATTCTTTCCCATAACTTCATCGTATGGCTCATCAACTTTATCCCTCTGTAGTTGCTGCAACTCTGCACGTCTCCCTTGTTCTTAAAAATGGGCACCAGCACACTTCTCCTCCACTCCTCCGGCATCTGCTCACTCTCTAGTACCTTGTTGAATGTTCTTGTCAGAAAATCTACTGCTACCTCTCCTAGACACTTCCATACCTCCACAGGTATATCATCGGGACCAACTGCCTTTCCATTCTTCATCCTCTTCAATGCCCTTCTCACTTCACCCTTACTGATCTTTGCTACATCCTGCTCCTCAATGGTTACCTCTTCTACTCTTTTTCTCTCTCGTTTTCCTCATTCATCAGCTCTTCAAAATACTCTTTCCATCTTCCCAGCACACTTCTGTCATTAGTCAATACAGTTCCCTCTCTGTCCTTTATCAATCTAACTTGCTGCACGTCCTTCCCATCTCTATTTCTCTGCTGTGCCAACCTGTATAGATCATTTTCTCCCTCTTTACTATCCAACCTATCATACAAGTCATCATACGCCCTCTGTTTGGCCTTAGCCACTGCTACTTTCGCCTTACGCTGTGTCTCCCTGTACTCCTGTTTACTCTCTTCGGTCCTCTCAATGTCCCACTTCTTCTTGGCTAACCTTTTCCTTTGTACACACTCCTGCACTTCCTCATTCCACCACCAAGTCTCCTTATCTACTTTCCTTCCAGAGGACACACCAAGTACTCTCCTACCTGTGTCCCTGATCACATTTGCTGTGGTTGTCCAGTCATTTGGAAGCACTTCCTGGCCACCCAAAGCCTGTTTCAACTCCTCCTTGAAGACAACACGACACTCTTCCTTTTCAGCTTCCACCACTTTGTCTTCTGCTCTGCCTTTGCCTTTTCACCTTTCTCACCATCAGAGTCATCCTGCACACCACCATCCTATGCTGTTTGGCAACACTCTCACCCACGATGACTTTGCAGTCACTGACTTCCTTCAAATTACATCGCCTACACAAGATGTAGTCTACCTGTGTGCGCCTACCTCCGCTTTCATAAGTCACCCTATGCTCCTGTTTCTTCTCAAAGAAAGTATTCACCACAGCCATTTCCATCCTTTTTGCAAAATCTATCAACATCTGTCCTTCTGCGTTCCTGTCCTGGATACCAAACCTGCCCATCACTTCCTCGTCCCCTCTGTTGCCTGCCCCAACATGTCCATTGAAGTCTGCACCTATGACCACTCTTTCACCTCTGGGGGTACTCTGCATCACTTCATCTAAGTCACTCCAGAATCTCTCCTTCTCTTCTAGCTCACATCCTGCCTGTGGGGCATAAGCACTAACAACATTGAGCATTACACCTTCAATTTCTAACTTGAGATTCATCACTCTGTCTGACACTCTTTTCACTTTTAGAACATTCCTGACAAACTCCTCCTTCAAGATGACTCCGACTCCATTTCTCTTCCCATCCACACCGTGATAAAATAGCTTAAACCCTGCTCCTAAGCTTTTAGCTTTGCTACCTTTCCACCTGGTCTCCTGAACACACAGTATGTCCACCTTCCTCCTCTGCATCATGTCAACCAGCTCTCTACCTTTTCTGTGCATAGTTCCAACATTCAAAGTCCCCACTCTCAGTCCTAGACTCATGCCTTTCCTCTTCTCTCTCTGCCTACGGACACGCCTCCCACCTCTCCTTCTTCGACGTCTTCGACCAACAGTAGTCCAATTTCCATCAGCACCCTGTTGATTGACAGCACTGATGGCGGTCGTTGTTAACCCGGGCCTCGACCGATCCGGTATGGAGGTAATACTTTTGATTTGCATTATCAATAGTTGGCATTGGTTTTACGTCGGATGCCCTTCCTGACACAACCCTCTGCATTTCTCCGGGCTTGGGACCGGCATGAGGGGGAGAGACACTGGTTAGTGCCCCCCCACCTCATGGCTGCATTGTGTCTTTAACAAAATAACGGTAGTATATCACCTCTCAGACTATTATAAAATTCACAAATCAAGCAAAAATTATATTCAGATTCCACATTAGGAATTATACAAAAAGGACATAACCTTTCGTGACACAGCAGTTTCATCTTTCTTCCTTCTTCAATAAGCAAGTTATGATTAGAGCAGTGAAAACGACATAGGGCTATTCTATAGATTGGTTCTCGTATAACTCACAAATATTCCTCAGATTTCACTTCTTTCTTCACACTTTACAATAAATCCAACTTTGGTACATTATTAATGCCCTCAAACCAATTTTGATAATCTATAAGGATACACCTTTGTTTAAATTCCAAAATGAAAGATTTTACACAACCAACATCCTGATTCAACCAAATATATCCAAATCCATAACTAAACACATTAGAGTAACGATCATGTTTATGTGCACTATGAAGAGAACATGATTTGTGGTTTGAGACATGTTCAAATTTGAGTATTGATTTTTATGTGCATTATAAAGTGAATATGAATTGTAGTTTGGGACATGCCCATGTTGGAATAATGATGACATTTATGTAAACTATAAAGTCAGTATTATCTGTGGCTTGGGACACACCCATATTGCAGTGATGATGTTCTTGTGCACTATAAAGAGAATGCAATCTGTGGTTTGGGACACACCCATATTGGAGTAATGATGATTTTTATGTGCACAATAAAGAAAATACAGTCTTTCATTTTGGACACCCATATAGAGTAATGATGACGCATGTGCACTATGAAGATAATATAATTTGTGGTTTGGGATACACCCACAAGACAGTTAACAAACAAAGTGTGTTTGATCACAAGCCGTGACGGATTCTGGGGGGATTCTGATCCCGGATAACCCTGTGTGGTGTAAATGGAAGTGTGTAAATCTGTTTCTGTGTATTACGAAATGTTTTGATGAAGGTCGAGTGGAGGTCATAGGAGACAGTCACTGTGATTACTAGCCATGAAGTGTGACAGAATGCATGTGTGTGTGTGTGTGTGTGTCATGTTACCCCCCCACCCACCCACACACACACAAAGACACCTGATACACTGAGAAACAGCAGAGGGCGGAATCTTCATAGTACATCTGTGTGTGCGTGTATGTGTGCACAACAGAACAGAAGGTTTCCTCCTCCAACTCAGACCCTGAAGATTTTACATACCGCTGGCCAATCAGAGGCAGACATTATGTGGCTCGTCCAATAGCGTCGTATGACTTCAGTCAAGTTTTAATCATTTCATGGTCACCTCAGATATTAAACACTCTGTTCAATCAGTCCTACTGGGTCAATCACACACAATATTCATAGTTATATGGGGACGAAGCTTTAACCACACAGCGAAATAAAATCAATTAATAGTAACATCACCTAGCTGTTAGGTCAGGGGTAGGCAATTATTTCTCCCAAAGGGCCACATCAGAAACAGAAAATATTGTGGAGGGCCAGGCCAATAACCTGAACTCAATTCTGCATAACATTAATTTCATTTCTTTGTAAAAAGTGGTATTAACATACCTTTTAGTGGGAACAGTGTTGTTGATCATTCATTTTTGCCAGTGCATCAACATCTGGTGGTAATTCTGTTGTGGTGATTCTCAGAACAGATTCAAGGTGTTCATCACACTAAAAGTCTGTTCAAACACATATGTAGAGCCAAGCAATTCTCTGTGCCATCTTCTGCATGTTTGGAAATTTGGCTGCACTTAATGAAGCGTAAAACTCATCCAGTTTAAGGGAGTTGAACTTCTCCTTTAACATGTCACATTGGAGACCAATCAGTTTCAAATGCAACTTCCAACCTGTGGCACTGTTTCAGGGTCTTGTGAGAAGGAACATGACAGCTGGTCAAATGCCCTGTCAATTTTTCCAAAATCACAAAACCAACGGCAGAATTCTTCATGCGGGTCAGCTAGTGCTTTCCTGGATTTTTTTACATGTTGCGGGGTCTCTTAATGTGGCCAGTTGGGGGAAATGAGCGAATGACTTGTCTGACATTTGCTTTGAAAATAAAACTAGTCTGGTTTTGAATGCTCTGACATTTATTTGCATTTCATGCACAAACTGTTGTTTTCCCTTGTGGCTTCACATTCAGCTCGTTCATGTGGGTCAGTTTGTTCACAGTAAAAGCGAAATCACAAAGCCAATCTGTGCCTTTCAGCTCAGGAACATCATCAATGTTCTCAAGTCGCTCCAAAAATGAAACAATCTCCTGTTTTAGCTCCACACTTGTTGACATACTTTTCCTAAACTAAACCAGTGGACATTAGAATGGTAAAGCAAGTCCCTGTGATCAGCGTCAGTTTCTTCAAGAAAATGAATAAACTGACGATTGTGAAGTCTCCTCGCTCGAATGAAGTGAACAAGTTTCACAACCGACTTCATTACGTGGTCAAGCTGCACCACAGTGCTTCCTGGTGAGTTATGCATATATCCTCATGCTTGATTGTTAGATGGAATTTGCTCAGGTAAAGGTGTTTTGCTGAGCCTGCAAGCTCATGACCAACCTATCAGCAGTAGCCGTACATTCTTGCGGTGACAGGTTGTTGGTTGTAGGTTGCATGTTTGCGGGGGAAAGTGGCAGCTGATGTTGTGTTCTTCGAAAACTGCAATGGTTTCTTGGCAAACAAGACATGCAGCCTTTGACCTGACTTCAATAAAAAAGTATTTAGGTGTCCATTCCTTATGGTACCGGGGATTTAGCTCAGTTGGTAGAGCGTCCGCTTTATCCTCCGGTAGGTCGGAGTTCGAATCCGGCCGCGTCATACCATAAGACGTTAAAATTTGGCAGTTGTTGCTTCCTGCTTGGCGCTCAGCATCAAAAAGGATAGAACAACGCAATAACTGGCGCTGCACAGTGGCGACAGGTGCCTAGCGCACAAAGCAAATTTCAATGTATGTAATGTACTTTGACAATAAAGAGTTGTTTGTTTGTTTGTTCCCCGTAGACGAGTGATAACCGGAAGTGGCTCGAGCGCCGCAAAATCAACTGACTGCGCCTAATGCGCCACTAGTGTTGAAATGCAGTCTTTACAAGTCAAAGTCGAATAAATGCAATCAATCATTCACATCTAACATAAATTCTGTACCAATCAATCTTCGGCAGGCTGAATTAAAAAGATCAACGGGCCGGCTATGGCCAGCAGGCCACAGTTTGCCCACCTGTGTCAGGTCAAAAGTGAGCCTAAGTGATTAATCTTTTGACCCATGAACTATCCTCTCTTTAACATTAGCTCCTCTGGATTAGCGCTCTGAACTTGAGTTGAA
The DNA here is from genome assembly GCA_024760905.1 of Plotosus lineatus. Taxonomy (NCBI): domain Eukaryota; kingdom Metazoa; phylum Chordata; class Actinopteri; order Siluriformes; family Plotosidae; genus Plotosus; species Plotosus lineatus. Next base: position 58,427,602 of record CM045731.1, on the reverse strand, counting down.
CTAGTATTATGTAATCAAAACATCCAATCATCACGCAGGCTACATGAAGCTTATTAACATTCCTGAGAAATGTATTAAGTTAAATATTATATTGTCTACGTAGAAAAGAATGAGCTGCATTAATAAAGCTATGTCTGTCTTCCTTTCGGCTTTTCCCCTTTTACTCGGGAGTCGCCACAGCGACTCATCTGATTCGCACGTTTTTTTTTTGATTTGGCAGAGGTTTTTACGTCGGATGCCCTTCCTGTCACGACCCTTTAGCAAGGGACAGAAACACGCTGACGACTTTGCAGCTACTCTTTACGAAAAGTCAGAAATGGTTCTTTTACATGCCTCTCACCATAGACAGAGACATGGCCCGCCTTTGATAACCCAGTTAGCTGCACTGGTGGGGACAGTGACAACCTTGTGGAGAGTGGGACTTGAACCCCCAACTTTTGGATCAGCGATCCAGCGCCCTATACCACTAGACCACCACTGCCCCTTTAATAAAGCTATCTGATGTGATATTAAATATTGTATTGATGACACATGATGAAGTTTGTGATAAGCTCCACCCCTTGTCCGATACAACTACAAAAAACACAGTGTCATGTTTTTGAAAAAAGCTAATAATATCTACCTTGCTACCCACCCACACAGCCAAAAACATGTAAGGACGCTAAAGCTTGCTATGCATGACATCATCTAAAAAGGATGCTTTTTTTCACCTGCTGTTTTTGCAGCTGCTCCATGAAAGGAAACTCTCTCTCTCTCTCTCTCTCTCTCTCTCTCTCACACACACACACACACACACACACACACACACACACACACACACACACACACACACACAGATATGGGGGATGTGACTCATTTACTGTTTAAGTGAATAAAGTTGCGAGAACAGTGTTCCTGGCTACTGGGAAACAGATATTGAGTAGAAGCTAGCTAATCTCTGAGGTTAGGGAATTGCAGTTAGCATATATCTGTTAAGTGAAATATCAAAGCAAAGTGAAGAAACATCAAAAGGGGGAATTAGACGAACATGTAAAGAACATCAACATTGACTTCAGATATGTTGTCAATTTGCTAAAATTACACTGTAAGTACACTTAGATCAACCGCTAGTTAAATTTCCACAGGTGCCACCATTTTCATAGATGCTGCATCACAACACAGCTTCACGAAGGAAATCATTGTATGGGTATTTAACATTTGCAAAGATATACTGTATAGTAATTGAGCACTACATGCTAATATTCTAATGGGCTGACTATGGTAGGTTATGCTAGCCTGACACTAGTACGCATTCATGGTACTCCACGGTACGCCAAAGTGAGTACCTTCGCTGGAATTTTGAGCGCCATCACGGGAACAATGTGGAAACTATGAGCGAGATGAGTGCCATTGAGGGGCATTGCCAACCCAAAAAATGAAACATGTACTAAGCTAACTGGCAGTTCAAATCAACCCCGGTGTGTGTGTATGAAAACTGGCAATTTGTTTAGGGTGTGCCCCCCCTTCATCCCGAGCCTGCTGAAATAGATACCAGCCTCCCTACGCCCCAATTTGAATAAAGTAGTTCGGTGCATGAGAGTGTGATTCAAAATGGCCAGGTGTCAGAAATAGTGCACAGTATAGTGAATAATTTGCAGATTCATATGAGTACAAGAGTAACGGGCACTAAAATTTTGAATACATCGTGTACTGACGTGTTGTGTATGCATATGTGCATGTGTGTGTATAAATATACATTATATAGTTTTATATATTATATACACACAGTATGTGTGTGTGTGTGTGTGTGTGTGTGTGTGTGTGTGTGTGTGTGTGTGTGTGTGCACGCGCGAATCAATCATCGTTTTAGAAAGCCGCAACATGAGCTCATCTCGAAAGCAGGCAGACTGATCTGCAATCACTATTCCCTAAACACTACATAGTACAGTAATGAGACTACATAGTGCATTAAGTCAATGGACACATCCCAAAACCACACACACACACACACACACACACACACACACACACACACACACACACACACACACACACACACTGTTTACTCTTTTTCTCATGTTCATATTGTTCTCTCTACTTTTCTTTGTGCTTAACATTCCACTTTTATTTCTTTTTTTTTCCTTTCTTAAATGTATCACTCAACTTTCCGTTCCCCGTGTTCGTGTGGCTTTCCTCCAGGTTGTTTGGTTTCCCTCACAGTCCACAGGTATGCACATAAAGGTAATTGCCTGTTCCAAACTGCCCCTGGGTGTGAGTTGAACATTGTGTGTGTTGTCCTCTGATGGTCTGGTGAGATATGAGATGTTCAGGGCATATCCCGCCCTTGCCCAGATTTGGTTGAGATAGTCTCCTGCGTCCCAGTGAGCCTAATTAGGATTGAGTGGTTCAATAAATTATTGAGTGATGAATAATCTCTCTCTCTCTCGCTCTCTCTCTCTCTCTCTCTCTCTCTCTCTCTCTCTCTCTCTTTTCCCTTTATGAAGGCCACATTTTGTCCCCTGCCAACATTTTGTCTTGTCAAACCAGGATGTACGGTCATCCAATCGAGTTTTAGTCTGATCATGTCGACGCAAAGCAGAATGAGCACATGAGTAATACCCACCTACACTAAGTGATGCCCCTCACACACAAAACCCAGTGACTGACCTGCACGACCTGACACACTTGTGTAATGTGAGTGCATGATCTGATCATTATCAATCGAAGAGCTGGTAGAGGAGAATCGCACCATGGTATCTTGTATAAATCTTAAGTCATTGTATTGGCTGTTCCTTGTACTTCTGGTGAGCTGTGCAGCTCCACAAGATCAGCAAGATTTTGAAGCACTGACAATTCCACACTGAGATACGAAGCTCCTTTACTGATAAATATAATCAGGAACATTATAGTGCTTCAGTCTATATGATTCTAACATGTGTTTTTTCCCGTGGATGGGAATTCAGTGTCTCTCTGATTATCACTGTAAACTTGTACACGATAAAATAACCACAGTCTGGCAATGAGCACCAGGAAGTTAACATCTTTACTACACACTGATGCTTAAATAAAACTATTAAAGTAACTCCTTCTGTTAATAAATGATTTATAAACAGTTGTAAAGTTGAGCAATTCTGATAAAAACATTCTATCATGATTTCCAAAATATCTGATTATATATATATATATATATATATATATATATATATATATATATATATATATATATATATATATATATACACATATACACACACATACATACACTGTATATACATACATTAGGGCAGTGGTGGCCTAGTGGTATAGGCAGTGCTGTAGTGGTCAAAAAATAAGTGAGTAGACTATGGCAGCAAAACTGCCATTTGAGGTCACAAAGCGACCGAGGCACACAGAAGCACCTCAGCCCATGAAGCCCTTTTTTGGTCATCCCCAGAAAATTTTGAAATTTGAAAGGCTGAGAGGTGCATTTTTGAGCATTTCAGCTTTAAAAGCAGTTAGTCTGAGCTATTATAAAATTTACAGAACTTGACAATTATATCTGTAAGAAGAAAAAATAAAACAAAGAAATGAGTAAATAATACTGTATGTTCATTATCATTTAAATATGGACATTTTATTGTTAAAATGTTAGTGCTGAAATCTATAATGAGTATGTTATACAGTATATGTATTTTATTTAACAATGATCAAATATTGCATAAAAAACACAGACAAGTTACTTGGTACATGTATTAGAAGTACAATATGCAAACCACTTGCATGTTCTCCCCGTGCTTGTGCGGGTTTCCTCCGGGTGCTCCGGTTTCCCCCGCAATCCAAAGACGTGCACTGTAGGTTAATTGGCCGTTCTAAATTGACCGTAGTTTCTCTCCTGCAGCGGCACTGGAACCCAGTCGTATCGGCACTTGCCTTTTCATTGGATCCTTCCGGTGGCGCCGAGACAGGGGGGGGACTTGCTGCTTGGGTAACAGCCTGTCCCTCCTTACTCCCTACCCAGGCTCTGTGCACTGGGGAGTATCACCAGTTGGGATACTGGCCAGAGCGCAGCCATAGTCCTTCGGGACTGACGGAGGCCTACGCTATGCAAACCACAAATGAGAATATACACTGCAAGACATTCTGCCATTTCCAATGTTCCATATATATATGTAATTATAAAGAAGTGTTGTTAGTGCTAATTATAATTTTTCATTCCTACAATAACTAATGGTGACTTATTAAATTAAGATATCCAAGAAAGTACTTGTTCAATATGGATAGGCATAACATCTTTTAAGATATTTTCATTGTAAAAAAAAAAAGAAAAGTTTACACTAGATCTAAAGTATATCATATGTTTACAATGTTAGCTTGGATTAACCATTTAGTTATTACCAAAAAGTAAGGCCTGTCAACAAGGACAAACAGGGCATAAACTGACTGCAGAAATGCTTGTTTGATCTTAAAATAACAGTTTTCTGGGATGTCGGTCTGTCACTGGGTGTGACCGTGTGAACCAAATATAAACACAGGCTAGCTTAGCCTTATTTACCAGGGAATTTGTTGGACTCGGCTTGCAAGCTTTCTGCATTCTTTACACGAGTAAACCCGTGCATGGCTAGTGACTGTGCCTGTGAGGGAGTTTTACGTTTTTTTAACCTTTTTTTATTTACACAGTCGCTGAAATTTACGTTGATCAACTATAAAGTAGACCAAATTAAGTCAGTACTCGGCCACTAAAACAAGTGGGTACATAGCGTGTACCCACCACTAGAGCACTGGGTATAGGGCGCTGGATCACTGATTCTAGGGTTGGGGGTTTGAGTCCCACTCTCCACAAAGTTGTCACTGTCCCCCCAGTGCAGCTAACTGGGTTATCAAAGGCCGGCTATGTCTCTCACTGTCTATGGTGTGAGGCATGTAAAAGAACCATTGCTGACTTTCGTAAAGAGTAGGCTGCAAAGCTGTCAGCCTCTTTCTGTCCCTTGCTAAAGGGTTGTGTCAGGAAAGGCATTCGACGTTAAAAAAAAAAAAAAAAACCTATGCCAAATCAAAAAATGTGCAAATTAGATGATTTGCTGTGGCGACCCCTTAAAAAGGGAAAAAGCCAAGAGGAAAATATACATACATACATACATACATACATATACACTCACACACACACATATATATACATACACACACAAACATACACAGTAGGCCCTCGTTATTCACGGAGGTTTGGTTCCGGCCCCTCCCGCGAATGAAGATAATCCGCGAGTTCTGTACCCGGAAGTAAAACGCCTCACCTCACCTTACGAAAGTCTCACCAAGCAAACAATTCAGGTTACGAAAAGCATTTTCCTAAAATTTTTGTCTCGGGATAGGAAGCAAGTTCACATTACAAAAGCGCCATCTTAAAAATTCAAACGCGTCATTCAACCATTAAAACGCACCATTCAAGCATTCAAACAATGCACGAGCTGCTCTCCCATCAATGACGTTCAAACATTCCACCCCGCTGGCCTCCCATTGACTAACAACTGAGCTATCGCTCATGTTACCTTCACTCAAGTGCCAGCTTGGACAGGTCCCCCTGACGCCATTTTGGACAGGGATACCATTGCCTAGGAGGAATGACGCATCTACCTCCCATTGCCTATTATACAGCTGAATCCACCATGATGCTTTCCGTGTAAAGGATAGAGTTACTGTTGTTTTATGCTTTATTTCTTGACTCAGGCTTTTAACCTTTCATAAACATTTGTAAGATTGTAAGTCTGCTAAGAAGACATGGTCAACAAGCACACACACACACACACACACACACACAGTGAGAAGAAGAAACGGGCTCGAGTGATATTACAAAAGAATATGGCCAAACCCGTCTACCATCGGTACGATATTGAAACAGAGGGAGCTCTTAAAAGGTATGCTTTTATAATTTTTAAAGGGTTTCAGGGTAGTATTGGGAGCCTTGGAACGAATCATGTGTTTTACATGTAAAATGCGGTTCAACTTATGAAAAGTGTAGGTTATGAAAAAAGCTGTGGAACGGATTAATTTCGTAAGGTGAGGTACCACTGTATATAATAACCATTTTCCTGAAAACATACAGCATTGTAATTTTCAAAAATGCCCACTAGAGGGATATATTGCATTATTTGTGAGGCAGTGTGAGGTGGCAGTGTGGATTTATTATTCAAACACTTAAGCAGCGCGCTTCAACTGAGGTAAGCGTGTGGTTTGTGTTTATAGGGAGTAGGACTGAACTCAGGTATGAACTGCATTCAGCCTAAGCAGCTCAGCGACGCCCCTCAGCCGGAGCGGGCAGAAAACAGAGTTTTAGAGTTAGAGAGCATTACAGTACAAACAAACAATGACGTGATGTGAGTTAATCCTCTGGCGCAGAAGTGAGCATGCTTGTGTTTATTGAGAGTAGATGCGAAGAGTAAAATTCAGGTGTGAGCCACGGAGCAGCTCAACCACGCCCCTCAGCCAGAGCGGACAGTTAGAGTTAGAGAACACAGTAGTCAAAATCAAAGTCCCCCAAAAACACAGACCATAGCAAAAAGAATATTAAAAGAACATAAAACAAAACAAAACGATAAACATGCTACACTGCAGTATATAAAAATCACACACACAAACATTCTAAACATTAACTTAAGTATTGTATTGGAATAATGATTGAAAAAGACTTTAATACTAGAGTGCTTTCAGATGATTATTTCTCTTCAGGCACTTCAGAGGGAACTGTCGTTTCTTCAGGAGAGACATCCAACGTCATTACCTTTTCTAGCGCTTAGCCAGAGAAGACACACAGCATTTGAGTGGCTTCATAGAGTTTAAACTAGCAATAAAAACACACTTAAAAAAGGCTCAAGGCGTTACATCATCTCAACCAATCAGCAGGAAGGACAGCCATTGGCTGAATTTGAATGAAGTGACAGATGCTCGGCAATCCACAAATATGCAAACCATGAGTGCAAAACCGCGAATAGTCAAGGGCCTACTGTGTGTGTGTGTGTGTGTGTGTGTGTGTGTGTGTGTATATATATATATATATATATATATATATATATATATATATATATATATATATTAGTACTTTTTTTGGATGAAAGCAAATTTTGCATGTCATTCGGAAATCAAATCAAGGTGCCAGAGTCTGGAGGACGACTGGGGAGAAGGAAATGCCAAAATGCCTGAAGTCCAGTGTCAAGTACCCACAGTCAGTGATGGTCTGGGGTGCCATGTCAGCTGCTGGTTTTGGTCCACTGTGTTTTATCAAGGGCAGGGTCAATGCAGCTAGCTATCAGGAGATTTTGGAGCACTTCATGCTTCCATTTGCTGAAAAGCTTTATGGAGATGAAGATTTCATTTTTCAGCACGACCTGGCACCTGCTCACAGTGCCAAAACCACTGCTAAATGGTTTACTGACCATGGTATTACTGTGCTCAATTGGCCTGCCAACTCTACTGACCTCCATAGAGAATCTGTGGGATATTGTGAAGAGAAAGTTGAGAGACACCAGACCCAACACTGTGGATGCGCTTAAGGCCGCTTTCGAAGCATCCCACAGACTGATTTCCTCCATGCCACACCGCATTGAAGCAGTCATTTGTGCAAAAGGATTCCCGACCAAGTATAACTGAACATAAATATTTGAAGGTTGACTTTTTTGAATTTAAAAGCACTTTTTTATTGGTCGGGTGAAATATGCTAATTTTTTGAGATAGGGATTTTTGGGTTTTCTTTACTTTTTTGCCAAAATGATCAATATTAAAACAATAAAAGGCTTGAACTACTTCAGTTGTGTGTCATGAATCTAAAATATATGAAAGTCTAATGTTTATCAGTACATTACAGAAAATAATGAACTTTATCACAATATGCTAATTTTTTAAGAAGGACTACGCACACGCACAGATGCATGTGCACACAGATGCAACAATATGTAAGTAGTTTTGATGGGAGATTTTGGGTTGTTTTTTGTTTTGTGTTGGTTTAGGGTTTTTTTTTTTGTTGTTGTTGCATAATTGACTTTGTTTTTGTGGCATTTTCCTTCACTCTTCACTCTATTCTTCCTGAATTTCCTTATTTTTAAATTTGATGAATATTTATTTATTTAATTTTTTAAAACCGCAATGCACTGAAGTCGCATTAATTGAAGCGCGAAGTAGTGAGGGATCCCTGTGTGTGTGTGTGTGTGTATATATATATATATATAGATATATATATATATATGGGGGGCAGTGGTGGTCTAGTGGTATAGGGTGCTGGATCACTGATCCAAAGGTTGGGGGTTCGAGTCCCACTCTCCACAAGGTTGTCACTGTACCCCCAGTGCAGCTGACTGGGTTATCAAAGGCGGGCCATGTCTCTCACTGTCTATCGTGAGAGGCATGTAAAAGAACCATTGCTGACTTTCGTAAAGAGTAGGCTGCAAAGTCGTCAGCGTGTTTCTGCCCGTTGTTAAAAGCGTTGTGACAGGAAGGGCATCCGACGTAAAAACCTCTGCCAAATCAAACGCGCGAATCAGATGATTCGCTGTGGCGACTCCTGAGTAAAAAAGGGAAAAAGCCGAAAGGAAGACGGACATATATATATATATATATATATATATATATATATAATAAACATCACAATAAACACTGAAAGAAAAATTTGATTAAAACACAATTTAAAATAATTGTATTAAAAAAGTACAAAGGCCAGAAAAGGAAACCAAAGAACATTTTACAATTTTTACTCCATCCACTGCATCGTTTTGAAAAATGCTGAGAGGTAAGTGAAGGGCTGGAGGGGGATGGGAGGGACGGGGGATTAGAAGGCGAGGCAGGGAAGATCTGTGGAGACATGCAATGAGGAACTGAAGGGTGAAGTGGGCAGGCAAGAGGGCAGCGAAAGGTTGGAGAGGTGTGAATAGGAGCTGCTCAGTGAGATTTAACCAAGTTACCAGGGTTTCACAGACTCCCATTTAAGGGCGGAGCCTGGGGGAGGTGAGAGCCGCTCCACTTCTGGTTAGAAATATTAAACATTCAGTTTTAAGTAAAAATGTTTTATATATATATATATATATATATAGATAGATAGATAGATAGATAGATAGATAGATAGATAGATAGATAGATAGATAGATAGATAGATAGATAGATAGATAGATAGATAGATAGATAGATAGAGCAAGCTTTATTAATCTCACAATGAAGAAATTCACTGTTACAGGCTCTTGAGGTACCATCAGTAGGGGGTGCAAAATAGAGACATATACAATAATATAAAGTAACATACAATAAAAAAGAACAACTTTGTAGACTGGCCTATATTGAAGTGTACATGTATCTGAGGGCAGAGTAGATGGGTTGATATGGTTCACAGTCAGTGGGGTAGATGTGGTTGATTAAAGTGCACGGGTTTTTATTGCACATAACCGTTTTTTTCACAGACAGTTACAAAGTGGCGTTGTACAGTCTGACAGCGGTGGGAATGAAGGACCTGCGGTAGCGCTCCTTCCTGCACTGAGGATGTCTCAGTCGTCCACTGAAGGAGCTACTCAGCTTCTCTACAGTCTGGTGAAGTGGGTGAGAGCTGTTGACCATGATGGATGTGAGCTTTGCTACCATCCTCCTCTCGCCCACCACCTCCATAGAGTTCAGTGGGCAGCCTAGGACAGTGCTGCCCGGGGCCCAGAGTCATAAAATGTCCTGAGCAGAGGTCTGCATACTCCGAAGGACCTAAGTCTCCTCAGAAGGTGGAGGCGACTCTGGCCCTTCTTGTAGGACCAGTCCAGTTTATTGTTAAGGTGAACGCCCAGGTACTTGAAACTGTCCACTGTCTCAATGTCCTGTCCCTGGATGTTCACCAGTGAGTGAGTGTGTGTGTGTGTGTGTGTGTGTGTTCGAGTGCTTCTCCTGAAGTCGACCACCATCTCCTTCATCTTCCTAGTGTTCAAGCACAGGTGGTTGCGCTCACACCAGTCCACGAAGTCAACGATGACCGACCGGTACGCCAGCTCGTTCCCCTCTGACACACGGCCCACGATGGCAGAGTCGCCCGAGAACTTCTGGAGGTGGCAGCTGTCTGTGCTGTCGGTGAAGTCCGAGGTGTAAATGTTGAAAAGGAAGGGTGAGAGGACAGTTCCCTGCGGTGCCCCTGTGCTGCAGACTGCCACCTTTGGCTTACAGCTGCGCAGCCGCACGTACTGTGGACGGTCAGTGAGGTAGTCGATAATCCAGGCAGCAAGATGTCCGTCCACTCCCACATCCTCCAGCTTACCCCGCAGAACCACTGGCCTGATAGTGTTGAAGGCACTGGAGAAGTCAAAGAACATGACCCTCCCAGCGCTGCCGGCGATCTCCAGGTGGGTGAGCGCCCGCTGCAGATAGCGTCTTCTGCCCCGATGTTGGGCCTGTAGGCAAACTGCAGCTGGTCTAGGGTGGGACTCACCATAGAGCGGAGGTGTTCGAGGAGGAGCCTTTCCATGGTCTTCATGAGGTGGGAGGTCAAGGCGACAGGTCTGTAGAGGGCCGGTTCCTTCGCTTGAGCTGTTTTGGGAACCGGAACCACACAGGAGGTCATACACAGGACGGGAACCTTCTCCGGGCTGAGGCTCAGGTTGTACAGGTGGCATAGGACCTCGCAGGTCCTCAGCAGCCTTGGACTGATGCCATCTGGTCCTTCAGATTTCCTCTGATTTAGTCGCCTCAGCTGTCTCCTTACCTGGTCTGACGTGGGGGGGTGGGCCGCAGAGGGAGGGGGATGTGGCTGTAGCAGTCAAGTGAAGTTGGCCTGGGGAGGGGAGGTGTCTGCTGGTCTGGAGACTTGTGAAGAGGGGGACGAGGGGGAAGGGGGAAGAAGAGGAGGGGGGGTCAAACCTGTTGAAGTAACAGTTTAATTTATCCGCCCAGCGCTGGTCACCATCAGCTGTCCCTCTGCCACTCTGCCCAAATCCAGACATGGTCTTTAGTCCTCTCCAGACATCCCGCACGTTGTTCTGAGCCAGCTTCTCCTCCATCTTCTTCCCATAGTCCTTCGTATGACATTGAGAAGCACCAAACAGTCCACTGTACTTCAGCATTGCTATGCAGAGCTCAGGGGGATTTTCACCAGCAGGTGGCATTTAGTTCCTTTTTCATGCCAGAAAATGTTGATTTTTACAATATAAAATGTTTTCATTTTTAATTACCACCATTGTTGATGCATCACAGAACATTGTAGTCATCATTTTAAATTTACACCTCGTTAAAATGAGAGATTTTCTTTTGGCTTATTCAATAAATCTCAGAAAAGTGTAAAATGTTGGGACATCATTATTTACATTTTAATAATGATATATTTTCATGTCAGTAGATGGTATTAATGATGTCACTTCCTGTCATGTAACGACTCCTTCCATGTTTTATATTCACCTTCAGAAGCCATGTTGTAACTACATATTTTTCCATTTCCCTATTTATTAGGGGCGGTGGTGGTCTAGTTGTATAGGGCGCTGGCTCACTGATCCCAAGGTTGGGGGTTTGAGTCCCACTCTCCACAAGGTTGTCACTGCCTCCCCCAGTGCAGCTAACTGGGTTACCATGTCTCTCACTGTCTATGGTGAGAAGTTCATGTAAAAGAACCATTGCTGACTTTCGTAAAGATTAGGCTGCAAAGCCATCAGCGTGTTTCTGTCCCTTGCTAAAGGTTGTGTCAGGAAGGGTATCTGATGTAAAAACCTATCGTCTTTTCCCTTCAGAACCTCTTACATGTGCTGTCCCTCTTATGTACTCATTCCTGATCCTATCCATCCTCGTTACTCCAAAAGAGAACCTCAACATTTTCATCTCTGCTACCTCCAGCTCTGCCTCCTGTCTTTTCCTCAGTGCCACTGTTTCTAAACCATACAACATCACTGGCCTTAACACCGTCTTGTACACTTTTCCTTTCATTCTTGCCGATACCCTCCTATCACACATCACACCAGATACTTTTCTCCAACCATTCCAAACTGTCTGCACTCACTTCTTCACCTCTTTTCCACACTCTCCATTGCTCTGAATTGTTGAGCCTAAGTACTTAAAATCCTCCACCTTCTTTATCTCTGCTCCCTGTAACCTCACCGTTCCTCTTGGGTCCTTGTCGTTCACACACATGTATTCTGTTTTACTGAGGCTAACCTTTATTACTCTCCTTTCCAGGGCATACTCCACCTCTCTAGATTTTCCTGCACTTGTTCTCTGCTCTCACTACAGATCACAATGTCTGTCTTCCTTTCGGCTTTTTCCCTTTTACTCGGGAGTCGCCACAGCGAATCATCTGATTTGAACGTTTTGATTTGGCAGAGGTTTTTACGTCAGATGCCCTTCCTGTCACAACCCTTTAGCAAGGGACAGAAACACGCTGACGACTTTGCAGCTACTCTTTACGAAAGTCAGCAATGGTTCTTTTACATGCCTCTCACCATAGACAGTGAGAGACATGGCCTGCCTTTGATAACCCAGTTAGCTGCACTGGTGGGGACAGTGACAACCTTGTGGAGAGTGGGACTTGAACCCCCAACTTTTGGATCAGCAATCCAGCGCCCTATACCATTAGACCACCACTGCCTCCCTCACTACAGATCACAATGTCATCTGCAAATATTGACGTAAAAAACTATGCCAAATTAAATGTGCGAATCATTCGCTGTGGCGACTCCTGATAAAGGGAAAAAGCCGAAAGGAAATCTCTCTTTCTCTCTCTCTCTCTCCCCCTCTCTCCCTCTCTCTTTCTCCCTCCCTTCCTCCCTCCCAGCCGATTATCTGCCTTAGCAAACTACTCTAACCATAGTGTTCACAGAACGCTATACAGCGTGACCTGGTGCAGTTACTCCCTCTGAAGGGCCGTAATTACAAAAAGAGCCCATTTAATGAGCCAGGTTATGATCTGTACTTGCTGCTCCCCTTTAGACAGCAGTCTGCTCAGACCTGTAAAGATTCCCCGCTCTGGTTCAGGGCAATTGAAGTCATAATTCCTTTGTCTGCGGTGCTTCCTCCTTCCCTCTATAACCTGCAGCCGTACAAGAAAGCTGTCATTAATAATCCAAACAAGGGCACTGGATATGGAGAACTGATGGAGATGGTGTCAGGACTTAGTTCTTTGAACTACCTACAGTATACTAGTATATGAAGTGCACTGTTTTAAAGTCTAGTGGACTTCATGTAGTGCACTTAAATAGGTAGTGCCCTAAAAGAAACATTGTGCTGTTTAAAGACCTAGACTGAAGAAGATTTGGGACACACCAAACTAATTATTGTTTATGTCTTCTACGTAGTGACTGATGCGGCTGTTTATTAAAACTTGATATAGAATAAAAGAGTGAAGGAGACATGCAGAGGGAGGATGTGAGGACAGAGGGAAGACGAATGGGACAGACGAAGAGACTCTCTTTGCTGTGTGTGGGAGTGTAAATGAGTAAACAGACGGTTTTATTCAATCTGTGCTGCACCCGCCTGACAATACACACTCACACACAAAAACAATGCTGAGCTCGGCCATCTGCCATTGGCTGGCTATTATACAACCACTGGCAAAAATTATGGAATCACCAGTCTCAGAGGATGTTCATTCAGTTGTGTAATTTTGCAGAAAAAAACAGATCACGGACATGACACAAAACTAAAGTAATTTCAAATGGCAACTTTCTGATTTTAAGAAACCCCAAAAGAAATCAAGAAAAGAAAATGTGGTAGTCAGTGACAGTTACTTTTTTAGACCAAGCAGGGGAATAAATTATGGAATCACTCAATTTTGAGGAAAAAATATGGACTTCGATTCCCAAAACTAAAACCTGCATGAGATTAGATCTGGTTATTATTCTGCAGATAAACAGGAGTGATCACAACTTGGAGAGCTGTTGCACCAAGTGGACTGACATGAATCATGGCTCCAGCACGAGAGACGTCAATTGAAGCAAAGAAGAGGATTATCAAACTTCTTACAGACGGTAGATCATCACGCAATGTTGCAAAAGCATGCTTTCTTCAGGTAATCGTCTTCATAAATGTCATTGGAACGGCACAAAACAAAAGTTCCAGCATCATCACCTTGCCCAATGCAGATTTGCGATTCATCACTGAATATGACTTTCATCCAGTCATCCACAGTTCATGATTGCGTTTCCTGAGCCCATTGTAACCTTGTTTTTTTTCTTTGTAGGGGTTAATGATGGCTTTCGTTTAGCTTTTCTGTATGTAAATCCCATTTCCTTTGGGAGGTTTCTTACAGTTTGGTCACAGACGTTGACTCCAGTTTCCTCCCAGTTTGTTACTCATTTATTTCGCTGTACGTTTTCTGTTTTCAAGACATATTGCTTTAAGTTTTGTCTTAACACTTTTGATGTTTTCTTTGGTCTGCCAGTATGCTTGCCTTTCACAACCTTCCCATGTTGTTTGTACTTGGTCCAAATTTTAGACACCGCTGACTGTGAACAACCAACATCTTTTGCAACATTGCGTTATGATCTACCTTCTTTAAGAAGTTTGATAATCCTCTTCTTTGTTTCAATTGCCATCTCTCGTGTTGAAGCCATGATTCATGTAAGTCCTCTTGGTGCAACAGCTCTCCCAGGTGTGATCACTCCTGTTTAGCTGCAGACTAAATTTGATGCAGGTGTTAGTTTTGGAAATGGAAATTTTACAGGGTGATTCCATAATTTTTCCTCAAAATTGAGTTATTCTATAATTTATTCCTCTGCTTGTTCTAAGAAAGTAACTGATACTGACTACCACATTTTCTTTTCTTGATTTCTTTTAGTGTTTCTTAAAGCCAAAAAGTTGCCATTTGAAATTACTTTAGATTTGTGTCATGTCTGTGATCTGCTTTTTTTTCTAAAATTAAACAACTGAATAAGCATCCTCCGAGATTGGTAATTCCATGATTTTGCCAGAGGTTGTAATTCACTATCCAATCATGGTGTGCTTGGTTTTAATAAGGACACAAAGTGTGTGTGTGTGTGTGTGTGTGTGTGTGTGTGGGGTTTGTATATTCCAATAGGTGTCACTTTTTTCTGTGTTTTGGTTTGAGTTTAAATAAATAATGGACACTGATTGTGTGTGTTGTGTGATTTCATCGTTTCCAGTCATGCAGAAAGAGTGGGTGTATGTGTGTGCGTATTATGGTCCATGGTGTTAGTGTAGGTATAAAATGATTTTTGTAGAAATTATGTACGAGCTTTTTGTTTTTGTTTGCTGATGTGAGATTTTGCAAATGGTGTTGGGACGGTGGAGCGAAAGCTTAAGTGATTTATCAATAAAATTAATTTCCAATTTTATCGATATCATGGTCACTATTTTTCAAGTCACTGTTTTTCAAGCTTTTTTTTGCATATTTTAATTAGAAAACAATAAAAGCCATTAACTCCCTCAACCAACTCTCTCTCTCTCTCTCTCTCTCTCTCTCGCCCAACGGGATGAGCGAGATCATGTTAATATAATAACTGATCTTTTGTACTAACGGTGTGCTGTGTTGTTGAATTTCCAGTCCATAATTCCACAACAGAATGTTGCCTTTATGTTCCAGGTGGTTTCCCAACATTTCTGAGGTCTTAAACAAAACAATACGAGAAAACAAGAGCTACGGAACCGAAGAGGTTGTTATTGAAATGATGACTTTAAGAGATTAAATTACACAAACTGGAGACATAAACCTGTTTTTATTCTCAGATACTTAAGAGATTTATTTTTATTATTCCTCACTCAGCGATATCTTTTTCAATAACTGAATCCAACCTTGTCAGCAGCACCACAAAAATAACAGAGAAACAAACAAATGAACTGTCATAAAATAGTTCAGGGGTGTGGCTTTTTCTCTGCTCTACTTTTTAAAATAAAGTAATAATTAAATATTTCCAACATTAATCGCACTTTAAAGTTTAGATGTTATATTATTTCGCAAATTTAATTTAGATTTTAATAATATGAATTTGAACTGTTTGCCGTCTCACTGTCCTACAGGGGACAATGAGGTAGGTCATGGTTAGAATAATCTCACACTGACCTGTTTTACCCTACACTCTCCTCTCACCGGCCTGAGCACAGATTTGGTGTAAATGTGTCTCAGCAGTGTGTGTGTGTGTGTGTGTGTGTGTGTGTGAGGTTCCTGTTAGACGTGGTGTCTCCTCTTTTCTCTGTTAATCCTGCTCTCAGTTGTGCATACTTTCCCCCTGAATAATCTCTTTTCCAGCCCACGCTTCAGGCTGCATTCTGACCACAACACCAGCCAGGTGTGGACACGTCCACATTTATTCCACTTTATTCTCAGCTCTCTGCTTCTGAAATTTCCAGACTGCGGCTCCAGATTGGCTGCTGAAACCGTTAGCGTGACTGAAGGCCGTACATCAACACATTTTAAGGTGACCCCTGAAGGAGGGATCAAGGGTAAGACGTAGAATCTGTAGATGCTGAAGGCTGAGTGATGGGAAGAGCCAGAGAAGATAATTTGAGATTTTATGGTTTTAAATTGACGTTACGGTTTACTGAGGGCAGGCAAGGGCAACGCTTTGTGGTGGGACCAAATGGATGAGCAATGATAAGATTGGACAAAGGTCGAAGGATAAATCTAGAGAAATGAGGGGGGCTAAGGGTAAAGGCCAGGTGAATAATTAGAGAGTTGAGGGGTGGGGTAATTGGGTAAATGCTAATTGCTTAAGTCCAGGTAAATAAATAGAAAGTTGAGGGGCGGGGTTCATCGTTCATTTTCTGTAGTCGCTAAATTCTAATTAGGGTCGGAGTGAGGCTGACGCCCATCCCAGCCGACTCCGGGCAGGGGCAGAGTACACCATGGACAACTTGCCAGGCCATCACAGGACAGAAACATGCTGACGGCTTTGCAGCCTACGCTTGTCGAGAATCAGCAATGGTTCTTTTACATGAACCTCACACCATCCACAGTGAGAGACATGACTGGCCTGTGATAACCCAGTTAGCTGCATTGGGGGGGGACAGTGATAACCTGTTGAGAGTGGGGCTTGAACCCCCATCCTTAGTATCAGTGATTCAGCACCTTTACCACCAGGCCACCACTGCCCAGGGGTGGGGTTAAATGGTTAAATGCTAATAGATAAAGGCAGTGGTGGTCTAGTGGTATAGGGTGCTGGATCGCTGATCCAAAGGTTGGGGGTTCAAGTCCCACTCTCCACAAGGTTGTCACTGTCCCCCCCAGTGCAGCTAACTGGGTTATCAAAGGCGGGCCATGTCTCTCACTGTCTATGGTGAGAGGCATGTAAAAGAACCATTGCTGACTTTCGTAAAGAGTAGGCTGCAAAGTCGTCAGCGTGTTTCTGTCCCTTGATAAAAAGGGTTGTGACAGGAAGGGCATCCGATGTAAAAACCTCTGCCAAATCAAAACGTGCGAATCAGATGATTCGCTGTGGCGACTCCCGAGTAAAAGGGAAAAAGCCGAAAGGAAGACAGACAGACAGATAAAGGCCAGTTAAATAAATGTAGAGCGCTTGAGGGGGAGGGTAGTAAAGGTTATGTAGCTGAATACTGAGAGCTGAAAAGGGCAAAGCCATAGAAAAGTGGGTAGCACAAACGAGGTGAGGGGGAGTGGCAAAACGGTTGAATGCAGAAGAGGCAGGGGTGATATGAGAGGCTGGGGTCTCTAAAACCAGAGAGCTGAGGGGGCAGGGCTAAAACATCACTGACAACAATATTATTCATGACAATCACAACTAAAACTTTCTGACAGTTTATAACAGATAATAGTAACATGGAAAACTGTGTAGCTCAGAGTTTTTTGAATCTTCTTTTCCTTTCGGCTTTTCCCCTTTTTTTCAGGGAGCGCCACAGCGAATCATCTGATTTGCATGTTTGACTTGGCATTAGCTTTTACTTCGGATGCCCCTCCTGACACAACCCTTTAGCCAGGCGCAAAAACTCTATTTAAACAGCCTACTCTTTATGAAGGTCAGCAATTGCTCTTTTACATGCCGCTCACCATAGACAGTGAGAGACATAGCTGGCCTTTGGTAACCCAGTTAGCTGCACTTGGGGTAACAACCTTGTGGAGGGTGGAACTTGAACCCAGCTCCAACTCCCAGACTCGAACTCCAACCTTAGGATCAGCCATCCAGCGCCCTTTACCAGCAGACCACCACTGCCCCTAGCTCAGAGTATTATAAATATCTTTATTAAATGAGCGATGAACCCGCGTTGTGGTTGATCTCTGACACAGACGTGCTGTGGGGTTTTTCTCATTTGTTCTTACAGTGAAAGATGAAGAGAGATTTAAAATAATTCCATCTCCATCTGTGCTCACTTTTCCTAAATCCTCTCATATGGGGATCTGATGGTGGGATTGAGAGAGGGAGAAGGGAGGGAGAGGAGGAAGAGAGGGGGGTAGGAGAGAGAAAGAGGGGGAGACAAAGGGAGGGGGAGAAAGAGAAAGGGAGGGAGGGAGAGACTGAATGTTCTGGATGTGGGCGATTTAAAACATATGAAAGACAAACAGAGGGGAAAAGGAGACATATCTTTGGTGTTCAAATGCTCACAGTTCTCTTCCTCTGTGAGCACTGGAGCTAGGTTAACACACACACACACACACACACACTCACACACACTCACACACACTCACACCTCATAAGAGAAGACAAACGCAACATAAAAAAAGAGGAGAGACAGAAATGATGACTGGCAGAATGGATGGATGAACAGAAGAAGAAAGCAGGCTAGCTTTACAGTGTCTGAGCGCTTCGTAAATTTTTGGAAAAACTGTATCTGCTTTTCTGCCTGACTTTTCAAAGTGAACAACTTGTACTTGCAAAGTACAGTTCAGTTCAGTAACTGCTTAATCCTAATTAGGGTCACGGGAAGGCTGGCGCCCATCCCAGCCAACTTCAGGCGAGGGCAGAGTACACCCTGAACAGCTCGCCAGGCCATCGCAGGGCGGAAACACGCTGACGGCTTTACAGCCTACTCTTGTCGAAAGTCAGCAATGGTTCTTTTACATGCCGCACACCATAGACAGCAAGACATGGCCGGCCTTTGATAACCCAGTTAGCTGCACTGGGGGTGACAGTGACAACCTTGTGGAGAGTGGGACTCGAACCCCATACCTTTGGGATCAGCGATCCTGCACCCTGTACCACTAGACCACCACTGCCCACGAAGTACAGTCCCTTTTGCAAATTCCTGATGAAAGTTAGCATGCAGTGAGCTGAACAGTTGAAGTTTTGAAATGTGCCATTGATGCCTGACATTTCAGGCAGAATGGCTTCCATTGCATTCAAGAACAAAAACAAAACACTCCCACTCTTAAAAATGTCCTTTGTTCATCTTCATATTTTCATTTTGCTGTGCATTTTTACTGCCATTTTAAGAGCAAATTTGACACAAACTGTTGACTGAAATGATCTCGCCCATACTGGGAAGCTTTGCAGTATTTTCATCTCATGCACATATGCATTTGACAGTAACACCATATTGAACTCAAGCAAAGCAAACACGTACATTAAAAAAACACAAACTTCGATGTGAACATAAGAGCCGCATGAAACTAGGCAAAGAGCCACGTGTGGCTCGGAAGCCGTGGGTTGGCCACACCTGGAATAAAGGGATAGATGGATGGATGGATGGCGTCTTAGGTGTAAGAATAAAGGGATTGATGGATGAAGAAAAGAATGGATGGGCAGAAGCATATGGATGAATGAATGAATGGCAGAAAAGAGAAACTGGATG
The DNA here is from genome assembly GCA_024760905.1 of Plotosus lineatus. Lineage (NCBI taxonomy): Eukaryota > Metazoa > Chordata > Actinopteri > Siluriformes > Plotosidae > Plotosus > Plotosus lineatus. The sequence continues at coordinate 58,407,964 of CM045731.1, read as the reverse complement.
GAAAGTGGACTCTGATGAACTTATGGATGAATATAAGGAAAGAGTGAGAGAGAAGAATAGGAAGAATGGGGACAGCCACCTGCTGAAGGGATTAGGTTACAGTTCAGGAAACACTACTCACATAGGGCCACATCCTAAATCCCACTCTTCCTTCACGCGCTGATAACCGAGTGTGTGTTCCTTATTTCTTGATCAGATGCTTTGAGATATGTCTCTGTTATGCTCTCGCAGGCTTCTGGCGTTTCAACAGTGGCGGGCCGTGCATTTCACACCTAGGCCTTTCGGAGTGCTCCATCTGAATCAATCCAACCCTCAATAACTATTTAAAAAAAACATTTTACTGCAGCTACAGCTGTGACACACACAAAAAACACTAAAAATAACCTCATAAAATTGCAATATTATTTAGGAACAGCCACATTTTACTCACCAAAAATCCTTTTTATTTGTGAACAAAATCCATCCTGACAAACCTTGACGCCTGTGGCCGTTACGTAACGCAGAACCAGTACGAGCTGTGTTGTGTTACTCGCATCTGTCGTCTCATCCACCACAACAGAGACAAATGGTGCTTTATTAACTTCCCTTCTGAAAAGGAAGATCCCCATCACTTCAGCAATAGCAGTGATCAGCTCGTTATGTATTTTGCTCGACGTCCCACTAAACACTTTATTAGTGGACAGGTGGTAATGTAAATCCGTGTTGCTCTCAGAAATGAGAGAAAGAAGCTCCACATAGTTTCCTTTATTTTTGGATCTAGCGCTTTCATCGTGTCCGCGACAGTTCCTGTTCACCAAAGAAATGACACAGACTTCAGTCTTTTTAAGATTTCCCTATTTTTCTTCACCTTTGCGTTGTTGAGCTCCGTTTCCCCACGCACTTGCTCGCTCAGCTGTAGATCCACTCTGGTTTCCCCAAAAGTTTTGGAGAGCACCGTTGCTTGTAAGTGTCCGGCAGTGCTTCGGTGTCTCGTTGCTGCCTTGGTTAGGCGAGTCAAATGTACAAATCCAGTGTTGCTCCAAACACCATGTCGATCTGTGGCAAATAACAAGCACTCCCAGCAATACAATGTGCAATGTTCCTCGGAGCCTGTGAGTCAGGGGTACCGCTCGGAGTTAGTGGACTGAAAGTGGCGGACAAATCCTTTTCCCGGTGGTGACAGGCTTGCTAGCTTCGGAGTTGCGTGACCTTTCTTAGCGATGTCCAGCTTTTCTTGAAAATGGCTTTGACAGTAAATCTGCAACCAAATCCATTTCTTTTCCTCCTTCAGCCATTGTGGGTTGACAAAACCGCTATTAAATCAACACAACAATGTATTTGCTTGTGCAGCTCGCTACAGA
>CM045731.1:58291624-58401624 GCA_024760905.1 Plotosus lineatus | reverse complement strand
TCAAAGGCCAAACAGAGGGCATATGATGACTTGTATGCTCGGTTGGAAAGTAAAGAGGGAGAAAATGATTTATACAGGTTGGCACAGCAGAGAAGTAGGAATGGGAAGGACGAGCAGCAAGTTAGAGTGATTAAGGACAGAGAGGGAAATGTTTTGACTGATGACAGAAGTGTGCTGGGAAGATGGAAAGAGTCCTTTGAAGAACTGATGAATGAGGAAAATGAGAGAGAGAAAAAGAGTGGAAGAGGTGACTGTTGAGGACCAGGAAGTAGCAAAGATTAGTAAGGGTGAAGTGAGGAGGGCATTCAAGAGGATGAAGAATGGAAAGGCAGTTGTGGAGGTTTGGAAGTGTCTAGGAGAGGTAGCAGTAGATTTCCTGACAAGAACATTCAACAAGGTCTAAGAGAAGGTGCCAGAGGAATGGAGAAGTGTACTGGTGCCCATTTTTAAGAACAAGGGAGACGTGCAGAGTTGTGGCAACTACAGAGGGATAAAGTTGATGAGCCATACGATGAAGTGATAGGAAAGAATAGTGGAAGCTAGACTAAGGGCAGAGGTCAGCATTTGTGAATAACAGTTTGGTTTCATGCCAAGAAAGAGCACCACAGATGCAGTGTTTGCCTTGAGGATGTTAATAGAGAAGTACAGAGAAGGTCAGAAGGAGCTGCATTGTTCCTTTGTGGATCTGGAGAAAGCATATGACAAGGTGCCGAGAGAGGAACTGTGGTATTGCATGAGGAAGTCTGTAGTGGCAGAGAAGTATGTTAGAGTGGTGCAGGACATGTATGAGAGATGTAAGACAGTGGTGAGGTGTGCTGTTGGTGTGACAGAAGAGTTCAAGGTGGAGGTGGGACTGCATCAAGGGTCAGCTCTGAGCCCCTTCTTGTTCGCTATGATGATGGACAGGCTGACAGACGAGGTTAGACAAGATTCCCCATGGACTATGATGACATTGTGATGTGCAGTAAGAGCAGAGAACAAGTGCAGGAAAATCTCGAGAGGTGGAGGTATGCCCTGGAAAGGAGGTGAATGAAGGTTAGCCTCAGTAAGACAGAATACATGTGTATGAATGACAAGGACCCAACAGAAACGGTGAGGTTACAGGGAGCAGAGATAAGGAAGGTGGAGGATTTTAAGTACTTATGCTCAACAGTCCAGAGCAATGGAATGGAGTGTGGAAAAGAGGTGAAAAAGCATGTGCAGGCAGGTTGAAATGGTTGGAGAAAGGTGTCCAATGCGATGTGTGATGGGTGTATCAGCAGGAATGAAAGGAAAAGTGTACAAGACGGTGTTGAGGCCAGCGATGTTGTATGGTTTAGAAACAGTGGCCCTGCAGAAAAGACAGGAGGTAGTAGGACGCTGAGGTTGGAACTACCAGGTAGAAGGCCTCGAGGTAGACCAAAGACACGATTCATGGACGTGGTTAAGGAGGACATGAAGGCAGTTGGTGTAAGAGAAGAAGATGCAGAGGATAGGGTGAGATGGAGGCAGATGATTTGCTGTGGCGACCCCTGAAGGGAACAGCTGAGAGGAAAAGAAGAAGATTTGTCAGTCAAAAGAAACCAAGTGGGCAGGGCTCTTGGTTCTGATTCGTCAATGTCAAAGTTAGACTTGATGGTTGAGTCAAGAAGAAGTTTCTTACACGATCACACACTCGATTGTCAGTGGTGTAATTTCTTGCTTGCCGACCTGCTACCTCTCCCTAGGGGTTACAGCGAAGACACGTCATCAGAGTTCAGAACAGGAAATAGCAACCTGATAAACAATGGGGTTTATTTTTTCTGATTAAAGTCTTCGTTTATCAGTGTTATCATCTTTAACCAGCGTGGATTCCCTGATGACGCTGTAAGTCATCTCCTTTCATCAGCAGCTCACTTGAGTGAATCCCGGACACGTGAGCTGTACTCGTGTACTTGTTCAGTGTGGGGATGAAGCAGCAAGCGTGTAAACATGTCACAAGGATTGGACACCCACTGGCCATCAGAGTCTTACCCAGAGTGACCTCCTGTGATTATCTGCCTGTAGTGAGGCTCAGGAAAGCCTGTGCTGAGCGCCTGTCAGCCTGAGGGAGACGATTTCAACGTCATAAACATTTCCCATGTCTGCATGGCCGAGTTCAAACAAAAGACTGCGATTCAAATCTGCTCCATTCTGCAGCAGTAAGAGTCTGCCAGAAGGTTTAAAAGTTCAGTTCACAGCATGGGGTTGTTTAAACGCCTCAAATTAACATCACACACACACACACACACACACAAACACACACACACACACACTACTGTTTTAGGACTGATTTAAAGACTCATTTTACTCTGACTAATTGTAAGGCCGCACACACACACAGACGCCATGCCTCCTTAACTGCGACTGACAGCCCTCAACACACACCTTCATGACTTTGACTCTATTATAGTTTAAATTTGAATCAGATTTTAATCTCTTTTTCTCTCTCTATTGCCCTCCCCTCACATCCCATCCCCTCCAGCGCTGTCAAGTTTGGATGTTGAGAGTAAACTCACTGATCATTTTCAGTCTGCTTGGGAGCTGCACAGAAACATCTTCATCCCATCAAGTCGACCGCTGTGTGTCGTGGAGCTCCACCACAACGCCATACAGAGCCTGAGAGCGCTACAGCGAGGTCGGAGCGCTCATCAATAGCTGACCAATCATCAAAAACTATTCAATCATCAGTAACCAATAAATATCATTATCCAATATAAAACCAAAAACTAATTAATCATCAAAAAACTAATAATTATCTCAGTCTATATCTGTGTAGTTTTTAATAATAATACGAATTATACTAATAATAGTTATTATTATTATTATTATTATTATTATTATTGTTATTATTATTATTATTATTAATCTGTGTAATCCTTCCAGTTGTAATCGCAATGTTCATACTGCCCTCTAGTGGAAATAAGGAAAACATTTATGTTGTTACTTGTTTTGTGTGTTTTGCAGATCAACAACAGAGACAGGAAGTCAGTGAACGAGAACGGAGGGTGACCCTCCTGATTGCTCCACCCTCACCTGCTACGCCCTCCCACAACATTGTCCCCATGGTAAGCACACCTGGCATTACCTGTCCATTTTTCTCGACTTCTGCATGTGTGTTAGTGCTCCCTGTCAGGGTTCTACACTCACTGTGTTTATATTTGTTGTTATGCTATTAGTTTCATTTTCTGTTTATTTGTTGGTTTATTTTTCTTTGCTTGTTTGTTTTTGTTATAGTTTGAAAGCGTCCGATCCTCTTCCCCTACTGAATGTTGCTACTTCTCTCGCTGGAGCAGACAGGTACAGAATCAAACACACAAGTGGCAATGTTCCCTAATCACCTAAACGTTAATAAAAAAAAACCCACTAATCACTTGTCCTTAACTAATCACCAAACCCATAATTTCTACTTTTCTAACCCACAACAACTAATCCCAAAACCCCAATCACTAGCCACTAACCTCAGTCACCAATCTCCTATCCATTAATTACTAATCTCCTAATCACAAACCCCCTCTCAATTAATAACTGGTCTCATAATGAGTAAACACTAATCCCCTCATCAGTAATCCCTGCATTGTCTCTGTTCCTGGTTTCTTTTCGTAGTTCTTTGAGCCTTTTCCAAATGTTTCCAAAAAATCCAAGTGGAAACAACTGTAGGTCGAGGGGGAGAAATGTCTGAGAGAAAAATGTGTGGCTTTCTCTGCGACATCATTGAGAGATTTCATTTCCGCATGACTTCGCCTTCAATCTTATTATTAATTTAATTTCATTTTATAACACTTGGCTGTTACTTTACCATTCCTGCCTCTGACGTATGGCAGTTCTCTCTGTCTCTGTCTCTCTCTGTGTCTCTCTCACTCGAGCGCGTGCACGTACACACACACACACACAGGGTCAAAGTCAGGCCTTGCAATAAAAAAAGGTTCACAATGCAGGGGGTTACCACGGAAACTCCTCAGGATTGCTGAAAGAGAGAAATGGTGTGAGTAAGTACATTGTTTGTATATTGGAGGGCGACACTCTCAGCTCTCTGTTAGTTGGTGCTGTGTATATGCTATGAGGTGAGTGTTTATTTTAACTTCATACTGAACAACCTAGAGAGGATGAGGAAACACACACTCTCATAAAACACACACCGCGTGTGATTTTTCTTGCTGTTTTCTTTTTTTGTAGCATCAGTGCAGACATACTATTAGCATCATCTCTCTCTCTCTCTCTCTCTCTCTCTCTCTCTCTTCCTTCCAGGTTGTTTCCGATCCTGATTCCATGCCCTCAGGGCACAGATCTAAGGTTCCTATTCCAAATGTTCCCTCGCCGCTGGACACACAGACAAACTGGAGCGTCACTCTGCCATTACCTACGCCTGAGAACCAGATGAAGAGCCAATCACAATTGATCGTGTCCTGTGTGGTGCCCATTGATGTCACGGGTAATTAGTACTCTGCAAATGAATGCCATCTTAGCAAAGTCATGCTAGTTTCTGTAAGTGCATTGCTAAGCTAATCTATTTTCCTCATGCTAGTTTTGAGAAAGTTTGACATCATCATGATGTCAGATTTCATAATGATCAGCGCTCTGTCCACCCGTGGGTTCAAATTTTTAGGTTTGAGATTTTAAATTATTGTCGATTTATTTTAATGCAGTGTTTCTGAAGATAATGCTAAAGAAGCTAACTTGAATGGAGAACTGTGCCAAACGTCAGCGACAGTGTTCTTATAAAAAGTGTTAAGAATAAATTTCAAAATCCCATTTTGGGGTGGAAAACAACAAGAAATTCAAGAGTATGATTAAAGTTGACTTTAAAAACACTCACCATATCAAATCATATTCGTACTAAATGTTCAAAAATGTATAAAAATGTTAAAATATAAGTACTTAGTCAACTTTAGTGGAATCTGTTAGCATAGCGTTCGGTTCCCTTGCATGTTCAGGTTTGACGATACGATGAAGATCAAAACATCTTATCATGCTACAGTTACCATGACAGAAGGTATCACAATATCAATGTTATCGTCATATTGCCTCGCCCTACATAGAAAATGTATTTTTTTGCATTCGCTTGTCAGTCAGCCTGTGTAATCATAACTTGTTAAAATTTAATTTTTAATAAAATCAAATGTGGAAGTTCACATGGCAATAATCAGAAGATTATTGGTTATTATTTAAATATATTTGCAGTTTCATTTTGCTGTTATGATTATTAGTATTGGCTTATTGATGAAGAATTACGCCATTTATCTCCTCATTATCTCAAACCGTTTCTCGGCATGGACCTGTGGCACAGTTCTCCTTCCACACAGATGAGTTTGTTCTTTCATGCGCTGAAGTGTACGTGTCATTTTTCAGAGGATTCGTCCATTGCTGCACATTCCTCGACGGCGTCTGCCTTCCTCAGTGAGACATCTTTTAAATGCCCATTAATGCCCATTCCTCATTTCTCCAAAACCCATCATCCAATATACACACACACACACACACACACACTCACAGAGAGAGAGAGAGAGAGAGAGAGAGAGAGAGAACGTTCACATATGTTTGCTTTCTCTGGTTTAAGTAGATCAAATTTATATTTACAATAATAAACTTGGCTTTAAATGTAAATGTGCAAGTCACGTTATAGAAGCTGACAACTTTCTGGCTGCTCTCGGTCCTTAATTTGTGCCAGGAAATGCAAAGCTGTGAGACACTACCCCGTGCATGCTAATCAGCTCCATTAAAATTACAAAAGGCACAGAGGGAATTAATCCGCTTGGATCTGGAATGGAAGCTCAAAAGGGTTGTTTTTATCAAGAAATATGCTAACAGGAAATTATTATTATTTCTTTATTTTTTTATTTTGCATAAAATGTTGTCACTTTGGTATTCGACTTGGTTTGGATGAGGCGAAAATGCATATTTTTTCCATCGCTAACAACAAAACCAAATAAATAGCATGATTTTTATAGACATTTATGCAAGGCTAATCAACCTTTGATAACTTTCATTCACTGGAACTCTTAGACATTGTTTAATTTTGTATTAGTATGTTTTGGTTGAAAAAAAATATTTTAGGGAGAAAATTAGCAACTTGTCTGTTACATCTCCATCTATATATCTTCCTTTTTTTCTTGCATGAATCTGTGTTTTGTACCCAACACTCATCTACATCCATACACATCAATCATACACATTTTTTTAACCGTGTTGATCTTGAAAAAAACATGATCTGTGATTTAAAGTTATTAAATCTTGGGGTAATTTATATTATGACAAGCAGTATGAATGTCTGACTCAGTAGCAGTTAGAGTTAACATCCTCCATGAGGGCAGACTGTGAGAAACCAGAGGGTTTGGCAGCGAGCATCTCCTCATGTCTTGGCGCTGTTCGCAGGGGCTGGGTTCGACAGAGATGCCAGTGTTCGCTGCTCGCTATCTTACTCGCGGTCAGTGCTACAGAGGAGACGGAAGCTGAGACGACGTAAAACTACCACGGGCATTCCCAGACAAGTGCAGCAAGACATAGGCATGTAAAGCTTTAAAATAATTATCATAACGAGAACTATTTACTACTTTTTTATTGATACTTTTTTTAATGGTTTGCTATTTTCCAGACTCTGAGTCTCCTGTGGCCAGTGAACAGCCAGTAATAGTGCACTCCAGCTCTGAAGCTTGTCCAGAGGACCTCACGTCCACTCTTTTCAACACCAGAGATTCTGGCTGCCAGACGGAAGACTTCCTGATCGCTGGAGCAGTACCATCTCGTAGACGGATTAGACCCCATAGGGATCAGAGTGCGACTTTTCCACTTTCCCATTCCACAGGAAATCTGCACAACGGTACAGATACCATGTTCACCACCTCGATCAACTCTCATTTGCGATCGCATAGTCTTCCTCGAGAAGGCACCCGATTACACAACGTGGTACAAATCAAAAGTGACGATAACAAGGATGAGGAAGACAGAGATCTTTCTCCATTTGAAAAAGTACAGTTTCTTCCGGTACAAGTAGAGAATGTGCTACAAAATGAAGAAGAGAGCGCTGATGACTTGGTACAGCCAGGGAGGCAGCTTGGTAGCTTTAATCAGCATCCTGAGAGCCCAGAACACGTATGGGTACAGAGGGGACGGTTCCATTTGCCTTGTAAAACTAATGAGATCTCATCCAGCTCTGACACATTCAGCAGTCCCGTTCACTGCAGTGCCGGAGTTCTGGTTGGCCAGATGGACCACAAGGAGGACCACCAGTCTTCTAGTGGAAACTGGAGCGGCAGCAGTTCCACGTGTCCTTCGCAAACCTCAGAAACGATTCCTCCTGCTGCTTCTCCACCGCTGACACACTGTGACTCAGAGCTGTCTCTCAACACAGCTCTTCACATTATTGAAGAATCTGCTGAGCCATACTCTGGAGACAGGGTGCAATGTCTGCAGAGTCACCAGACAGGATCATTTGCTTCCACTGAAGCTGATATGCTTGATGATGCTGAAGTTAGGATGGCAAGCACAGCCGACTGGAGCTATCCCCAACATGGACACGACAGGTCCTATCATGATGACTTTAGTCCTGAATGCTCCGGGGAAGGGGATGGCAGCTTAGAGTGCCCTAGCTTCGTTAGCTTAGCCACAATTGGGAGCTTAGATAAACCTTCTTCTGACAAAGCTGACACTGCGTCTCACTTCTCGGTGGATACCGAGGGCTACTATACCTCCATGCACTTTGACTGTGGTCTTAAAGGAGGGAAAAGCTTTATATACAACTATGCCTCAGTTGAAGAGCAAAAGGAAGTGTACAGAGATCATGCATCAAAGGGGAAACGCCATCTTTCTCAAAGGAAGGCAAAGGTGAAGCCATCACCACCAGCACGTTGCTCATCATTAAAGAAAAGTTGTGGACATGTTGGATTTGCTCCTGAAATGAGTGAACCAAAGATAACCAGTGAGCAGAGCTTAACAATGTCTTCCAAGGTCAGAACTTCAAAAGTCCCACCATGTAACCCTCCTAACCAAGCAAAAGAGAAAGAGCTGGTGGTTGCCTGGGGCAGGCCACTTTCCAATCAGATTCCAGATGTGGCTTTGCTTGGTTCCACAGACAAACAGCCTTTAAAGATTGAGGAAGTTGTCCAGTCTGCCGGTGCTGACCCCTGGCTCATGAATGACTTGAACTCCAACGATACATACAGACATTTGTCCAACTTCAGCACTGCTACTGGGACAACAGTAATTGAATGCACAAAACCTCAAGAGAGCACAGAGTCCCATTCTGGCTCCAGGGCTACCACGCCCACTTCCCCTTCACTGCCATCGGTAGTAACCGAATTCCGACTGCCCTCCCCAGACAAACTGGTAAATCTAGCGTCTCCTTCCAGTGGCTATTCGAGCCAGTCAGAGACGCCAACATCTTCATCTGCTTTTTTCCCAAACCCTAATCCTTTGTCCCCTATGGGTGGAAAGAGGAAACCAAAAGTACCAGAGAGAAAGTCCTCCCTCACTTCACTGCAGAAGCATACATCCAAAAAGGACTTTGAGCTATCCATTCTACCCTCCACCCACCTCGACCTAAGTGCTCTTCATAACGGTAAGAAGGCTTTATCCCACAGAAACCACATCTATATCCTCAACACCAGCAAACACAAAGCGGCTGCGACTCCAATTGCGCATGTCGAATCTGGCAGCACAGGGCCTTTGGAAATCACCCCCATGTTGCTTCATGCTGTGCAAGTACATTCAGGTAGCAAACCTGGTCAAGAAAACCATGATCCACCTTGTGCAGATGCTTCCACTAAACATAAAAGACCAACGATAAGCAAATGCCATGAAACCAGGAAGCCATCATCTTCTGAAATCATCTCTCAAGAGAACTTTGAACCCACATCTACTCCTAGAGAGGCACCAGAGTTTAGGAGTCTACCAAGGATTTCGTTTACAAAAAACAGATTTGACAGAATATCCCCAGCACCTCTTCGAAGCAAGGGGGCTTTCGGAGCCACTTCTGAGAAAATTATTCAAGATGGCGTGACATCAGACATAAGAGAGAGTCAAACTGTGTCTACTGTAGCAGGGGGACTCATCCTTCAGATCACCAATGACATGGAGAAGGACCAGGAAGTGAAGCTTGAGCTAACAGGAGAAAGCGCAAATGCAGAATTGTCACTTGATCCCACCGGTACACTCCCAACAAGGTCTGAGAACTTTGATCAAGTGCCTGATTTGATCCTTCACTCATCATTGGAGTCATCGGCGATCCATCTGATTGGCAACACCAGCAATCAGCAAGAGCACACTGTATCATCAGATGCAGATGGTCCAACCAGAAGTGCCTCACAGGACACTATGGGGGAAGTGTCTACAGAGACAGAGGGCGATTTGAACAAAGGTTAGTCACTACTCCAGGACCTGCCTACAGAATTAGAGTAACCTTCCTGTTTGGCTTATCTGCTTGCAAGGCAGCCTGAGTTATAATCAGATTGAAATACATGTGTGGGCAATATGGTGGTGTTGTGGTTGGCATGTCCGCTTCACAGAAAGAAGCTTTGAGTCCTCGGCATTCCTGTATGAAAATTGTTTGTTCTCCGTGTGCTTGCATGGGTTCCCTCTTACAGACCAACTCCATATTATAGGATAATTAGCTGTTATAAATTGCTCCTAAGTGGCTTAAGTGTGAGTGTGAATGGATGTGTATATGTATTGACCCTGTGATGGACTAGTCAGGATGTACCCCTCCTCCTCCCAAGTCTAGTAGTAAATTAAATGAGGAATTAGATGTACTGTTGAATTTCCATTACAGAATTCACACCAAGTGATCTGGTGGCTTCCCCAGTGACAGATGAGTCAAAAACTGATGAGGACAGTGTCTTCCTTTCACCTACTAAAGCTCATACGACTGAAGATCTCTTTGCGATGATACACAGGTATGTTTACGAGAGCATTAAAAAAATACGAATTGTGGACAGTTAATAAAAGAATAATCTGTAGCTCCCTCTCATTCTAAGGTCAAAGAGAAAAGTCCTCGGCCGAACTGACTCAAAAGGAGGTACGGCTGTCCGGAATTCCCTGGGTTCGTCTTCTGCATCTCCCGCCACCTCTCCAACTACCCCGGTTATGCTGACAAGCTCGCAACGAACACCTGGTCAAATATACCGAAGCATCAAAAAGTCTAACACCTCCAATGAGGAATTCAAAAAACTTCTACTTAAGCGGGGAAGTCGCTCAGAATCTGGTTTCCGGATATCAGCGACCGAGATCCTGAAAAGTCCCATTGCGTCGAGAACTCTTAGCGAACACCTCTCAGAAGGCATTAAGCATCCCGAAGGCTTCCCATCGCCATTCCAACCGCAGTCTCCGGAGAAAACAGCCGAGGTTCTTCACAGTCCCTACCCCAAATCCAGCGGAGAAGAGTTCTCCTCAAAACTCTTTAGTTCTTCCAGACAAGGTCGTTCGAGGTTACCACCAGCTGCAAACAGCAGTCGTTACAGCACACGAAGCCGCCTATACACCACACCCATGCAGGCGATCTCTGAAGGGGAAACGGAAAACTCCGATGGAAGTCCACATGATGACCGCTCCTCGTAAACTAAGAACAAGAAGAAGAAATCGAAACTACTATAAGCTGGATGGATTTTTTTTAACTAATTGAAATTTTAAACCTGTGTTGATTTACTGCCCTTTTGTAGCCCAGAGGGGGAAAGTGTTTACAACCTATGAAATCGTTTAAGTATATGCAGCAATCCTTATTAGCATAAAGCCGAAAAGTTAATTTTTAAAAATGCATTTTATGGGCATTAACTGTGAAAATATAAAACTGTTTTCGATAAAGAAACGTCAGACAATCAGATTGTGGCCTTTTACACTGTTGTAGCAAAGCGTTCGGTTTTTCTGAACAGATATTTTTAAAGTACGAGTGCAGGGGCGGAGCTGACTTTAGAAGGAGATGAGCCTCCTGTGTTAAACATTTTGTGGAATTGTTTCTTGTTTTCCATTTGCACTTCTTCGAAATGATCATTATCCTTAAATAAATATGCAAATATCTTCAGTCCTGTTATGAGATCGATCCTCAAGAAACTGATCCAAGAAATTGCGTTTCTTCTATAGTTTGTTTAAATCTATTTTTTGATTCAAAACATTTTTGTATAAAAGAGTTACATTGGTGTTTATATTCAGATGATTTCACTGTGGTTCTGTTGAGATTGTTTGGCTTCTCGCATGAAGCATCTATGTAAAGCTGGCGTCACACGAGAAGGTAATGACGGCGGCTCCAAACAGTGTTAGGCCGCAGTGATGTCATCTGCTCACCGTGATGGTGTTTGCCATCAACCAGCACTGACTGCCATAAACCTCATTTTTTCATCATGCCGAAATTTCACTGTGGCTTTCAAAACCTTGAATCAGCATCTCGCTGCCTTGTTGCACCCATGTTTCCCTTTTTGCAACATTTTTGACTGCATTCTTTACAGCTTCCTTCACACCTGTGTTTTCACATACAGATCACTATTTTCAACCATGCTGAACCGCCCCATGTGAGGTCAGCCACAAGTCATTTCTGAGATTCAGTTAAAAAAAACCTTTTCCTATGTAAAGTCAAATTGGATTATACAGCAATGCAGCGGTGAAGCATCCTGATGACATTTAGCATTTTATGTCATTTTAATTTGGCTAATTAATGCAGAATTTTCTTTAAATGGTTCTTTAATGCTACAGGTGTCACGATATACTAGTCCTTCTCAAAAAATTAGCATATTGAGATAAAGTTCATTATTTTCTGTAATACACTGATAAAAATTCAACTTTCATATATTTTAGATTCATTGCACAACAACTGAAATATTTCAGGTCTTTTATTGTTTTAATACTGATGATTTTGGCATACAGCTCATAAAAATCCAAAATTCCTATCTCAAAAAATTAGCCTATCATGAGAAGGTACTCTAAACGAACTATTAACCTAATCATCTGAATCAACCAATTAACTCTAAACACCTGCAAAAGATTCCTGAGGCTTTTAAAAACTCCCAGCCTGGTTCATTACTCAAAACTGCAATCATGGGTAAGACTGCCGACCTCACTGCTGTCCAGAAGGCCATCATTGACACCCTCAAGCAAGAGGGTAAGACACGGAAAGAAATCTCTGAGCGAATAGGCTGTTCCCAGAGTGCTGTATCAATGCACCTCAGTGAGACGTCTGTGGGAAGGAAAAAGTGAGGAGAAGGGCCGATTCCAGACCTTGGGGGACCTGTGGAAGCAGTGGAATGAGTCTGGAGTAGAAACATCCAGAGCCACCGTGCACAGGCGTGTGCAGGAAATGGGCTACAGGTGCCGCATTCCCCAGGTCAAACCACTTTTGAACCAGAAACAGCGACAGAAGCGCCTGACCTGGGCTACAGAGAAGCGGCACTGGACTGTTGCTCAGTGGTCCAAAGTACTTTTTTCAAATGAAAGTAAATTTTGCATGTCATTCGGAAATCAAGGTGCCAGAGTCTGGAGGAACACTGGGGAGAAGGAAATGCCAAAATGCCTGAAGTCCAGTGTCAAGTACCCACAGTCCGTGATGGTCTAGGGTGCCATGTCAGCTGCTGGTGTTGGTCCACCGTGTTTTATCAAGGGCAGGGTCAATGCAGCTAGCTATCAGGAGATTTTGGAGCACTTCATGCTTCCATCTGCTGAAAAGCTTTATGTAGATGAAGATTTCATTTTTCAGCACGACCTGGCACCTGCTCACAGTGCCAAAACCACTGGTAAATGGTTTACTGACCATGGTATTACTGTGCTCAATTGGCCTGCCAACTTTCCTGACCTGAACCCCATAGAGAATCTGTGGGATATTGTGAAGAGAAAGTTGAGAGACACCAGACCCAACACTGTGGATGAGCTTAAGGCCGCTATCGAAGCATCCTGGGCCTCCGTAACACCTCAGCAGTACCACAGCCTGATTGCCTCCATGCCACGCCCCATTGAAGCAGTCATTTCTGCAAAAGGATTCCCCACCAAGTTTTGAGTGCATTACTGAACATAATTATTTGAAGGTTGACTTTTTTTGTATTAAAAACACTTTTTTTTTTTTTTTTTTTTTTTTTTGGTCGGATGAAATATACAAATTTTTTGAGATAGGGATTTTTGGTTTTCATGAGCTGTATGTCAAAATAATCAGTAGTAAAACAATAAAAGACCTGAAATATTTCAGTTGGGGTGCAATGAATCTAAAATATATGAAAGTTTAATTTTTATCAGTACGTTACAGAAAATAATTAACTTCATCCCAATATGCTAATTTTTTGAGAAGGACTAGTATAACGCTAGTGATATATTTTAGCTTTATCAGAAAACATTTAACCCTCAAGCTAAAGTTTTACATGGATGTTTATATGGGAGAAAGATGTATATAGGGATCATCACAGCTATTCCTTGACTAAATAGACTGCCAGAATATAGCTGGAGGAAATATGCATTTACCTGAGAAGTGCCAGTCACTGTGTTGCATATGAGGCAGGTGGTGTTCGGTGTAGTTTTACCTCCACACAAATTTATGGTAAACTCTGGTATCATGTGTGCCCTGCGGATGCCTTCAGGGTTTCGCAGGTTGAACTGATTGACCCAAGATCATTTTCAGCACAGCCAAATTTTCAGTGAATGGAAGCTACACCCTCCTGCTTCAAGGTAGCTCCTCAGCTCTGATGTGTGGAAAGGAAGTGTGCGGAACATTTATGGGATTGTGCTGCGTGTTGGTTGAATCGTGTAGCTTTTTTTTTTTTTTAATTCCACTGATGAGAGACTGACAGTTTAGAAATGAGAAACATGAAGTTGTTGATGAGTTTGAGTAAGCTGAGATATACAGTAGTCAGTAAAATAAAGAAGGTTTTGGTTTAAATCCGGTTTGAAAGGATTGTGCTGAGATTTGGGTGTGTGTCAGAATAACAGATGTTTTTAACATTATTTGGCAACATGACTCTTTTTAGGAAAGAAAAAGTTTTATAACATCAAAGGCCAACGAACACAACATTACTGTAACATTACTGCAATGTTGTCAGAATTTGGTCATGCACTGAAAGTTATCAGAATATTGTGACAGTGTTCTCCCAGATAAAATGAACATGACCTTTCTACACAACATTGAACAGTACAGTGCTATCTAGTGTGGGACGTGGACTGCACATCAGTACTGGGGTTCATGCAGGTACTGTACAGGAGACCATGGCCCACCTGCACATAGTCCTTACCCCTTAATGTTACTGTAGCATTTTGATAACGTTTTGGGGTGTCTACCGTTAAAATTATCATAACTTTTGAACTTTTGTGTAACATTGTTAAATCCTTAACTGTTAGTGGGAAAGTTGGAATTGTGATACGAACCAAGTCATACAGGTCAGGAAGTGACGTCGTGCATGAGAGACAGAGTAAGTCATTTATGCAGGTTTTAAGAAATGTTTAACAGTTTTATATAAAGATGATAAGGATTCGCAGTTTTATTTATTGTACGATGACAAGTAACTTTTAAATTTAAAGTAGTTTTTTGTGAATTTGTTTCATTCTTTGTTTTTGTTCTCGGGGCGGCATGGTGATGTCATGGTTAGCATGCACGCCTCACAGTAAGCAGGTCCTGGTTTCGCGTCCTGGGGTCAGTGAGAGTGTCTCTTTGCAGAGCAGGTTCTGTAAGCTTTGTGGGTTTCATTCAGATGCCAAGGTTTCCTCAGATGGCCTAAACATGCACATTAAGCTAATTGTCTTTTCCAGGTTGCCTCAGGATGAGAGTGTGACAGGATCTGTGCTGAATTGTTCAGGGTGTACCCCAGCTGTGATAGGCTCCAGTCTCCTCGTGACCCTAATAGGAGTGATCAATTGATGAATTAACTCTCTTTTTTTTTTTGTACTAAAAGTCGAATTCTTCTGAATTTTCTACGAATTAAACAGATGTTTCTCTGAACAGATGTTCAGATTTTCAACTTTTTATTTCTGACTTTAATGAATGTTAAATGAATGAATGTCGATTTTATGGTCAGATGATGAAGCTGCACTGAAGAAATCAACACTGGTCTAAAAGATAACAAACACTTCCATGAAACTCAAATAAGCTAGCGGGTCCTGATAGCGGAAAGAAAATTCCTGAAACAGTCCAAAATATTTAATTATTTGTTTTATTTACAATTTACTATTGTCACGCCGTACAGCGAAATCACCATTACGAGCCATGTATATGGGTTAAAAACACGTGTAATCACTACAGTGATGTTTCCTGTAAAGAGAAATGTGTTTATGTAATATTTATGGAAAGATTCTCCAGTGTCAGAGATAAAACTGTTAACTGTAAGCTGTTAAAAATCAAATTTATGGAAGTGCAAAACATCAGCATGAGGTGTCACTAACCAGAACTGCTTGTTGGCTAAGAGATGCTGTACAAATCAGATCACACTCATGAAGGATGAATCTTTATTTCTTAGTAACTTTTGTTTTATGAGAACAAAAAATGATAGGTGTTATGAATTTGTTTCTGTAAATTTTGTCTGGAGCTGCCACACTGATTTCTGGGTAATATTCAGCCTTGAGGATTCACTGATGATTCCTTCTGAAAAAGTGTTTGGGGGCATCAGAAGGCATCTGATGAGACAGAAAATGAGATGGGGTTGTTCAATCAGATTATTGATGCCTCACGGTGTTCTGAACCCCTATCCTGAGACAACCCCCCCCCCTTCAAACACACCCTTTATTTGACTATAAACAGATAAAAAATATGAAGTGCTGGAGTGTTGATTAAACCCCTTTGAGTCTAGTTGTGATCTGGTTTTAATTCCATGTTGTGGACATTTTAACTATAGAATTTAACAGGTATAATATGCTAATGAAGCTAATAATTACATCACAGGAGATGGTTTCTTGTCAGATTTTAATGCAAAAACACAGAAGGTTCATTCCAACACCTGTGTTATTGCACTGATACAACAATATGAAGCTTTGTCTTTTGCTGTAGTGTAACCTTTTTCATAAAAATAATAATAAATACAAATAAATGAATACAAATGATCACAGTTTATAAAACAAGCTTCCTGAACAGGCTGTGGGTTGTACCAACACCAGCACCACTCAGTGTGTGTGTGTGTGTGTGTGTGTGTGTGTGTGTGCGTGTGTGTGTGTGTGTGTGTGTGTGTGTGTGTGTGTGTGTGTGTGTGTGTGTGTGTTAACTCTGAAAGAAAGCTTTCAATAACCAGTCAGCATCACTTTTGTAAGTTTTGTACAGGTTTGTGTATATATGAAATTTGCTTTTGTAAAGAAAACATTTTCAGAGTTTAAATGAATTCCTTAATTTTTGTAATACAATTTTTTGACGCTGTTTTGAGTCTTTTATTTATTTTTAGTAAATGTGGAATGGTTGCCCTCTTAAGCTGTGTGGCAGCACAATGAGCTGCTGTGTGTGTGTGTGTACAGAGAACGTCAATAAATGTGACTGCTTCAAACAACAGTGTGTGTGTGTGTGTGTGTATCTATGTGTGCAAACTCACACGGCAACTACAGGTATGGCTTGAAACAGTAGTGTACAGAACACCACTTTATTGTTTCATTCTTAGTATTTATGGCTCTGGGTACTTCAGTACCACTCCGTATTATGTAGGTATGCATGAATGACATTAATGTACTATCAGTACATGAGGTAAAGTCTTTTCCACCCTCGTGGCTCATCAGGATGGTGCTTATTCCTGGTTTCTGTAGTGTGAAGCGCCCTGGATGGGACTCTAGTCCTTCACTAATTACCTTCACAGTATTTTTTCTGGTAGCACTTATACTGCTGGGTGGACAGAGGTGCACTTGTGATTAAGACCTTGGGGACGGTGGGGGTCAAGTGGGGATTGAACCCATGACCTCCTGATCATGAGCACAGCACCCCAACCACTATGTCACCACCGACCCTACATAAGTACATAAACTTCATAAAATATATACATATTTACATAATATATATGGTGCAATCTGATATGCTATCTCTGGATAGCTGGAATCATCCACCTCTCAAACTCAGGTTAATAAACATGATCATTATCACGCTTTAAAATGTAAAAATTTTTTAAACAAATAAACCATAAAAATCTTGTTTTAGTTACTTTTATAAGTTCCTGCGTAGTTTATACAGAAACGATTATTCTGCTCAGACTCTGTGAATATCACTAAGTATTCTCTTGAACACAACTGTTATTCACTTCACCTTTTAGGAGAAATGATTGCATCTGTTATCACATTTTCACAACAGGTTGTGCAGGATGAGATCCCATAGCGACCAGGACTCAAAATAAAAACATGAAATGCGAACCCTATTGACAAGGGGTGAACAAAATAATGAAAACACCTAAGATTTTTGCATCATATTCTTTGAACATAATTTAAACAATCAAAAGTTGGCATATGTATTGATTCATACAACTTGTAACTTGTTTACAAAGGACTTTTAAGCCATTCTTCAGTTAGAATACCCTTCAACTCTTTTAGAGACGATGGCGGACTTGTGCTTTGCAGAGGATGTTTTCAAAGCCACTCATTACTTTTGAGACAGTAGCTCTTGAAACACTGAACATTTGGGCAGTTTTTGTGACACTAATTTGGCCTCTTTTAAAATCTGAGAGGTCTGCCATTATGGGGTATAGTTAATGTTTTCAATATCTGAAAAAGGAAAAAAAAACATTTATTTTACATGAACATATCAAATAAAATTATTATACAAAAATAATAACATATGCCAAGTTTTGATTGTTTAAATTATATTCAAAGATTCTTCTTCTTCTCAGGGTGTGGGGGGCTGTACTTACCAGTGTCTCTCCCCCTTATGCCGGTCCCAAGCCCGGAGAAATGCAGAGGGTTGTGTCAGGAAGGGCATCCGACGTAAAACCAATGCCAAACTTTTATGATGCAAATCAGAAATATTGCCCCCATACCGGATCGGTCGAGGCCCAGGTTAACAATGACCACCATCAGTGCTGTCAACCAACAGGGTGCTGATGGAAATTGGACTACTGTTGGTCGAAGACGTCGAAGAAGGAGAGGCAGGAGGCACGTCCTTCAGCAGAGAGAGAAGAGGAAAGGCATGAGTCTAGGACTGAGAGTAGGGACTTTGAATGTTGGAACTATGAAAAAAAAAAGGTAGACAGCTGGCTGACATGATGCAGAGGAGGAAGGTGGATATACTGTGTGTTCAGGAGACCAGGTGGAAAGGTAGCAAAGCTCAAAGCTTAGGAGCAGGGTTCAAGTTGTTTTATCATGGTGTGGATGGGAAGAGAAATGGAGTTGGAGTCATCTTGAAGGAGGGTTTTGTCAGGAATGTTCTAGAAGTGAAAAGAGTGTCAGACAGAGTGATGAGTCTCAAGTTAGAAATTGAAGGTGTGATGTTCAATGTTGTTAGTGCTTATGCCCCACAGGCAGGATGTGAGATAAAAGAGAAGGAGAGATTCTGGAGTGACTTAGATGAAGTGATGCAGAGTACCCCCAGAGGTGAAAGAGTGGTCATTGGTGCAGACTTCAATGGACATGTTGGTGCAGGCAACAGAGGGGACGAGAAAGTGATGGGCAGGTTTGGTATCCACAACAGGAACACAGAAGGACAGATGTTGGTAGATTTTGCCAAAAGGATGGAAATGGCTGCAGTGAATACTTTCTTCAAGAAGAAACAGGAACATAGAGTGACTTATAAAAGCGGAGGTAGGAGCACACAGGACACTACATCTTGTGCAGGCGATGTAATTTGAAGGAAGTCAGTGACTGCAAAGTAGTAGTGGGTGAGAGTATTGCCAAACAGCATAGGATGGTGGTGTGCAGGATGAGGCTGATGGTGAGGAAGGTGAAGAAGGCAAAGGCAGAGCAGAAGACAAAGTGGTGGAAGCTGAAAAAGGAAGATGGTCGTGTTGTCTTCAAGGAGGAGTTGAAACAGGCTTTGGGTGGTCAGGAAGTGCTTCCAGATGACTGGACAACCACAGCAAATGTGATCAGGGACACAGGTAGCAGAGTACTTGGTGTGTTTTCTGGAAGGAAAGTAGATAAGGAGACTTGGTGTTGGAATGAGGAAGTGCAGGAGTGTGTACAAAGTAAGAGGTTAGCTAAGAAGAAGTGGGACATTGAGAGGACTCAAGAGAGTAAACAGGAGTACAGGAAGACACAGCGTAAGGCAAAAGTAGCAGTGGCTAAGGCCAAACAGAGGGCATATGATGACTTGTATGATAGGTTGGACAGTAAGGAGGGAGAAAATGATCTATATAGGTTGGTATAGGGCGCTGGATCGCTGAGCCAAAGGTTGGGGGTTCAAGTCCCACTCTCCACAAGATTGTCACTGTCCCCCCCCCCAGTGCAGCTAACTGGGTTATCAAAGGCAGGCCATGTCTCTCACTGTCTATGGTGAGAGGCATGTAAAAGAACCATTGCTGACTTTCGTAAAGAGTAGGCTGCAAAGTCGTCAGCATGTTTCTGTCCCTTACTAAAAAGGCGTGTGACAGGAAGGGCATCCGACGTAAAAACCTCTGCCAAATCAAAACGTGCGAATCAAATGATTCGCTGTGGCGACTCCTGAGTAAAAGGGAAAAAGCCGAAAGGAAGACAGACATATAGGTTGGCACAGCAGAGAGATAGAGATGGGAAGGACGTGCAGCAAGTTAGATTGATTAAGGACAGAGAGGGAAATGTATTGACTGATGACAGAAGTGTGCTGGGAAGATGGAAAGAGTACTTTGAAGAGCTGATGAATGAGGAAAATCAGAGAGAGAAAAAAGAGTAGAAGAGGTGACCATTGAGGAGCAGGAAGTAGCAAAGATTAGTAAGGGTGAAGTGAGGAAGGCATTGAAGAGGATGAAGAATGGAAAGGCAGCTGGTCCTGATGATATACCTTTGGAAGTGTCTAGGAGAGGTAGCAGTAGATTTTCTGACAAGAACATTCAACAAAGTCTTAGAGAGTGAGCAGATGCCGGAGGAATGGAGAAGTTTGCTGGTGCCTATTTTTAAAAACAAGGGAGACGTGCAGGGTTGCGGCAACTACAGAGGGATAAAGTTGATGAGCCATACGATGAAGTTATGGGAAAGAATAGTGGAAGCTAGACTAAGGGCAGAGGTCAGCATTTGTGAACAACAGTTTGGTTCCATGCCAAGAAAGAGCACCACAGATGCAATGTTTGCTTTGAGGATGTTAATAGAGAAATACAGAGAAGGTCAGAGGGAACTGCATTGTGCCTTTGTGTATCTGGAGAAAGCATATGACAGGATGCCAAGAGAAGAGCTGTGGTATTGCATGAGGAAGTCTGGAGTGGCAGAGAAGTATGTCAGAGTGGTGCAGGACATGTATGAGAGATGTAAGACAGTGGTGAGGTGTGCTGTCGGCGTGTGTTTCATGATGTTTGCAGATGACATTGTGATCTGTAGTGAGAGCAGAGAACAAGTGGAGGAAAATCTAGAGAGGTGGAGGTATGCCCTGGAAAGGAGGGGAATGAAGGTTAGCCTCAGAAAATCATAATACATGTGTGTGAATGAAAAGGACCCAGGAGGAATGGTGATGTTACAGGGAGCAGAGATAATGAAGGTGGAGGATTTTAAGTACTTAGGCTTAACAATCCAGAGCAATGGAGAGTGTGGAAAAGAGGTGAAGAAGGATGTGCAGGCAGGCTGGAATGGTTGGAGAAAAGTGTCCGATGTGATGTGCGATAGGAAAGTATCAGCAAGAATGAAAGGAAAAGTGTACAAGACGGTGTTGAGGCCAGTGATGTTGTATGGCTTAGAAACATTGGTGCTGAAGAAAAGGCGGTAGGCAGAGCTGGAGGTAGCAGAGATGAAAATGTTGAGGTTCTCTCTGAATTAACGAGGATGGATAGGATCAGAAATGAGTACATCAGACGGACAGCCCATGTAAGATGTTTTGGAGACAAAGTCAGAGAGGCTAGATTGAGATGGTTTTGGACTATGATGTTTGCAGATGACATTGTGATCTAGAGTGAGAGGAGAGAACAAGTGCAGGAAAATCTCGAGAGGTGGAGGTATGCCCTGGAAAGGAGAGGAATGAAGATTAGCCTCAGTAAGACAGAATACATGTGCATGAATGACAAGGACCCAAGAGGAACGGTGAGGTTACAGGGAGCAGAGATAAGAAAGGTGGAGGATTTTAAGTACTTAGGCTCAACAATCCAGAGCAATGGAGAGTGTGGAAAAGAGGTGAAGAAGCGTGTGCAGGCAGGTTGGAATGGTTGGAGAAAAGTGTGCGGTGTGATGTGTGATAGGAGGGTATCGGCAAGAATGAAAGGAAAAGTGTACAAGACGGTGTTGAGGCCAACGATGTTGTATGGTTTAGAAACAGTGGCCCTGGGGAAAAGACAGGAGGCAGAGCTGGAGATAGCAGAGATGAAAATGTTATAGTTCTCTTTGGGAGTAACGAGGATGGATAGGAGTAGGAATGAGCACATCAGAGGGACAGCACATGTAAGACGTTTTGGAGACAAAGTCAGAGAGGCTAGATTGAGATGGTTTGGACATGTACAGAGGAGGGATAGTGAGTATATTGGTAATAGGATGCTGAGGCTGGAACTACCTGGCAGAAGGCCTCGAGGAAGACCAAAGAGATAATTCATGGATGTGGTGAAGGAGGACATGAAGGTCATTGGTGTAAGAGAAGAAGATGCAAAGGATAGGGTGAGATGGAGGCAGATGATTCGCTGTGGCGACCCCTGAAGGGAAAAGCCGAAAGGAAAAGAAGAAGAAGAAGGACATGTACAGAGGAGGGATAGTGAGTAATTTGGCAGTAGGATGCTGAGGTTGGAACTACCAGGCAGACGGCCTAGAGGAAGACTAAAGAAGAGATTTCTGGATGTGGTGAAGGAAGACTCGTTGGAAGACTCGAAGGTCGTTGGAGTAAGAGAAGAAGATGCAGAGAACAGTGTGAGATGGAGGCGGATGATTTGTTGTGGCGACCCCTGAAGGGAACAGCCGAAAGGAAAAGAAGAAGTTCCAAGATTATGATGTCAAAATGTTAGGTGTTTCCATTATTTTGTCCACCCCCTGTATTTATCTGCATCTACAAAAAGTACAATTACAAATAAAAATAGAAATTTCTTCCGAGTGCGCATTATCCCTGTGGTGTTTTCAGGCCACTGGAATCATTTCCGGAAAAAACTCTGTTCATCTCGGCGCACCTTCAAAAGCCTGAGGACTCCTATAACACTGCGTTCCACGAACGGCCGGAACGCCTTGTCCGCGCATGCGCAGTGCGCCACTGCGTGTCCGTGAGGAAGGAGGACCTGAAGGGTTTGAGAAAAATAAACATCTCTGTGAGAAAGATCAGCGTGAAAGGAGGAGAAACAGGCGCGAGGACACTTGGGGAGCATGTCTTCACACGGTGAGAGAGAGAGTGAGATGGAGATGTGGTGGGTTTTTGTGTCTCCGTGTAAATATTCCCGGATATACTGGAACCTCCACAGTTCCGATCAGGGTCTAATTCTCAATTATCTAGTGTACTACACAGGCAGCCTACCAAGTACACTTTATTTTACATTTTCTTTTATTTGTTTCGACGTTAAGTGACCTCAATGTGAACCCGTGAGTTTAATAAAGATAATTACCGTTATAGACAGTATTATTGTTGTATTTACACTCAGGGAAAACCAGTTTCATTAAAATGCATTTATTCTCTCCATTTCCAGAGACTGTGTGTTTTATTGTATACAGGTGTAAACCGAGATGCAAGCACAGTGTTGTTGTGGTTAAAGCATCGGCCTCAATCCAAGAAGGCCTCGGTTCAGGGCGTTTCTGTGTGGAGTTTGCATGTTGTTCCTGTGCTTTTGTGGGTTTCTTCCAGGTAGTCAGATTTCTCTGTTCCTTGCTAAAGGGTTGTGTCAGGAAGAGCATCCAACTTAAAAATCTATGCCAAATCAAACATGCAAATCAGATGATTCGCTGTGGCAACCCCTGATAAAGGGAAAAAGCCAAAAGGAAAAGAAGTCCGGTTTCCTCCAACAGTCCAAAGACATGCACAGTAGGCTAACCAGCTGTTCCAAATCACCTCTGTGTGAGAGTAAGTGCAAATGCTTGTTTGTGTGTTTTGGCCCTGCGATGGCCTGGTGAGCTGATCATGGTGTACCCTGCCTTCACCCAGTCGGCTGAGATAGGCTGCCCACTCCCTGTGACCCTGGTAGGATTAAGCAGTTCATTGCAGGTGGAATTTCATCTTCAACATGTAAAGAGTATATGCAGATATTTGGGACACCTTCCTAAAGTTAGTTTGATAAGTAAGTAAATATGTAAACAAAAAATTCTATTCCAAAGGGAAATGAATTTTTTTGTTTTTCAAAACCGAACCGATTTTATTTCAGGAGGTGATTTATAACCTGATCATCCTGCTCTTATTTATATTATTAAATTTACAAATCTCGCTTTCTTTCTTTATCTCTCTTTTTAATTACTGTTTCTTTGTACTGTATGTATCCTGCAGATGACTGGGAAACTAAACTGGAAATCAGAGCCTGTAGTTTCGAGGGCAGTCCAGCAGGTGGCGACAAACGGAGAGATTCCATCTCAAACGATTTCACAGTAAACCCTTTATTTATTTACATATTTAAACATTATTTTTTTCATGAAGTTTAAATAATAATGAATATTTGTCTGGATATCTAATATGTATTTTAGTATTTTTCTAACATTTATTTGTAGAATTATTATACAGTGGTGCCTCGGAATCCGAACGGTCTTGGAATCTGAACAAAAAATCCGGGAGTTCTTCTGTCCGGGAAATCAGACAAAAACAGAAAGTTTCGCTCAGTAGTCAATGTGTGAAGTCGTGAGATTTTTTTCAGAATATTTTAATCCGTACTAACTATGTCAAGCAAAAACAGAAAGTCGTCGGACAAATATGTACAACATGGATTCACATGCATCACGGAACGTGATGGGACTCAGCGTCCTATCTGAATGATTTGCAATGCCAAGTTGAGCAACTCTAGTCTCGCACTTGCAAAACTAAAGGAACACTTTGTGAAACTGCATGGAGATGGGGAATACAAGAACACAACAGTACCAATGTCTTGAATTTGTAAAAAAATCATATTTTTATTTTTCACTGATGAAGGGTTGATGAAGAATGTGCATATGAAACTGGTGGGGTTCGGTACCTCCAACAAGGTTAAGAACCACTGCCCTAATAGCTGTCCTGGGGAAGTCTGGAAGGTGTTGATACAGTACTATGTATGTAAAGCTAAAGCTATTGCTAAAGCTATCTAATGACTAACGCCATATACCACCTCCAGTGACAAATACGGTTAGAGTACCGTACAGGACACCCACAGATCGGCTTATAGGCATAACCGCCTAAATGAAGCTGAAGAGGATGTGTGTAAGCTAAGCTAAAGCGTTAAATCTAAGCTAAAGTGCGAACAGTGGTGTGAACACATTTTAACTATGCGGTCATGAGCCTAAACATTCTAAACAAAAGCAGCCGTTTAAGACAGAAAAACACACCACCATAAAAATAAAAATAATAATTAAATGTACATCTAATAACTCAAGAAGTCGCCTCACACATGACTGGCTTGTGAAACCGGACGTGACGCTCTGCTCGGGGGAGGGTGTGTGCGTGCGTGCGCGCGCGTGCGCGCGATGGGTTCAGCTGCTCGATAGTGAGACACAGACATGAATTGCTTGCAACAAAGGAAAATGATAAACAAAACTTTTAAACTTTCGTTTATATGTGTACTTACTGTTACGAGAGGGAGAGAGCGACCAGGAAGAGTGCCGCTAGTCTTTATAGCCGGTGATTAAATGGAATCCTGTGTGTTTGCTTTGCACTTAGCCACAGCCCCACTCCAACGTGAATTTCACTCACACACACACACACACACACACACTCTCTCTCTCTCTGTCTCTGTAGACAGAGAGAGAGTATGTGTATGTGTGTGTTAGAAAGAGATGGGTTCAGCTGCTCAATAGTGAGACACAGACATGAGTTGCTTGCAACAAAGGAAAATGAGGGCTGTTAGTCTTTATAGCCCATGATTAAATGGAATCAGGTGTGTTTGTTTAGCACGTTGCCACACCCCTCTCCAACTCATTTGTAAGAGACCATGAAAGTCCACAGAGCAATTAAAGAGTCTCTCACAACACCATACATAACATAGTGTACTGTATTCAATAATTTTTTCACTTAATTTGCAGACCTATGATATGAGTTACGGTACTGTTAACTTCTATTCAAGAGACAACAGAATGTATTAAGACCATTTACATTATTTGCAATTGGAAAAGCGGATTGGGCATCTGAGGCTTCACTGTATTTATTATAAGAAATAATAATAATTATTATTATTATCAGAGGGATAAAGCTGATAAGCTATATGATGAAGTTATGGGAAAGAATAGTGGAAGCGAGACTAAGGGCAGAGGTCAGCATTTGTGAACAACAGTTTGGTTTCATGCCAAGAAAGAGCACCACAGATGCAGTGTTTGTTTTGAGGATATTAATAGAGAAGTATAGCGGTGCCTCGGTACTCGACCATAATCCGTTCCCGACGGCTGGTCGAATTCCGATTTGGTTGAATTCCGAATCCATTTTTCCCATTACAAATAATGTAAATGGTCTTAATCCATTCCGTTGTCTTTTGAACAGAAGTTAACGGTACTATAACTCGTACCATAGGTCCTCAAATTAAGTGAAAAAATATTGAATACAGTACACTATGTTATGGTCTCTTTTTTGGGAGAGACTCTGGTTTTGGTGGCTCTA
Source organism: Plotosus lineatus (assembly GCA_024760905.1). Lineage (NCBI taxonomy): Eukaryota > Metazoa > Chordata > Actinopteri > Siluriformes > Plotosidae > Plotosus > Plotosus lineatus. The sequence continues at coordinate 58,375,946 of CM045731.1, read as the reverse complement.
ACTCTCTCTCGCTCTCTATGCATGCCCGTGCTGGAGAGGGGCATGGCTGTCACACGCGGGTGGGGTGCTCAGCACACACACCTGATTCCACTTAGCAATCACCGGGCTACTCTAACAGTGACTACAATTTCCCCATGCCCTAGTGCCTTTCCTGTCAACAATAAAGCGCATCCGTTTTCATCACACCCTGTCTTCTGCATTTTTGGGTCTGACTGAATGTTCCTGGTGTCACAGAAGTGCTAAAAGATTCTGTCCCTCTCCACCGTGAGCATGCATAAAGAGAGTTAGAGCTGCGAAAACCAGAGTCTCACAAAAGAGACTATAACACACTAAAATAAAAACCACAGTAAAGTTAAAGCATAACAATAATAAAGATACACATTTTTACCTTTGTGGTGGTGAGCAATTCGTATACTTAAATGTTGGAGAGGGAGAGAGGAGAGGGATCCCCTTCCAGAACAGCTTCAGGTGACTCAGCCAAAGGTGTTTTTTCTCTTGCTGCTCGCTTTGGCGTGGATAACTCTTCTTCAGGATATCCCTTTCTTTTCTTGAACATTTCTAACGTGGCTTCTTTCTGCCTTCTTTTCAAAACCTTACAGAAGTGGCTCATGACCTCATCGTTACAGGTGTTCAGAGATACATAGTATCAACAACTTCCAGACTTACCCGGATCAGCGCTAGGTTTATCGGGGTAATACATAGTATCAACAACTTCCGGACTTTTGGAAAGCGCGCATTTCCCCTCCCTCTTGGTTTGTTTTTCCTCGTGCTTTTTAAGCGTTCAACTTCCGGATTTTGGTCGAATACCGGGACAAAAAAAACTTGGATTCCGATTTTTTCGACCTCTAAAGCGTTTGAGTACCGAGGTACCACTGTCAGGTCAGAGGGAGCTGCATTGTGCCTTTGTGGATCTGGAGAAAGCATATGACAGGGTGCCGAGAGAGGAGCTGTGGTATTGCATGAGGAAGTCTGGAGTGGCAGAGAAGTATGTTAGAGTTGTGCAGGACATGTATGAGAGATGTAGGACAGTGGTGAGGTGTGCTGTCGGTGACAGAAGAGTTCACGGTGGAGGTGGGACTGCATCAAGGTCAGCTCTGAGCCCCTTCTTGTTTGCTATGATGATGGACAGGCTAACAGACGAGGTTAGACAAGATTCCCCATGGACTATGATGTTTGCAGATGACATTGTGATCTGCATGTTCTCCTCATGCTTGTGTGGGTTTCCTCTGGGTACTCCGGTTTCCTCCCACAATCCAAAAACATGTACAGTAGGTTAAGTGGCCATTCTAAATTGCATGTAGTTCACATCGTGCAGAAGGCAATGGCAAACCACTGCACTATCCTTGCCAAGAAAACCTCAATGAAGATGATAATCAAGGCATTATCTTTTTTGGCAGGTTGCCAAGAGTCGTCCTACGACTCGGAAGGTACCAGACCATTCAATCATGCGATAGGGTAGTAATTTTTGGGATCTGTCAAGTCTCTTTTCTTTGGGAGGAGTATTGTACGACCTTTGCGGAACCATGAAGGAACATCCCCCGTGTCCATTAGAGAACTGAAAGAAGTAAGAAGATGCGGCTAGACCAGTGGTTCTCAAATAGTTGGCGATGCCGGGGGTTGGGGGTGGGGGAGTGGGGGTGGCACGTGTGACCACAGGGAGCATGCTTTTTTTGCCATATTAGGATAAAGTGTAATTGTACATCCACTACAGCAAGTGGCAGTGGCTTCCTCACTGTCAGAGTGTGCCCAGAGGTAAAATAAGAAGTGAAGTTAATAAACCCACCATGGAAATTTTTAACAGGGAAGGAAAGAGTGGCGGAGAGAGACGGAGACAGTGAGAGAAACAAAAGTCTCCTGAAAGCTAAGTCGAGGAGGTATGATGAAGCAGATGTAGCATTCGGCTTCACTGTGACTCTGGTGAGAAACGAGGAAAGGCCGCTGTGTTTACTGTGTCTGAAAACATTGGCAGCGGACAGCATGAACCCAAATAAATTCAGGCGTCACTTAAAGACATCACACCCCGATCACATGATGAGCCGCGTGAGTTTTTTCAGCGAAAATGTGCCGAATATTGCCAACAACCATCCTGATTTGTGACTGTTACTCCAGCAAACCAGCGAGCTCTGTTAGCATCAGATAAGGTGGAGTACCAAACTGCTCAGTGTAGAAAACCCCACAGCAGAGCAGAGGAAGTGATCCTACCTGCAGCAGACAGTCTCTGTCATGCTGGATGACGTCACTGCTGAGAAAATAAGTCCAGGTCCCAGTTCAGCCTTGAGCAGGAGCTGAGAGTTCAGTATCGTGCTTAACCCCTGCTTCGAAAAGCTGTGAACTGCAAAATGTGCTTATTGTTCCATTTAATATGGACTTAATCATTTTGATAAAAAAAATTAAAATAATACAAATTGTAATATAAAAAATTTAAAAATTGTACAAATTGTTTTCATTTTTGTTTTGTAGGTTAAAGTGTTTTATATACTAGTCCTTCTCAAAAAATTAGCATATTGTGATAAAGTTCATTATTTTCTGTAATGTACTGATAAAAATTAAACTTTCATATATTTTGGATTCATTGCATACCAACTGAAATATTTCAGGTGTTTTATTGCTTTAATACTGATGATTTTGGCATACAGCTCATGAAAACCCAAAATTCCTATCTTAAAAAATTAGCATATTTCATCTGATCAATAAAAAAGTGTTTTTAATACAAAAAAAGTCAACCTTCAAATAATTATGTTCAGTTATGCACTCAATACTTGGTCGGGAATCCTTTTGCAGAAATGACTGCTTTAATGCGGGCGTGGCATGGAGGCAATCAGCCTGTGGCACTGCTGAGGTGTTACAGAGGCCCAGGATGCTTCGTTAGCGGCCTTAAGCTCATCCACAGTGTTGGGTCTGGTGTCTCTCAACTTTCTCTTCACAATATCCCACAGATTCTCTATGGGGTTCAGGTCAGGAGTGTTGGCAGGCCAATTGAGCGCAGTAATACCATGGCCAGTAAACCGTTTACCAGTGGTTTTGGCCCTGTGAGCAGGTGCCAGGTCGTGCTGAAAAATGACATCTTCATCTCCATAAAGCCTTTCAGCAGATGGAAGCATGAAGTACTCCAAAATCTCCTGATAGCTAGCTGCATTGACCCTGGCCTTGATAAAACACAGTGGACCAACACCAGCAGCTGACATGGCACCCCAGACCATCACTGACTGTGGGTACTTGACACTGGACTTCAGGCATTTTGGCATTTCCTTCTCCCGAGTCTTCCTCCAGACTCTGGCACCTTGATTTCCGAATGACATGCAGAATTTGCTTTCATCTGAAAAAAGTACTTTGGACCACTGAGCAACAGTCCAGTGCTGCTTCTCTGTAGCCCAGGTCAGGCTCCTGTGCCGCTGTTTCTGGTTCAAAAGTGGCTTGACCTGGGGAATGCGGCACCTGTAGCCCAGTCCACTGCTTCCACAGGTCCCCCAAGGTCTGGAATCGGCCCTTCTCCACAATCTTCCTCAGGATCCGGTCACCTCTTCTGGTGTGGCAGTGTTTTCTGCCACACTTTTTCCTTCCCACAGCCTTGATACAGCACTCTGGGAACAGCCTATTTGCTCAGAGATTTCTTTGTGTCTTACGCTCTTGCTTGAGGGTGTCAGCGATGGCCTTCTGGACAGCAGTCAGGTCGGCAGTCTTACCCTTGATTGCGGTTTTGAGTAATGAACCAGGCTGGGAGTTTTTAAAAGCCTCAGGAATCTTTTGCAGGTGTTTAGAGTTAATTGGTTGATTCAGATGATTAGGTTAATAGCTCATTTAGAGTACCTTTTCATGATATGCTAATTTTTTGAGACAGGAATTTTTGGTTTTCATGAGCTATATGCCACAATTATCAGTATTAAAACAAAAAAAACTGAAATATTTCAGTTGATGTGCAATGAATCTAAAATATATGAAAGTTTAATTTTTATCAGTACATTACAGAAAATAATGAACTTTATCACAATATGCTAATTTTTTGAGAAGGACTAGTATTGTGCTCCTGAGTTAATATTGCTGATCAATTTGGATTTATTATTGATTTTATTTAATTTTATTTTTCAGTATCAAATGGTTCAAATTATTGGTCAAAAATGTTTACCATTTAAATAAGGATACTTTTTTAATTTCAGGTAAATTGATGATACTTTAAATCTTTTTGTTTAAAGACTAACAAATTGTTTATAAAGTTATTCTTTGTTGGAAGTTAATCTACATTTCTTCCTTTTTTTGTATTCCATAATGTCAATAAGGATACAGTGTTATGCAGAGGATTACCTATAACAATTTTTAGACAAATGACACTATTTGTATTGGGGGGGGGGTTTCCCTCTTCCTGGGGGGTGTGGGGGGTGGTGCAACAGAAAATAATTGAGAAGCATTCGGCTAGATACAAGGAAACAGTTTCCAAAACCGTTTTTCAATGCCATCGGGCCCTGGAGCTGTATTTGATTTAGACATGTTAATTGTTTTGTTTAGGCAATCTGAAGTAATGAAATACAGCAAAGGCGAGTTCATTTTTTCTGACATGGCTTGGCTGTATTCTTCCACCCATGGTTCCTCAAGGTTGCAGTTGCCGGGTATAGACCACAACTTTTTCCAGAACCTCTCATTGGATTCCATGGGAGGTCTCTTGTCATCATTACTTGAAGGTGTATTAAATTGCCTGTAAAAATAGTTTTCATTAATTTTGAAACGTTTGTTTTGCTTTATAAATTTATTTTCTTTCAGTCCAAATCTTAACTTTTGCCTTAAGGGTGTCAAGAATTTGAACAATTTTTTCCTTAGTTGTCTTGTTTATACCCCCATTTCACTGGAGCGAGGAATGCAATGATCATGGCGGAAAGGCATGGAATGCACTCTATGGAGGAGCATCAGCATTTTTACATGGAAAATGGGTCAAAAACCTCCAGAAAATTGCACCTTCGGCGCGATCACGGAATGTGTGGAAAGAACACGGAAAGACCACGGTACAGTGTTGAATACATGCATAAAAGTACTCGGATCACCTTCGGAACCAGTGTGGACAGCAAAGGAAGCCCTTCGGATAATAGACTAAATTCGCATCTCGGCTCGCGCACGGCATCATGGGATCTCGACTACCAAACGTGGCGGAAGTAAACCTTGATGTGGATGAGAACTGCACTATCGATACGTTTAATTTATCGAAAGTTCCCGACCTTCAAGTGTATTGTATACGTAGGGGTCTACCCGGTTGTCCCCGCAAGCGTAAAGATGAACTTGTTGCGCTTGCATTTGCGGCGACGTTACAAAAGGAATCTAAACAAATCCAACGTGACTATGCCAGCTTGTTGACATTTGAAGTGGATGAGGAAAGCATGACAATTCCTGACCCCTTGGGACTTGAAGACGGCTGGGAGACAGAAAATGACGCCTTATCGAGGTGGCCCCCGTGTATGTATGCTGACATAGCGGATTTTTTGTTAATGAAGGACCAGGCACCCTTACTAGCACGACTTCGTAATGACTACAAAGAAGGTAAATACAAGTTTGAGAGCTGTCACCAAGTGATCTGACGGCTCTTGTTTGTCTATTTTATAAATTAACGTAACAGTAATTTTCAAGCTCTAAGTCTATGATATTTAATGATTATGGCATCGCCGATTTTTATGGTAATTTAACAGGTAAATAAAAGGTAATATAGTCCATAGGTTGAATTCAAATAAAGAACACTTTAATAATAAACTTACTGCTTAAATCCAACGTTTGTGTCCCTCCGGATCCTTCAGCTTGATAGGGAAGGTAAATAATGTGAATGGCGGTGGACATGTATACACGTTAGTCCCAAATTTGCAGGCATATATACTGCAAATTTCCTTTTTCCAACGCTCGAGATGATAAATGCCGTTCCCACAGTTCTCCACGGCACAATGCGCCCCTGGCATAACAATACATGTAATTTAAGGCTGAAGGCAGGCTTTAAGCGGCAGTTGTTAGGATGTGTTTACATACAAAAGCAAGTGGCTACAAGAAAGTTTGGTAGCAGTGACGCTTGGATTAGATGTTGGGTCATGTTCCCCGCACATGCGCAGTCGTAATGCGAATTTAGTCTATTCATGGAACGTTCACGGAAAGGACGGGACATTTGTAGAACGACCGCGGAACTACTCCTTTTTAGAAGGAAGACCCATGGAATGATCGCAGAACAGGCAGAATGAAGGCAGAACGTTCACGATTAACACGGAATGACCGAGGAATGACTGAGGAATAGCCGGCGTAACCACGTTTCAACGTGAAAAATCAGCAAGGATCAAAGGGTTTGCTCCTGATTCTGTCTATAAATACACTGATTCCACCACAGAAGGCCATTCTGCCAATCGACCCCGTACTGGAAACACCAAGAAGCTCTCCAAAAACGGACAAGCATAGAGAAATGAGTGACATGAAACTGCTCCACGTGCTGCTGCCGCTTCACCAATACATCAAGATGAAGATGCAACAAGATGATCGCAGAGGACAACCAAAAAAAAGGAGATACACACCCAAATGCTTCTGGGTACGTCCATAGCTGAAGGTGGAAAGAAGAATTGGCCTTGGGGATTATAATTTTACATTATATTATTTTACAAGGGATTTTCCTCCATTGTTCTGCTGGCACTGGTAGATGCCAACTACAGGTTCCTGTGGATAGACGTCAGTGGCATGGGCCACATGTCTGATGCCCAGATATTCAACACCTCGAAGCTCAGAGAGTCCATCGAAGATGGAACCATCAACTTCCCCACACCAGAGCTTCTGCCCCAAGACAACAGGGACATGCCATACTTCATTGTTGGTGACAATGCTTTTGTTCTCAGGAAAGTACCTCATGAAGCCATATTCCAGGTGAGCCCTTACAGAGAAAGAACTGGCCTACAACTACAGGATATCCAGAGCATGTCGAGTGGCTGAGAATGCATTTGGCATCTTGGCCAATCGCTGGCAGTTCCTACTGTCTACACTGCAACAAGGACCAGATGTAGTCAGACTTATGGTTAAAGCTGCTGTCTGTCTTCACAACATCATGAGGATGTGATACACTGTCACCCAGGATGCAGCTTTGGACCTAGAAGATGACAAACACAACATTATTCCAGGACCGCGGAGTGAAACTGCGAGTATGCATGACCTGGAACATGTGGTGGGTCCCAACAGAGACACTGTAGAGGCCAAGAGACAGAGAGAGTACCTGAAGCTCTACTTGTGAGGTTGGAAAAGTCTCTTGTCAGGCTTATGCCAACAGCCAGAAGAAGGTGTGACAATTGACAATGGGTCTTTTTTTTTTTTTTTTAATTGAACTACAATGTAATGTGCTGTTTACTGTTGTTGTTGATATAATTGTTTGTTGTTCTTGACTCTTTTCTGTATTACTTTTTTTACATTTTTAATATCAATAGGTCACTATGTTTATAATGTACATGTTTATAACATTTAATAAATTTCAAAATGTTACACGTGCTTATAATTTACAAGTACTCTGTTTATAATTTAATATCTGTATAATATACAATAAATGTAAAATTTAACATATGCTTTTTGTACTATATGTACATAATTTACTATATGTTTAATGTACTAAATGTTTATTATTTACAGGGGTTGGACAAAATAATGGAAATACCTAACATTTTGGCATCGTAATCTTTGAACATAATTTAAACATCAAAACTTGGCATATGTATTGATTCATACAACTTGTGAATTGTTTCCAAAGGAATTTTAAGCCATTCTTCAGTTAGAATACCCTTTAACTCTTTTAGAGATGATGGCGGACTTGTGCTTTGCTGAGGATGTTTTTCCCGCTCTTTCAAAGGCAGTCATTACTTTTGAGACAGTACCTCTTGAAACACCGAACATTTGGGCAGATTTTGTTACACTATCGCCTACCATACGAACACCAACAATTTGACCTCTTTTAAAATCTGAGAGGTCTGCCATTATGGGGTATGATTAATGTTTTCAATATCTGTTTAATGTTTTCAGTATCTGAAAAAGGAAAAAAAACATTTATTTTACATCAACATATCAAAGAACAAAATTATGATACAAAAATTAATAACATATGCCAAGTTTTGATTGTTTAAATTATGTTCAAAGATTATGATGCCAAAATGTTAGGTGTTTCTGTTATTTTGTCCACCCCTGTACACAATGTTTAGAATGTACTATATGTTTCTAATTTACAAGATATTTATTAAAGTACTATATGCCTATATTTTACAGTAATCTTATACAGTAATGCACAAGAAATTTAAAATTAAACTTATAAACATATGTACACATATTATAACACATTGTTGACATTAAACATATGCTCCCTTTATTTGCAAATCAATAAATCTTTCCAGACTAAAAACCGTGCACACAAGGCCAAACAACAGTGATTATAACTTTAAAACGTTATTACAGGAACATAAGAAAATAACAAAGCAAAGACTGAACTTGAATACTCGAAAATAAAGAAACATCAAACTTTAAACACGTCACTTGAAAACAACTGTACTATGATAACTTGAAAATAATAATAAGTCTACTTTAATAACTATTTACAAAAATTATTTGAAATAAACAAAAAAAAAACCCCCAAACAAACAAAAAAAATCCCTCACGGGTCACATGTGGAGTCCTCTAAGTCACCGCAACAGTGCCTGAGCATACTGGAGAGGTTGAGCATGCTGGGCTCACCTTTCTGCAGCCACAGGGGTGGTTACAGGCATCGACATGCATATGACCGGAGGGCAACTGACTGGTGTGGTAGGTTGTGGTGGCTGCTGTCCTGCAGATGACGTGGACAGTTGTGGGCACGATAGTGGTGCCCACCTCGCGTCTTGAGGTCCCCAAACAGGCACGGGTGGTACCGGCTGCGGTGTGGACACCGGCATTTGTGGGGGCAGCCAGTAGTATTTTCCCAGCTTCGTGCGCACGCTGTGGAACCATTGTTTCAGCTCCTCTTAGCTCTTCGCCATGCGCTTGGACTGATCAGACCACAGCTTGGCCTTCAGTGCCTTGTTCATCTAGGCGCGGAGTTTCTTGTTATAAAGACACTCGTTCGCATGGATGAACTCGACCATGGCCTGCTCCTCATCATCAGTCAGCTTAATGTAGACGCAAGCCTTTTTGATCTCCGCGGCGATATCGGCAGAAGCGACATCCAGCTCGTCGTCTACCTCGGCTTCCTGGGACGGCTCTTCAGGTTGGCTTCCCTGCGCTGGTGGCCATGGTCTCTTGGTCGATGTCGTCTTCTTCAATTTGGGCATTGTGGCTTGATGGATGAATGGCTCTTTGTCTCGCGCGCATGTATTTATATTGGAAGTGAGTTCCGTGAGTGTTCTGGTAGTCTTCTGTGCTTTCCGAGACCATTCCTCAAACGTTCCGCCATCGTTCCGCAATGTTCCGCAAATGTTCCGCAACGTTCCGCAAATGTTCCGCTTAGATTAAGCATCGTTTCTCTATTGTTTCATGTCTACAATCGGTCCTTGACTATTCGCGGTTTTGCACTCGCGGTTTGAGTATTCACGGACTGCCAAGCAGCTCGCACGTGATTCAAATTCAGCCAATGGCTGTCCTCCTTCCTGCTGATTGGTTGAGGTGATGTAACGCCCCTTTTTCCTCATTCACGCACAAGTTGGCAATGAGCCTTTTTTAATGTGTTGTAATTACCAGTTAAGTTCTAAGATGTCACTCAAACGCCTGCTTAAGCAATGTCTCTTCTGAAGAAATAAGACTTTCTCCGGAAAGAAATGACAGTTTCCTCTGAAGTCACGTCATTGCTGAAGAGGAATAACTGAACTGTTGTAAAACACTCCACTATTAAAGTCTTTTTTAATTATTATTCCAGTACATGACATAAGGTAATGTTTAAAATGTTTGTGTGTTACATTTTATTTACTGTGGTGTAGCATGTTTTTCATTGTTTTGTGTTTATCCAATTTATTACATTCTTGTTCTTTTGTGTCCTTTTTGTTATGGTCTGTGTTTTGCGGGACTTTGATTTTGGAGCTGTGCCTCTCACTAACTGTTTACTTCCTGAGGGGCGTGGCTGAGCTGCTCACACACCTGAATTCACTATTCTCATTTACTCCCAATAAACAAAAGCAGGCTCACCTCTGTGCCAGAGGATTAACTCACATCAACATCACCGCTTCTTTGGTTTGTAACACACTCCAACTCTATCACTCTAAAATTCCGTTTTGTACTTTGGCTCTGGCTGGGGTGTGTGTGGCTGAGCTGCTCGGACTTAATGCAGTTAATATCTGAATTCAGTCGTGTCATGCCTAATGCAATACAGTACGTTCCTCTAGTGGGCATGTTTGAAAACTACAGTGCTGTATGTTTATAAAGAGAATGCACTGAAAGGTGTTTTATGCGTATGCTGTATAATGTTTATATTTTAGCATCAATAAATATAACAGTAAAAATGGAAAAGTTTTTCTTAATCATTACTACATTTTACTACATTAATACTGTATTAATGAGTAAGACTGTCTGTAGAATGTGTTCAAGAAGCATATTTTAGCGCATGTAATAGATACATAGTATTTTACTTACAGCTGCTCATTCGCGCGTGATGTCATACATGGAGTTTTACTTCCGGGTACAGAACTCTTGGATTATCTCGATTCGCGGGAGGGCCCTAGAGTAGGGTTTTTTCCTAGAGTGTTTTGTGGAAACGTTTTGTTGTCACTTTTGATCACCTAGAAGAAGGAGGAATGTTTGCAGAATGTTCACGGAAAACTTGCAGAATAAAAGAAAAGATCATGGAATGTTTGCGGAAATGACGGAACATTTGCGGAAGGACTGCGGAACGTGAGGGAACACTGTCGGAAAATTTTTCCGTGAACTCAAAAGCACGTTTGCGGAAGATTTTGGCCTGACGGAAGAGGAGGAATACCTTCGGAATCGTACGGAAGGACACGGAAGATGACGGAGTGATCGAGGAACGTTGGAGGATGACTACGGTTTTGGTTTTCTCCAAATTATTTTTTGCCTTTATGACATTGACTCGCCTTTCGATCTTAACTTAAGGCAACGCTCCAGCCATGATATGTCTCTCCTTGTTTCTTTTAAATTTTTGTTCAAAACAGTTTCCTTTACTTTTTTTGTATTTAGGTTTCGAAACTGAGTGGAGTTCCTCAAGTGTTCGGGCAGCAGCATACACACAACAAGTGATCTTATGCAAAGAACACTCTGCTTTAAGAGTTACTGATATTATTTAATTTAATCTATCAATTGGAATTTTTTAAGCAGGATTTTTACTGGTTTTCATTTATCAGTTGCAGATTCAGAAATTTCATCATAAAAATGCTGAAAGAGTAAATAAATTTGATCATTTGAAGCATCAGAAAGAGAGTCCTTGGGGATAGAATTTGAGTTTGGCAAGCAAGAAATATTTTTTTTTCACTTGTAGATAAGGTGGTCTTAGAAAGCGAGGACGCGGGCATTCATTTGCAGCTTAGGGTCCACTGCTGTCCAAATAATGTGTTCTTCAAGGGCGCCTGATGATTTGCAAGAAAAGTTTCATATGCATCATGCGCGCATGTAGATTTTAAGTCACTGGAGTTGGTCACGCAAGTTCTGTTCAGTCATGTAGGCTACTATCAGATTAGTATTGTTCCAGTGTTGTTTAAGGGACTTTTCATTGACACATGGATTTTCAGGCCAACCAGTCGCTTTCGCACTCTCAAGGACAGTGGATTTTAGATCTTTTAGATCTTTCATCTGCCTCCCTGGGGTAAGTCCCATCTCCAGTATTGGTGGTTTTATTACTGGAGGGAAGCTCACTCTTCTTCTTCTTCTTCTTTTTCTTTCAGCTTTTCCCTTCAGGAGTCGCCACAGCGAATCATCTGCCTCCATTTCACAATATCCTTTGCATCTTCTTCTCTTATACCAGCAACTTCATGTCCTGCTTCACTACATCCATGAATCATCTCTTTGGTCTTCCTCTAGGCCTTCTGCCTGGTAGTTCCAACCTCAGCATCCTACTACCAATATACTTACCATCCCTCCTCTGTACATGTCCAAACCATCTCAATCTAGCCTCTCTGACTTATCTCCAAAACGTCTTACATGTGCTGTCCCTCTGACGTGCTCATTCCTGATCCTATCCATCCTCGTTGCTCCCAAAGAGAACCTCAACATTTTAATCTCTGCTACCTCTAGCTCTGCCTCCTGTCTTTTCTCCAGGGCCACTGTTTCTAAACTGTACAACATCGCTGGCCTCAACACCGTCTTGTACACTTTTCCCTTCATTCTTGCCGACACCCTCCTATCACACATCACTCCGGACACTTTTCTCCAACCATTCCAACCTGCCTGCACACGCTTCTTCACCTCGTTTCCACACTCTCCACTTCTTTGGATTGTTGACCCGAAGTACTTAAGATCCTCCACCTTCCTTATCTCTTCTCCCTGTAACCTCACCGTTCCTCTTGGGTCCTTGTCATTCACACACATGTATTCTGTATTACTGAGGCTAACCTTCATTTCCCTCCTTTCCAGGGCATACCTCCACCTCTCTAGATTTTCCTGCACTTGTTCTCTGCTCTCACTACGGATCACAATGTCATCTGCAAACATCATAGTCCATGGAGATTCTTGTCTAACCTCGTCTATCAGCCTGTCCATCGCCATAGCAAACAAGAAGGGGCTCAGAGCTGACCCTTGATGCAGTCCCACCTCCATCTTGAACTCTTCTGTCATACCGACAGCACACCTCACCACTGTCTTACATCTCTTATACATGTCCTGCACCACTCTAACATACTTCTCTGCCACTCCAGACTTCCTCATGCAATACCACGGTTCCTCTCTTGGCACCCTGTCATATGCTTTCTCCAGATCCACAAAGGCACAATACAGCTCCGTCTGACCTTCTCTGTACTTCTCTATTAACATCCTCAAGGCAAACACTGCATCTGTGGTGCTCTTTCTTGGCATGAAACCAAACTGTTGTTCACAAATGCTGACCTCTGCCCTTAGTCATGGCTCATCAACTTTACCCCTCTGTAGTTGCCACAACTCTGCACATCTCCCTTGTTCTTAAATATGGGCACCATCACACTTCTTCTCCATTCCTCTGGCATCCTCTCACTCTCTAAGACCTTGTTGAATGTTCATGTCAGGAAATCTACTGCTACCTCTCCTAGACACTTCCATACCTCCACCGGTATGTCATCAGGGCCAACTGCCTTTCCATTCTTCATCCTCTTCAATGCCCTCCTCACTTCACCCTTACTAATCTTTGCTACTTCCTGGTCCTCAACAGTCACCTCTTCTACTCCTTTTTCTCTCTCTCATTTTCCTTATTCATCAGCTCTTCAAAGTACTCTTTCCATCTTCCCAGCACACTTCTGTCATCAGTCAATACATTTCCCTCTCTGTCCTTAATCACTCTAACTTGCTGCATGTCCTTCCCATCTCTATTTCTCTGCTGTGCCAGCCTGTATAAATAATTTTCTCCGTCTTTACTTTCCAGCCAAGCATACAAGTCATCATACGCCCTCTGTTTGGCCTTTGACACTGCTACCTTCGCCTTATGCTGTGTCTCCCTGTACTCATGTTTACTCTTTGGTCCTCTGAATGTCTCACTTCTTCTTAGCTAACCTCTTCCTTTGTACACACTCCTGCACTTCCTCATTCCACCACCAAGTCTCCTTATCTACTCTCCTTCCAGATGGCATACCAAGTACTCTCTTACCTGTCTCCCTGATCACATTTGCTGTAGTTGTCCAGTCATCTGGAAGCACTTCCTGGCCACCCAAAGCCTGTTTCAACTCCTCCTTGAAGACAACACGACACTCTTCCTTTTTCAGCTTCCACCACTTTGTCTTCTGCTCTGCCTTTGCCTTCTTCACCTTCCTCACCATCAGCGTCATCCTGCACACCACCATCCTATGCTGTTTGGCAACACTCTCACTCGCTACTACTTTGCAGTCACTGACTTCCTTCAAATTACATCGCCTGCACAAGATGTAGTCTACTTGTGTGCTCCTACCTCCGCTTTTATAAGTCACCCTATGCTTCTGTCTTTTCTGGAACAAAGTATTTACCACAGCCATTTCCATCCTTTTTGCAAAATCTACCAACATCTGTCCTTCTGTGTTCCTATACTGAATACCAAACCTTCCCATCACTTCCTCGTCCCCTCTGTTTCCTGCACCAACATGTCCATTGAAGTCTGCTCCAATGACCACTCTTTCACCTCTGGGGGTACTCTGCATCACTTCATCTAACTCACTCCAGAATCTCTCCTTCTCTTCTTGCTCACATCCTGCCTATGGGGCATAAGCAGTAACAACATTTGAATATCACACCTTCAATTTCTAACTTGACACTCATCACTCTGTCTGACACTCTTCACTTCTAGAACATTCCTGACAAACTCCTCCTTCAAGATGACTCCTACTCCATTTCTCTTCCCTTCCACACCATGAAAAAACAGCTTAAACCCTGCTCCTAAGCTTCTAGCCTTGCTACCTTTCCACCTGGTCTCCTGAACACACAGTATGTCCACCTTCCTCCTCTGCATCATGTCAGCCAGCTCTCCAGCTTTTTCGTTCATAGTTCCAACATTCAAAGTCCCTACTTTCAGTCCTAAACTCATGCCTTTCCTCTTCTCTCTCTGCCTACGGACACGCCTCCCGCCTCTCCTTCTTTGACGTCTTCGACCAACAGTAGTCCAATTTCCACCAGCACCCTGTTGGTTGACAGCACTGATGGCGGTCATTGTTAATCCGGGCCTCGACGGATCCGGTATGACATTCTGTGTAGTGACTCGCATATTTTATTTGGCATTTGTTTTATGCTGGATGCCCTTCCTGACGCAACCCTCTGCATTTATCCGGGCTTGGGACCGGCGTGAGGGAGAGACACTGGTTTGTGCCCCCCCTCTCTCACGGCTGCATTAGGAAGGAAGCTCAATAGACTGTGGAAATGGAATTTGGTCAATTTATCTGCGTTCCGTAACCCTTTAGATCACCTGCTTTGGGGGGTTAGCCCTAACTGAGTGATGTACGTTTAGTTCTGAGAACATACCCCTATCTGGGCCAACCACGCAGAGGTGTACATCAGACCCTTATTATTATTATTATTATTATTATTATTAAAAATCTGTTGAAGTGTTAAGTGTTGAAATTCAGATTAATATTTAATATAATATCCTCTCATTTAGAGAGAATACATTGAGCTGTCGTTTTCTCTTTCGGTCTGAAGGGCAAAAGTGAGACGTCTACAGAAATCTTCAGCACTGACCCTCTAAGGACTCTGGGAGAAATTCTCATCTACTGCCAGGTACAAATCAACAATCTTTCATGTTACACCACAGCGCTGCTGAGTTCTAGATTATGATTAGTCAGAAAGTCCTAGACCTTTATTGTGATTGGCCAGAAGGTCCTGAGATCTTTATTGTGATTGGCCAGAAGGTCCTGAGACCTGGATTGTGATTCGTCAAAGTTGTGATAATGACCAAGAAATGTCAGAGTAGGCAATGTTGGTGCTTTAAATATCATGTTTTGGTCAGGAGACTGTGAACACTAAGTTTGTTATCCGGAGTCTCAGGAGTCTTCAACCAAGGAAAGAAAATACAAACAACTCTTTGATGTTAGACTTTCCTTCATGGTGTTTCAGGAGTTCTTGGATTATGTCATGCATCAAGGTGTGCCTGTCGCTCCTGATGTTTATATTCAGATCTCTCATTGGTTATCAGTAGTGTAATCCCGCCGTCACTCTTTAATGTCACCACATGCATGGTTCTGTTCCATACTCGTTGTCTCCGAGTTTCTACTCTGGGTTCTCTCTGGTTTGCTTCTGTTTGTACAGGTGATGTATGAAGCAATTCAGAAGCTGGATAAGAAGTTTGAAATGTTGCAGGCAAAAGTGGTACATGTTCAAGAAGATCAGATACATGTTGACGACGAACCGTCAGAGGTAAAACCACCGCAGAAACATCACACTGCACTCACAATCCTGTTCCACCAATCGAGATTCAGATTGATCTCACAGTCTGTCACCATGAATGTGACAAAATGAAGTAAATCCAGATATCCTGTTCGGTGCTTTCTGAAAGTGTTTGTGATGTGATGTTTCTATAATGGCTAATGTGTTAGCAGTTCTACTCACGAGACACTAATTTTAGCATTTCAGACAAATTGAAATTCTTTGTCCTTTATAAAGATTTACATGCTGGATGATACAGAGACAGATCAGATAAACGATGAGTCAACTGAAGCAAGCTACCATGTCCTCCCAGAGCAAGCTCCTGTCTCGGTTCCTCCATCTCTGGAAGATTCAAGAACCTTAAAACTGATCATTAGCTCAGGAAAACCCACACACTCCTCACCATCTCCTCGGAATGAGCCCCAACAGTCAGGTTCAACCTTGGCACCAAGTCTCCTACAGCAGCAGAACGTTGCAGAAGATCATCCCGACTCTGATGCTGGATGTCCTGAATCGCCACAGAATGTGGGAAAAATCTTACTTCAGCACCGCAAACATCTTGATCCTCAAAGACACAAGACCAACGTAGGTATGTTTCTTGATTGTTCAGTGTAAACGACCACCTTGTGAGTGTTTCACAACATTGCCGAATTGATGTTTCTCAAAATGTCGGCCACCGCTTCTGGAATTTGCTTAGCAGTCGATGCTAAATGCAAAAGAATAGCAGAGTTTTATTCACAGAGCCTTTTATTAGCAATTTATTAACACATCTGACTAAAATGTTCATGTTCCAGAAAATTTTGTGTTGTTTTTGTAGTCGATGTATGTTTACAAAGATCAAAATGGAGGAAATATGCATAGCAGTCTATGCTATGTGTCTTCTTCTTTTCCTTTCGGCTTTTCCCTTTTTCAGGGGTTGCCACAGTGAATCATCTGATTCGCATGTTTGATTTGGCATAGGTTTTTAAGTCGGATGCCCTTCGTGACACAACCGTTTTGCAAGGGGCATAAACACGCTGACAGCTATGCAGCATACTCTTTAATTTTACTCACACAAAGCCTTTTATTAGTAATGTATCAACACATCTAACTAAAATGTTGAAATTGCTTAGCACTGAGAGCTAAATGTAATAGCTGTAAGTACGATACCATTCACCATTCATTAATTTTCTGAAGTGTTTAATCTTAATTAGGTGCATGGGGAGGCTGATGCCCATGTCAGCCGACTCTGGCAGAAGCAGAGTACACCCTGGACAGCTTGCTAGGCCATCGCAGAGTGTGATAAATGATTTTAAATATTATTTGTTAAGTAATGACACAATTTATTTTCTTGTCCTGCAGATAGCAGGAAGTTCGTCATCCCCAGCAGCGTGTTGATGATGGCTGGTGCAATGCCGAGGCCCACGGCGGCTGCTCGCTTCCTGATGCGCAGTCTTTTTTCCCATCAGGAGCTGCTGCACGGGAGTATCAGAGGATACACAGCGAAAGGGTTGAAAAAACTCAACCCAGATAAAATCAATGCCATACGAGGTGAGAGAAATAAATAACTGTTCACACTCACACCGAGGGGCAATCTGGGACAATTAGCCTGGTGTGCATGTGTTTGGGCTGTCGGAGGAAATCCATGCAAGCATAGGGAGAACATGCAAATTCCACACAGAAACACCCTAGCCTAGCCAGGTTTTGAACCCAGGACCTTCTTGCTGTGTTGAAGGACATGCTAACCGCTACACCAACATCCCAAAAACTTCAATCTAACAATAAAATAAAAGTTTTTTTTTGTTTTGTTTTGTTTTATCATCATGCTGCTCGGTTTGTTTGGAGTTCAGTTATTGGGGACATTATAGTTGAAATATCGTATTTTTCAGACCATAAGGCACACTTTAAATCCTTTTATCTTTAAAAAATTGACAGTGTATGTATGTATGGATGAAGCCGCGTGACTCCAGCTCCCTGATACCGTCAAAACACAAGTGAAGCGAACTAATTCAGAGCTTACAATCATTCCAGGTGGATTAACAAAAGAACTCCAACCGCTAGATATTGGTGTCAACAGGTCGCAAGTTCGAGGAATCCGGGCTTTATGTCCAAATACCGGCATTGCGGCTAGCATAATCAGGTGACTCACTGAGGACTACGTGAGTGACTGTGAGGAGTTTATGTAATGAGACCGGAAGAATTTTTCCACCTAATCTCCATCTCTACCGACCATCTGTTTTGTTACGAGGATGCTTCTGCATCTCAGGATGCTCAGCTGGCGAAATGAGAGTCTCATGTTCATCACTGGGTTAAGGACTGCTACAGGTCTCCACCAGTGACCTCAGATTAACCTTCTTGAATTTACAGTTACACTGATACAGCTTTTTAAGAGTAATGACCTCTGTTATGTAATGATCACAATACTCATGCTGCTAATGACCGCCACCATGGTTTTTTTTTACTGTAATGACGCTGTCGCTTTAAGGGTGAGTGGCTGAGAGAAGTTTAGGTCACGACCCTGGAAGATTTTTTCTGGAAGACTTTCTCCATCTAATCTCCCCGTGCGTGAGGGAATAGATAATAAAATATTATAATGATAATAGAGGGATCCGGGCTTTATGTCTAACTCGCGCAACTGTTAAACTCAGACACTGAAGATGAGGAATTTGACGGATTTGTGGAAGTGGAATGAACTGAAAAAGTGATTTTGTTTTATATTGTTACACCTGAACAATGTTGAGAGTTATTGTGAAGTGTATTATTTTATATTTTATGTGTGACAACCGAACAATGATGTTATTGTGAATTAATTGAATCAATTTTGACTTATCTGACTTTTGTTTCGCCTTATCTGGTGCGCCTTATGTACGAAAATAGACCTATCAATCATCGTTCGTCAGATATTGCGCCTTATAATCTGGTGGGCCCTATGGCCTGGAAAATACGGTAATATTATAATACTTGGGGTGGGGTAATTCTAATAGCGTGATGTTATATATACTGTATGTTTGTAGGAAAAAAATTGCTTCATTTTAGATATGGTTATCTGATTGATCTTGAAATCAGTGAGTGTTTTTCTGTTTAATTTCTTTTCCTCCACAGAGTGGGCGCAGATGACATACCCGGAGCATGACCTACGCGAGAACGGGAAAGACTGGAAGGCATGTCTGACCGTTATGAACGAAGGCGCCAGACATGTTCGAATGAGGAACAGAAAGCGCAAGGTACGCAAGACTAAACCATTAACTTTACTCGTGTTTAAGGAAGGAGTCTCCAGTTAAAGTACTTAGTAATTTTAAAAAATTTTACTTTCAATGGAATCCTCAAGATGAAGCAGCAGGTTTAAACTTTGTGGTAACTCGGTACCTGTTTGTTGTAACATCTGAAGGGGTGAAGCCTCATACATACATAGCCAAGGAGCAGGGACAATTTGATGATTTTTACAGAGACTGTAGGGTGTAATGTTTTTAATATTGTGCTGTTTTATAAGACAAAAGTTCTAAGGGTCAGGTGTGTCTGTGAGGCTTGGTGGTAAAAGATATCTACCTCAGTACTGAGGTTGCTGGATCAAATCCAGCTTCTGTGAGTTCAGTGGTGGTTGAAGAATGTGGTGTTTAAAAAAGACCCAAAAGGATGAAGTTTTTTCTTATATATACAGAAATGCAAAACTAAGTCGAGCCTCTGTTTTGAAGCTCTATACGTAATCCTTCCAGAACGTTTTTTTTTTTTTTTTTTTTGGGAGGGGGGGGTCATAAATGATCACACAGTCCATATGACCCTCATCTCTTCTCCTCTTTCTCCTTCATGTGTTTAGTGAAAGAGAAGATTGAGGGTTGATCGCGTTCCATCTGTAACCAGGAAGTGTAGATACAAGAGAGAGTTTGTGATTGGTCCTTCTCTCTGGTTCTGGATATTTGTATATAAGTTTTACAGGGATGAGAACAGGCCTTTATTGAAAAGGAGGAAAAATTGGCAGGGGTCAAGGGGGCCACCTAGGCCCCCTGCGGGGGTGTGTGGGGGCAGTGCCCTTGCTGGGGGGGGTCAGGGGGGGCGAAGCCCCCCAAAAGGTTTGGGGTTATACTTACAAAAAGGAGCTTAATTGATGTCTCCTGGAAGGAATATTTTTAAAGAGAACTTTATGAAAATTAATTATTAAAATTATATTAAAAAAATTAATTTACAGTTATAGGCTTACAGTGGGCCTAGTTTTAATTTCAAATACTTTAAACCAGGGGTCGGGAACCTTTTTGACTAAGAGAGCCAAATAAAGGACATATTTTAAAATCTCATCCTCTGAGAGCCATATATATATATATATATATATATATATATATATATATATATATATATATATATATATATATACATTCGGCCCCCTACTTACGAAGACTGCTGGGTACGAAATCCCCGGGTTACGAAGATCATTTTCCTAAGTTTCCTTCCCTGGGATACGAAAATAACCCCCTCTTACAAAAAGAAATTCAAACGTGCCAATCAAAATTTCACACGACCTGCGAGTTGCTCTCTCATTGGTTGCCTCTCAACATCCCGCCCCACTGGCCTCCCAGATAGAGACAGAAGGAAGCTTAACTCTTAAGAAACTAAACTAAAAACTAAAGTTGTTTAATTCAGTAAATGTTTAATATATGTGGGCGCATTTGAGCTTATCTGGAATTCCAATCCCTCAAGGAAGCAATTAAAGTTGAGTTTGTCAAGCAGGGAATGCGCTTTGAATTCCACGTCTTGTGGGCGTGGCCCGCAGCGCGCGCGCGCGAGAGAGAGAGAGAGAGAGAGAGAGAGAGAAGGAATAACTCTTTAGTTTTTAGTTCAGTTTAAGTTGTTTAATTCAGTAAATGTTTAATAAATGTGGACGCATTTGAGCTTATCTGATATTCCGATCCCTATTGTTCTTTTTCTTTTCCTTTCGGCTGTCCCTTCAGAGGTCGCCACAGCAAATCATCTGCCTCCATCTCACCCGATCCTCTGTATCTTCTACTCTTACTCCAACTACCTTCATGTCCTCCTTTACCACATCCATTAATCTTCTCTTTGGTCTTCCTCTAGACCTTCTGCCTTGTAGTTTCAACCTCAGCATCCTACTACCAATATACTCACTATCCCTCCTCTGTACATGTCCAAACCATCTCAATCTAGCCTCTCTGACTTTGTCTCCAAAACATCTTACATGTGCTGTCCGTCTGATGTACCCATTTCTGATCCTATCCATCCTCGTTAATTCAGAGAGAACCTCAACATTTTCATCTCTGCTACCTCCAGCTCAGCCTCCTGTCTTTTCCCCAGGGCCGCTGTTTCTAAACCATACAACATCACTGGCCTCATCACTGTCTTGTACAATTTTCCCTTCATTCTTGCCGATACCTTCCTATCGCACATCACATCAGATACTTTTCTCCAACCATTCCAACCTGTCTGCACACGCTTCTTCACCTCGTTTCCACACTCTCCATTGCTCTGGATTGTTGAGCCTAAGTACTTAAAATCCTCCAACTTCCTTATTTCTGCTCCCTGTAACATCACCGTTCCTCTTGGGTCCTTGTAGTTCACACACATGTATTCTGTTTTACTGAGGCTAACCTTCATTCCTCTCCTTTCCAGGGCCATCCACCTCTCTAGATTTTCCTGCACGTGTTCTCTGCTCTCACTACAGATCACAATGTCATCTGCAAACATCATAGTCCATGGAGATTCTTGTCTAACCTCGTCTGTCAGCCTGTCCATCACCAGAGCAAACAAGAAGGGGCTCAGAGCTGACCCTTGATGCAATCCCACCTCCACCTTGAACTCTTCTGTCACACCGACAGCACACCTCACCACTGTCTTACATCTCTCATACATGTCCTGCACCACTCTAACATTCTTCTCTGCCACTCCAGACTTCCTCATGCAATACCACAGTTCCTCTCTCGGCACCCTGTCATATGCTTTCTCCAGATCCACAAAGGCACAATGCAGCTCCTTCTGACCTTCTCTGTACTTCTCTATTAACATCCTCAAGCAAAAACTGCATCTGTGGTGCTCTTTCTTGGCATGAAACCAAACTGTTGTTCACAAATGCTGACCTCTGCCCTTAGTCTAGCTTCCACTATTTTTTCCCATAGCTTCATCGTATGGCTCATCAACTTTATTCCTCTGAAGTTGCCACAATTCTGCACATCTCCCTTGTTCTTAAAAATGGGCACAAGCACACTCCTCCATTCCTCCGGCATCCTCTCACTCTCTAAGACCTTGTTGAATGTTCTTGTCAGGAAATCTACTGCTACCTCTCCTGGACACTTCCATACCTCCGCCGGTATATCATCAGGACCAACTGCCTTTCCACTCTTCATCCTCTTCAATGCCCTCCTCATGTCACCCTTACTGATCTTTGCTACTTCCTGGTTTTCAACAGTCACCTCTTCTACTCTTTTCTTTTTCTCTCTCTCATTCATCAGCTCTTCAAAGCACTCTTTCCATCTTCCCAGCACACTTCTGTCATCAGTCAATACATTTCCCTCTCTGTCCTTAATCACTCTAACTTGCTGCATGTCCTTGCTGCATTTCTATTTCTCTCCTGTACCAACCTGTATAAATCATTTTCTAATCTCTTCTTTTGTACACACGCCTGCACTTCCTCATTCCACCACCAAGTCTCCTGATCTTCTCTCCTTCCAGAGGACACGCCAAGTACTCTCCTACCTGTCTCCCTGATCACATTAGCTGTAGTTGTCCAGACATCTGGATCTGTTTCAACTCCTCCTTGAAGACAACATAACACTCTTCCTTTTTCAGCTTCCACCACTTTTGTCTTCTGCTCTGCCTTTGCCTTCTTCACCTTTCTTACCATCAGCATCATCCTGCACACCACCATCCTATGATGTTTGGCAACACTCTCACCCACTACTACTTTGCAGTCAGTGACTTTTATAAGTCACCCCATGGTCCTCTCTCTTCTGGAACAAAGTATTTACCACAGTATTTCCATACTTTTTGCAAAATCTATCAACATCTGTCCTTCTGTGTTCCTGTCCTGGATACCAAACCTGCCCATCACTTCCTCGTCCCCTCTGTTGCCTGCACCAACATGTCTGTTGAAGTCTGCCCCAATGACCACTCTTTCACCTCTGGGGGTACTCTGCATCACTTCACCTAACTCACTTCAGAATCTCTAGCTCACATCCTGCCTGTGGGGCATAAGCAGTAACAACATTGAATATCACACCTTCAATTTCTAACTTGAGACTCATCACTCCGTCTGACACTCTTTTCACTTCTAGAGCATTCCTGACCATCTCCTCCTTCAATCCCCTCCTTCAAGATGACTCCTATTCCATTTCTCTTCCCATCCACACCATAAAAAAACAGCTTAAACCCTGCTCCTAAGCTTCTAGCCTTGCTACTTTTCCCCTGAACACACAGTACTTCACCTTCCTCCTCTGCATCATGTCATCCAGCTCTCTACCTTTTCCTGTCATACTTCCAACATTCAAAGTCCCTACTCTCAGTCCTAAACTCATGCCCTGTTGGTTAACAGCACTGATGGCGGTCGTTGTTAACCCGGGCCTCGACCGATCCGGTATGAAATTTGTCTTTCTGGTTTGCATTTTGTATTCTGACAAAAGTTTTATGCTGGATGCCCTTCCTGTTGAAACCCTCTGCATTTATCTGGGCTTGGGACTGGCGTCAGCAATGGTTCTTTTACATGCCTCTCACCAAAGACAGTGAGAGACATGACCCACCTTTGATAACCCAGTTAGCTGCACTGGGGGGGACAGTGACAACCTTGTGGGGACTCCAACCCCCAACCTTAGGATCAGCGATCCTGCGCCCTATCCACTAGACCACCACTGCCCCTTTATGTATATGTCATATATATATATATATATATACATATATATACATATATACATATATATATACATATATATATATATATATATATATATATATATATATATATATATATACATATATATATATATATATATATATATATATATATATATATATATAATGTCTAATGTCACTTCGTCTCCAACTACAGGACAAACAATTTTCTACTATCATCAGTGTTTATGCCCCTACACTGCAAGCTGACCCCAACACCAAAGAAACATTCTACTGCAATCTCAGTTCTCTCCTTCAGAATACAAACAGAACTGAAAAGATCTTCATCCTAGGAGACTTCAATGCCCGTTTTGGTAAAGATAACTATTTGGCCTAGCATGCTCATTCGACATGGAGTCAGCAACTGTAAAGAAAATGGACGCTTACTTCTTGAACTCTGTGCTGAACACTCACTGACCATCACCAACACTCTGTTCCAACAGTAGGCCAGATTCAAAACAACATGGCGACATCCCTGCTCCAAACAGCTCCCTGCACCTGCTTGATTACATTCTTGTGTCCCAGAAGCATGTGAAAGATGTGTTACACACCAGGGTAATGCCAAGTGCTGACTGCTACACAGATCACAGACCTGTTTGTGCAACTATAAGGATGGTCATCAAACCAAAAGCAAAGTGCAAGATACCACCAATCAAGACTCTTCAAGTGAATCAACTCTCATGACAGAAAGAAACATTCCAGACAGAACTTGAGAAGAGACCTGCAACCATCAAAACTCAAGACACTGAGCCTGAAATACCATGGCAAGAGATTAGAGATGCATTGCAAAAAACAGCAGCTAAGACTGTAGGTTTTGCCTCCAAGAAAAACCAGGATTGGTTCAAAGAAAACAACAAAGATATCAAACAACTCCTTCAAAATAAGAGATTGAGTTTTCATAAGATGCTTCAAAATCCAGAAAACCAAGCTGCTAAATCCTCATACAAGCAGGCTTTTAGTATCCTACAGAGGAAGTTAAGAGAGATCCAAAACGAGTGGTGGGTGAGACTTGCAGAGAAAACTCAACTATATGCTGATACTGGAAACGTTAGAGCCTTCTACGAAGCTCTGAAAAGAGTAGATGGTCCAACACACCAAACACAGGCTCCCCTCAGATCTTCAGATGAGTCAACCCTCATGACAGACAAGAAAGACATCCTGAAGCACTGGTCCGAACACTATGGCTCACTGTTTAGTAACGTTTGCACAGTTGATGACAAATCCATTGACTGTATCGCACAGCATGAGATCAAAGAAGAGCTCGATGAACCTCCAACCAAGGAAGAAGTAGAGTCTTCGGTGAACCAAATGAAATCCCGCAAAGCTCCTGGCATAGACGGTATTCCTGCTGAAGTGTACAAAGAAGGGGGTGAGAAACTTCTGGAAACGCTGACAAAATTCTTCAGTATTTGCTGGGAAAATGGTGTACTACCAAACAATCTCCAAGATGCCGTAATTGTTTCACTGTATAAAAATAAAGGTGGCAAATCAGGTTGCTCTAACTGCCGAGGCATTACCTTGCTTTCCATTGTCGGCAAAATCCTGGCTCGAGTTCTCCTAAACAGACTCACCCCAACCATCGCAGAGGAAGTTCTTCCCAAAAGTCAGTGCGGATTTCACATCAAGCGAGGAACTGTGGACATGATATTTGTACTCTGCCAAATCCAAGAGAAATGCAGGGAGCAGAACATGCCACTCTATGCTACCTTCATTGACCTAACAAAAGCCTTTGACACTGTAAATGAAGAAGCACTATGGAAAATTCTCAGTAAACTTGGTTGTCCACCTCGATTCCTTGAAATCCTGAAGCAACTTCATGCCGGCCAGAAAGGACAAGTGAAGCACGACGGTGAGCTCTTTGAACCATTCCCTATTGATAATGAAGTGAAGCAAGGGTGTATATTAGCCTCTACCTTGTTTTCAATATTCTTCAGCATGATGCTGTATGAAGCACTGGAAGACCTGAAGGAGGGAATCTACATACGATTTTGCACAGATGGAAGTTTATTCAGTCTGCGTTGCCTTCAAGCACATACCAAGATAATTGAGACTCTTATTGTTGATCTACTATTTGCAGATGACTGTGCACTCCTTGCACACACTGAAGAAGCACGCCAAGCCATTGTAAACAAATTTGCCTAAGCCGCCCGACAAAGCATTTGGATTGACCATCAGCTTAAAGAAGACAGAAGTGATGTACCAAAAACCACCCCATGGTACCTACACTCCACCCAACATCAACATTGATGGCCATTCACTGAATACTGTCGAACAGTTCATGTATCTCGGAAGTGTGACATCAAATGATGCATTCTCAGCAAAAGATGTAGACAACCGCATCTACAAAGCAAGGAGATCCTTTGGCCACCTGCACAAAAGAGTCTGGAACAACCACTCACTGTGCCTGGACAAAAAGATCAAAGTCTATAAGGCTGTTGTCTTGACAACCCTCCTCTACGGAACAGAAGCCTGGATACTCTACAGGAAGAAAGTGAAGATCCTAGAACGGTTCCACCAGCGTTGTCTCCGCAACATCATGTGCATAAAATGGCAGGACTATGTTACAAATATAGAAGTTTTAGACAGAGCACGGTGAAGGAGGACAGGAAGGTCGTTGGTGTAAGAGAAGAAGATGCAAAGGATAGGGTGAGATGGAGGCAGATGATTCGCTGTGGTGACCCCTGAAGGGAAAAGCCGAAAGGAAAAGAAGAAGAAGACAGAGCACATATGTCATTTATAGAAGCCATGCTCCTGCAAAGACATCCAAGATGGGCTGGTCACGTCTCACGAATGAACAGCAGTCGCATTCCGAAAGTAGTTTTCTACAGTGAGCTTCAACAAGGCAAGCGTCACCATGGAGCCCCTCAAAAGTGCTTTAAAGATCAATTCAAGAAAGAGCTCACTCAAGCTGGAATAAACCATAACAACTGGGAACAACTAGCATCAATCAGAGGAGTGGCGAGGGACTATACACAAGGCAGCTAAAGTTTTTGAAGAGGGCTGTGTGACCTCCGCCAACATCAAAAGACAACAAAGAAAGGAGAGACCGCACCAGAACCAGTACCCAAGTCAGAACCTATGCCAACCACCGAACATCTACACATGTCCCAAGTGTCGCAGGGGTTGTAGATCAAGAATAGGACTTCACAGCCACTTGAGGACATGTCACCTTCCATACTAACTCCTCACTATCTTCGAAATCGAAGAACAGAGCCATTTTACATATACATATAGATGTGTTTGTGTATATATGTATGTGTATATATATATATATATATATATATATATACACACACACACACACATACAGTCGGCCCCCAATTTACGAAATTAGCCCGTTCCAGAGCCCTTTTCGTAAGTAGGGGTCGCATCTTACATGTTAAACGCCTAATTCGTTCCAAGGCGCCAGTCTTTGGACTGGATAAACCCCATAAACCCTTTAAAAATGATAAAAATACACCAATTTTGTATGAAATGTGTGTTAAAAGTTAAAGAAAATTATTTATTAAACCATTTTAACATTTTATTAACATATTAAACCATTTAATTAGCATATTAAATCCTAAAGGGTTGTGTCAGGAAGGGCATCCGACGTAAAAACCTCTGTCAAATCAAACGTGCGAATCAGATGATTCGCTGTGGCGACTCCCGAGTAAAAGGGAAAAAGCCGAAAGGAAGACAGACAGACAGACCTCTCTCTCTCGCTCTCTCTCTCTCTCACACGTGCGCTGCGGGCCATGCCCACAATACGTGGAATTCAAAGCGCATTCCCTGCTTGACAAACTCAACTTTAATTTGCTTCCTTGAGGGATCGGAATTCCAGATAAGCTCAAATGCGCCCACATTTATGAAACATTTACTGAATTAAACAACTTAAAAAACTAAAGCGTTATTCCCTCTCTCTCTCTCTCTCTCTCTCTCTCTCTCTCACGTGCTGCGGGCCATGCCCACAAGACGTGACTTCAAAGCGCATTCCCTGCTTGACAAACTCAACTTTAACTTGATTCCTTGAGGGATCGGAATTCCAGATGAGCTCAAATGCACCCACATTTATTAAACGTTTACTGAATTAAAACAACTTTAAAAACTAAACTAAAGAGTGAAGCTTCCTTCTGTCTCTATCTGGGAGGCCAGCGGGGCGGGATGTTGAGAAACAGCCAATGAGAGAGCAACTTGTGCATTGATTGGTGCGTTTCAATTTTGAATTTCTTTTCGTAAGGGGGGTTGTTTTGTATCTCGGGGACGGAAACTCAAGAAAATGTTTTTCGTAAACTGGGGATTTCATACACAGGGGTCTTCGTAAGTTGGGGACCGACTGTATATTAATACTGAATACAGTCATCCCTTGAATATCGTGGATAATGTAGACCACACCTGGCCGCGATATTCCAAAAACCGTGAAGTAGGAACGCCCCTCTCATTTCCATATGTTTTCACGTCTATACAATACAAGAAGTGTATATTAAACGTTACACAGTTATATGCATATGTAAATACTGTAATGTATTAATATTTAAATAGAATTTATATATAAATACTTTAAGTACTGTACTCACCTCTGACAATAGCTCTTCTCCGCGGTGCAGGACGTTCACAAACACTATAAGATCACGAAATCCCGCGGGAATGTGCGAGACAACAGCGTCACGCGTCTAAGCCAATCAGCTTGCGAGATTGAGTTGAGTGGGCGGTCCCTGCCTGAACTAGGGAGGAGGAGCACTTCAGTCTGTTGTTTGGAAACAATGGACGCAGCCTGCCTTGGGTCCCTGCCTTCCGCTTGCTTACATGTGAGTGTCAGCGTGAATTTTGAATTCTTTTAAGAATATTTTTTATTTTATTTTATTTTTTTATTAAAATGCCGCAATGTACCAAGACCACGATGCTCAAATCGCAAAGTAGCAAGGGATGACTAACTTGAAAAAGAAGTCAACTAAATTGAAAAAGAACACCAACAATTTTAGAGTGTAATAAGACTCTGAATTTATTTTAAACAACATTACTTAAAGTAAGTAAGAAAGACTCTGAATTTATTTTAAATAACATTGTCATAATGAAGTTATTTATTAATAAGAAAAGTAGTACTTACTATCAGTGTTGCAGTGGTCAAAAAATGTGAGTACATGATGTCAGCGAAGCGACCGAGGCGTTGCACAAAACGTAAACAAAACGAGGGTAGCACCTTGCGTATTTGGATTTAGATATAATATGACCACATGACCAGTAATGACAGCACAACCCCACCAGATTTTTTCACCGGATTTGCATCAATCTCAAAAATGACCCATTTGACTTACAAAATGGAGGGAAAATTCCCATCCCTGGTTTTATATATATAAAATTCACTGAAATAATAATCAGTTATTTCTTTTTTATGACCCACTTGACAGTAGCATCATTTGACTCTCATGTGTTTGACGCCCCTGCTGTATTAATAATCGATGTTACTGATCACGCTCTTTTTGTAACTTTGCAGTCTAAGGCTTTCGGAGGTCTAAGTGAAGATGAGACATCAGTCCGAGAATTTAGACCCGAGCCCACGGCGGAGGTAGATGTCGAGCTTTCTGATGGTGACAGCGACGACCCGAAGCAGATGCCAGCGCTTCAAAACAAACCCTCAGCGGTATGTGATGAAGAGCAACTGTCGGAAAATGATTACGAGCCGAGTGCACAGGGTAAGAACATATGCAAAATCAGCTTTACCTCAACAATGCATTGAGGAAAACCTCAAACCACTGGGATTTAAAAAATATGGGCAGAGTCTTAATGTCAGTCTGAAGATGTCATTTTCTTTTCATCTGCAGTGTATCTGGGTCATCCGGCTCGGAATGTGAAGGTGCCTCAGTTTGTGGTGTATTCCGCGTTACAGAGATTAAACCCTCCACTCGTCGCTCGTTACCTCATCAGGTTCCTCTTCACGGAGGACGTGCTGGTTCAGAGCAATGTGTACGGCAACGCTAAGTACGGCATCCTACCCCTCGACCACAACAAGATCTCAGCACTGAGAGGTGAGCCACATACCGAGGAGAGAGAGAGAGAGTGAGAGGGGGAGAAAATAAAGCGGTGTTTGTTTGTGTTTGCAGAGTATCTTTGTGAGCGTTTCCCCTACATGGAGCTGGATGAGGATGGCCCCAACTGGAAGGCGTGTGTCTACGCCATCAACGGCGCCATTCGCAAAACCAGACACGTGCTAAAGAAATGTCACAAACAGGCACGAAAAGAGAGCGTGATAACATGACCATCACCAACCACCTGATTTCCTACCTTAGTCACATGATCACTGTTACATTACTCAAGTTGTTTTTTGTAAAGATTACAAGTATAAAAACACTCTGACGACGACATCAGTTTTCATTCATGTGTAAATCAACACCATTCCGATATGAACAGAATTCAATTGTTAATAAAATTGAGTGTTTTTTGTTTGTTTGTTTTTTAATGTGTTTACTGATTAAATAAAAGAGAAATCATCATCACATAGTCACAATACGATAAAGTCCCACAGTCTTGCAACTCAGACAATCTTGGATGCAGGGCATTGCCTGCTGAAGTTTATAACTGAAAAACAAATGCACT
Organism: Plotosus lineatus; assembly: GCA_024760905.1. Taxonomy (NCBI): domain Eukaryota; kingdom Metazoa; phylum Chordata; class Actinopteri; order Siluriformes; family Plotosidae; genus Plotosus; species Plotosus lineatus. The sequence continues at coordinate 58,345,556 of CM045731.1, read as the reverse complement.
GTAAATTTAAGCTACAATCACAGTGGTTACCATGGTTACATCTCACAGTTAAAAACAGAAAAATCCATTCAGTGTAGCAACTGAAGCCTGAATTTATTCCTTTCATCTCCTTTAACTGATCTGTTTTCAAAAAAAAATAATAATTAAATAAATAAATAAATATATATATTTGATACAGGGGTAAAATTTCACCCCCTAGTTGCAGATACTTGAATGATGTTTTGGTGCCATTCTCCATTTTTTCATTTTTGGTTGCTTTTTGTGTAAAAGCTGTTAATTTTGGTGCAGTTAATGCGACAGCACCCCCTGGAGGACACATGCGAGTGTAAACGCTTCACCATGTTCGAGCATCGACTGTAAATACTATGCAAAGTATAACTCGGCTTTAACGTAACCTCTTCATACTGGCAGATAGCACAACTGGTGCTGCTGTGTCTTCTACCGCTATACATTTTACAACAAAGTGAACATTCTCATTGACTGATCTGAGCATTATGGTTCTTCCTATCGACACTTGGTGCCTCTACAGGCCTGACTGCAGCAAGACGTTTCTATCGATTTCCCTGATGCTTTGCTCTACTGTTCTCCTGCATGTCATCTCATGGATCCTCCACTTTATAGCATCACCACCCACTTCTTGTTTTGGGTTGGAAGCTGTCCGAGCTCGACATCTCCTGTGCTTGTTGTTCCACCACTAACATGGTGAGGCGGTGTATCTGCGGCATCCGGCCCCTATGAGGAGATCTCAACAACTTGGTTTAAGGTGGAGACTGGAGGAGCTTAACGAGGGAACAGCCAAGCTGATCACATCCTACTGCTACAGTCACCAGGGAATGTTTATTAAAACAAAGATGATGACCAGAAAGCCAGATGACAATGACATCACTGGGTGCTCGACTGAACGCTGTAGATACGTACACTGACTGCAGCACCTGAAATCACAAACCCGAGTGAGAAGAGCAAGTGAATTTGAAGTTGATTGAAGCTGCAGTGCCACCGCCTCTTCCGAAATCTCTGGGTTTCTGGATCCCGACTGCAGAACGTCAATCTTCTGCTCAAGCCGCTGCACCGCCACGTGCAGGAACCGACGGAGGGGAAAGTAAAACCTTTTAATTCTTTTAATATTAGCTGAAGCTTAAGTTACAGATGAGCTCGGGGGCATCTAAACATTTTTCATCATGGTCAAGATGGAGGAAACCTTCAACCTCCTAGTTCCCCAGTCTGAAAATCTAGAATTATAAAGGAATAAAAAAAAATAAATGATCAATTTCCTTGCGCTATTATTTGGGAACCATGGAGAGATGACAGGAAGCTACTTTTTGTATCAATCCTGCCTCTTCCTTCTAAAGCTATGCCTCCAAATCACAAACATTCACCCCCTGGCTGGTAGCAGTCATGTTACAAGGAAACTTTACCTGCTTGGGGGAATTGTCGTGATGACATGAGGGACAATAAACTTGATCGAACATGACACTCATTAACTTTTTTGACAGGCAAATAAATGAAGGCTGAAAATCAAGTTATAAAATAAAAACATGAAAAAAAAAAAAGTCTTTCTTTAACATTGCCTACAGCTTCAAAACATAACTCCAAAATAAATTAGCACTAAATTAGCACTACATTAGCAAGAGATTAGCGAGAAATTAGTGGCAGATTAGCAAGATTAATATTGATTTTAAAACTCTGTTTTAGAGTGGTAGTTTGGCGACTACTGAAGATGGGCATGGCACAGTACCCACCAAAACCCTACATGAAAGAAATGGACACTATAAAGAACTCGGATTCATTTCACATCACCTTTATTCATGCAAACCTGTAGATCTTGTTTTCACAACAGGAGGTTACAATCCTGCGTCTCCTACCTACCCAACCTCAGATTCCGCCCTCTGCTTTCTGGGCTACAGTATTTTTCGGGCCATAAGGCACACTTAAAAGCCTTTAATCTTCAAAAAAATTGGTGGTGCACCTTATGTGTGGATGAAGATGCGTGACTCCATCTCACTGCTATCGTCCAAACCCAACTGAAACATACTAATTCAGAGCTTACCATCATTCTGGTGGATTAACCAAATAACTCCAACCACTTGTTATTGGTGTCAACAGGTTGTAAGTTAGCAGTGATGCCCGTATTTGGACATAAAGCCCAGATCCTTCTATCATAGTCAGGTGACTCAGGAGTAATACGTGAGTGGTTTTTCCACCTAATCTCTTTCTCTACCAACCATCTGTCTTGTTACAAGGATGCTTCTGTGTCTCAAGACACTCAACTGGCTTAATGCGAATCTCACGTTTATCACCAGGATAAAGCACTGCTACAGGTCTCCTCCTGAGACCTCGAATTAACCTTCTTGACTTTACAGTTACACTGATTACGCCTCCATAAGGGTAATGACCTCCATTCTGTAATGAACACAATACCCATGCTGCAAATGAGCGCCGCCGTCACTTTAAGGGGGCGTGGGTAAGAGAAGTTTAAGCCAAGACCCAAAAGACTTCTAATTTCCATCTCTTGATCTGCACGAGGGAATAATAGATAATAAAATAATATAATATAATTTTTAAAAAAAATAATAGAGGGATCCGGGCTTTATGTCCACTCGCGCAAATGTTAAACTCAGACACTGAAGATGAAGAATTTGATAGATTTGTGGAAGAGGAATGAACTGAAAAAGTGAGTTTATTGTTTTATATTGTTACAACTGAACTATGTTGAGAGTTATTGTGAAGTGTATAATTTTATATTTTATGTGTTACAACTGAACAATGATTCAAGTCGTTGTCAATGAGTTGAATCAAGTTTGACTAATCTGACTTTTGTTTCGCTTCATGAGCCTTATAATCCAGTGCACCTTGTGTGTGGACAGGGCTAGTTCATTGATGTTGCGCCTTATGGTCGGGTGTGCCTTATCACTCGGATAATCCGTTGGTTGTTTTCATTTCCCCACATGATTACGATGGTGATGAAGGTGAAAGATCTACAAAACTGGTGTTTGCGAGAAGTACACCAGTTGTTCCCAACATCCTGCATTAACGTCAGTGTTCTTGCGTGTTGGGAAGCATAATGGCTGCAGTAGGTTTCCATGTGTATCTGTAATGTCCTGGTGTATATGACAGCCCCGAATCGCCACCTCAAGAACCCATTGCTGTCCACAGATGCAGGAAAGTTCTACTTATTATTGGTGGGAATTTTTGGATTAAATAATGCTGCCTCTGTCAGGATTTTTTTACTTCGTGGAATTAATTTCTACATAAATCTTTACACTTTTTTTAACTCTCTCAGAATAAACTCCAACATGGAGTCGAATATAAAACAGAATTAAAACAAACTTAATTCATTTTTAGTTCAGACTGATAGGAGGCAACACTGAAATAAACCCAGATGCCTGGACACTAGGAAGCTGTCAAGCTTCACGCTTTCTCATTTGTTCCTGCCAAACGCGGGATACCATGGAAGCGTCTGCGTGCTACTGACTAATCCCATGCTTGTCCTCCAGGTGCTTGAACATGTTGGTGGTGTTTCCTCCATGACTGGACACTTTATGGAAGCACATCTTGCAGATCGGCCGTCCATCCACATTAACTGTTCCGTCTGCATTCTTCAGGTATCCGAAATATTCCCAGACAGAGGAGCGGACGCTCTTGGATGGAGGGTGAAGGTCAGTGGGTTGGCCGTCTGCGTCCACGCCCAACTTCGAAGCTCTGGTCGCTTTCTGGGGAAAAAACAACAGAAAAATGGGTAAACACTGAAACCATGACATCACAGTGAGCAACAAAGGCTAGCAAAAAAGTTGATTAGACGAGTGTAATATTTATTATTGGCAGGAATAAAGTTGAATTAAAATTTTTTTGGCGCTTGTTTGGGTCAAAGCGAGAAGCTAAGCTGTGTTCTGAGTGTACACACACTCGACCACGGAAAAAAATAAAATATACTGTAATCGGCATAATAAGTGCCCTGCTCCAATAAGGAAATGAAGAAACCATGAACTCAAAAACCCTCTGAATTCATAAAAACTGCTATGACTGGATGATACCCGACCTCTGTTCATGTAAAAATTACAGATACCATATTCAACGTAATAAGCGCCCTGATCAAATAAGCCCCCCCCCACCACAGTGTTGTTGTTTTTTGTTTGTTTACCCCCCCCCCCCCTCCACGTCTAATAACCGCCCATGTGTACTGGGAACAAAATGGTAGATCAAACTTATCAATTTTATTCGATCAGTCTCTGTAACAGTAAAATGAGGTGCTCACTGCCTGTAAAAGTGAGTTTACACATTATTTCAAGACCCCTGCCACTGGGGAATGTCTACAATGTTCATCAGTAACAACATATGTGATTGTTCCACCATGCTTTAAAAAAAGGAAAATATTTTGCTGTTTTCTCTTGGTAAATGTACAACAACCAATGAGCCATTAGAAACTGTTACAGCAAAACTATCGGATGCTCTGAATGAATGGAGCGATGAGCCAGATATGGACCTATTAGAAATTGATGAGTATTTTTCACCCGATTCTCCTGCTCACTAACTTCATAAATTTAAAGATGTTCCTGGCCATGTGCTTTTGTTCATGTTCCTGTTGTTGGTTCAACTTGCCATGTGCTCAAGTTGATATTGGTGTTGATTGGCTCATTTTACTTGGGAAAATGTTTAAAGGAAAAGCACCTGGAAGGAAAAGTAAGGAAAGGAAAAGTATTTTTTTTATTTATGCTGGTTTCTGTTTATTTTCAGCTTTCATGTAAGTAGCTTGGTTGATATCACAAAATGAATAACAGAAATACCAGTAAAACTCTTATTGTTCTGCTACTACTGATGTTTTCCACCTCGATGGTAATAAGCACTTACAGTTCCACTCCTCTGGTAATCATTTTAATAAGCGCCCACCCACTCCAATTTTTAAGCGCTTATATATACGGTATATATTCTCCAAGATTGCACATATTATTATTATTATTATTATTAACAACAGCAACAACAAAAACATTTAATGGCTACTTAGAAAATACAGATTAAAATTGACTTTCCTGACAGACCAATCAGAATGGAGTATTTATACAAGGTGTGTATTGAATCTTATTAAATATCTGGAGGAACCAAAACCTACTGTTACCTTTAACTCTTCGTACACACTGAAGTGGCAGAAATGAAGATGTCGTAACATTTTCCTTCCATCCTGACTTGAAACTTTTTTGCCACAGATTCTGCAGACAGGACAGCCGTCCTCATCCACCGCTCCATCTGCATTTCTGGGGAGTCCGAAATGTTGCCAGATTGGAGTCAGGGGCTGTTTGGAGGGTGGGAAAAGTTCAGGGAGATTTTCAGCCACCACCATTTTTGGTTTCCTGTCGGGAATCTAAAAATAAAATTGAAAATAGTTTACAGTAAATTACGGTGGTTTTTAATTAAAAAAATTTTTTTTAATGTTAATGCCTTGTTTGTTCCTAATTTTCAGAAAATTACATGAAAAAAGACAAATGGATGAATAAATGTAGAAATTAAATTTAATTAAAAAAACTATGACTGGATTTATTTTACTGCCACAATTAAACCTTAATTAACAAAATATCCAACAGTAATTAATACCTTATAAATAAGTGTGAGAAATATTGATGTTATAAAGACATTTAATAAAAATAGAATTATTTATTTTGAAATAGGAATCTAAATTTAAACCTTAAGATCATCGTAGACGCTTCTGTGGTGCTCTTTGAGATGCGCTGTCATATTTGCTGTGACTTTTCCTTTATTGGACACTTTTGAATGGCAGATTTTACAGATGGGGAAGCCTGCACAGTCGATCGGGCCCTCAGTGTCCCTCAGGTAGCCAAAATGTTTCCAGACTCCTGACCTCACTCGGTGTTCGGGTGGATAAAGTTCGGGCAGTTCAGTGGCTCCACCAATGGTGAACGGGTTTACTTCACTCTACAATGTAAAAATTATATCATAAAGTGTAATTTATATGCTTTCAAAAAAAAGTTCAAATAGCTGTTATAAAATACAACAAAAAAGTTACAATAATAAAATCTTAAAATACAAATGTAATATTTTCCCATGTTTTTATCTGGCTGCAATGCATCACTACAACCAGAAGGTGGTGAGATTTCACATGGAGTAGGGAAAGAAGGAAAGGACGGAGGGAATTAAGCTAGTTTATCTTAAATATCAAACAGTATTGGTAGTTTCAAAGCTTCGAAATGAAAATATTAATTATTAAATTAAATTATTTACTTGCACTTGAGCATAAATGCTGTTGTGGTTCTCTTTAAGGTGCTGCATCATGTTCGCTGTCGTTTTGCCTTTAGAAATCAGCTTCCGGAAGCAGAGTTTACATATCGGCGCGCCGTCTTCTGCAAGATCGCCCTCATCCGTTTTACGATATCCGAAATGCTCCCACAGTTTGGGATTGTACTGCCCACTCGGAGGATGGAGGTCCGTCGGTAGTGAAAGACCTTCGAAAGTCTCGCTCGTAACCGCACTCTTAAAAATAAAAAAATAAAAAACCTGAAATCATTATTTATTTATCATGGCTTTGATGTTTGAAGTAGCCAGTGAGAGAAGCCATCTGCATGAACTCCATTTCAGAGGAGGTACGTACCCGAATTTCATCGAAGACGGTTCGGTGATAATCCTTCAGATGTTTAAACATGTTGGTGGTGCATCGACGTTTGGAAGCCACTTTTTGTTGACACAGTTTGCAGATGGGAAAATCGTCACACACGACAGAACCGTCCATGTCTTTCAGGTATCCAAAGTACTGCCAGACTGCAGATGTGACGTTCTGAGTTGGTGGGTGGAGCTCTGGAGGTTCAATGCCCCACGCTGTTCGGAGTGTGGTGATTGCTTCCTGGTGTACAGTCAGACATTCTTGTGAGATGTAAGAACCATGATACTAAGCTAACTAGCTATGTATTCAGATTCTATAAGAGATGTTCAGCTCTAGTGTAAAAAAAGCCCCACATTAATTAAAAAACTGTGAACGCTTTATTAATAAAAGGCTCTTAATGTACCTGCAGCGAGACTTATTTTAATTACATAAAAATGGAATTATACTTAGCTACAAGTGACATATCCAATATAGCAAAGTCAGACTTCGCAAGTATGTAACATTTTAAAAATTAAATCATTTTAATAATTAAATTATAATGTCTCAGTACCATTTTTTTCGAACCACAAGGCAAACTTAAAATCCTTTCATCTTTAAAAAAATTGACAGTGCGCCTTATGCATGGATGAAGCCACAGGACTCCATCTCGCAGAGACCGTCAAAACCCAAGTGAAGCAAACGAGTTTAGAGCTTACCATCATTCTTGGTGGATTAACCAAAGAACTCCCACCGCTAGATTTAGGTGTCAACTGATTGTAAGTTAGAGGGATTTGGGATTTATGTCCAAATACTGGCATTATGGTGATCGTAGTCAGGTGGCTTGCTAAGGAATACGTGAGTGACTTGAGAGAAGTCACAAGGCCGGAAGAATTTTTCCATTTAATCTCCATCTCTACCAACCATCTGTCTTGTTTCGAGGATGCTTTGCATCTCAGGACGCTCAGATGGCTTAAAGAGAGTCTCATGTTCATCACCAGGTTAAGCACTGCTACAGGTCTCCAAGTAAGACCTCGGATTAATCTTCTTAAATTTACAGTTACACTGATACGGCTCCTTAAAAGTAATGACCTCCGTTCTGTAATGAACACAATAAGCCACTGCTGTCTAAAAAAACATTGTTGCTCGTTTTATGTTCGCAAAAAGGCACTTGGACACTCCACAGAGGTTTTGGCAAAATATTTTGTGGACTGATGAAACCAAAGTTGAATTGTTTGGGAGGAACACACAACGTCATGTGTGGAGGAAAAATGGAACAGCTCACCAACATCCACACCGACGTGAAGCATGGTGGAGGGTGCATCATGGTTTGGGGCTGTTTTACTGGCTCGGGGCCTGGACAACTTGCAATCATTAATGGAAAAATGAATTCAAAAGTTTATCAGGATGTTTTGCAGGAAAACTTGAGGCCGTCTGTCAGACAGTTGAAGCTAAAAAGAGGATGGATTCTGCAACAAGACAATGATCCAAAACACAGAAGTAAATCAACTTCAGAATGGTTTCAGAAGAACAAAATACACGTTCTGGAGTGACCAAGTCAAAGTCCAGACTTGAACCCCATTGAGATGCTGTGGCATGACCTCAAGACAGCGATTACTGCCAGACACCCCAGGAATCTGACTGAACTACAGCAGTTCTGTAAAGAAGAATGGGCCAAGATTAGTCCTGATCGATGTGCCAGACTGAGCTGCAGCTATAGGAAGCGTCTGGTTGAAGTTATTGCTGCCAAAGGGAGGGGCCACAAAATATTAAATGTGATGGTTCAGTTATTTATTCCTCCCCCTTCTGTCATTGTTTGCATGCTATCCTCATTAAAATATGAAAACCTATAAATGTTTGGGTGGTTTTAGTTAAAGCACACACTGTTTTTTCATCTGTATGATTTTGACAAAGATCAAATCACATTTGATGGTGATTTTATGCAGAAATGTGAGAAATTCCAAAAGGTTCCGATACTTTTTCATATCACTGTATATAATTTATAAAAAAAAATTATATACAGCATTACTGGACATAAAAGCTTTTTATCCAGCTTGTGCAACTGTTAAACTCAGACACTGAAGATGAAGAATTTGATTGATTTTTGATAGAGGAATGACGTGAAAAAGTGAGTTTATTATTTTATATTATAACTGAACAATGTTGAGAGTTATTGTGAAGTGTATTATTTCATATTTTATGTGTTACAACTGAACAATGATTCAAGTTATTGTGAATGAGTTGAATAAAGTTTGACTTATCTGACTTTTATTTAACTTCGTGCATCTTATAATCCAGTGCACCTTGTATGTGAAGATGAATCGTTCATTTATTTGCACCTTATTTTCTGGTGCGCCCTATGGCCCGGAAAATACAGTAGTTGGCAGATTCCCCTCGCAGCCTGCAGGAGGGTTCAGGGTTGAGGCCGGGGCTTGGGGCGTTTCTGTGTGGAGTGTCCCGCCCCCCATGATGGCGTGGTTTCCTCTGGATACTCCAGTTTCCTCCCAACATCCAAAAACATGTACAATAGGCTAAATGACTGCTCCAAATTGCCCCAGATCTGCGTGTGAGTGAATGTATGTTGGCCCTGTGTTGGACTTGTAAGCTGTTCAGGGTGAACCCTGCTTTGCCCAGTCTGCTGAGATAGGCTCCGGCCTGCCCACAACCATGGTAGCATCGGTTGAATGAAGGAAGCAATGTTTGCCTTTGCATATTGGTTAAATAAATTTTTGTTGGTATATAAACTAACGAACACGTGACTGAACGCACCTGCACTTCATTATACACCATCTGGTGCTTTTTCCGAAGGTGCCTCAGCATGTTGGTGGTAGGTGTCCCGCCCGTGGGGGGTTTGATCATTTTCCGAAGGCATATTTTACAGATCGGAGCGCCATCATCCTTCAGCTCTCCGTCCTCATCTCTCTGATATCCGAAATGATCCCATAACTTGATGTCGTCCTGACAGCTGGGTGCGTAGAGCTCGAAAGGTCTGTAGAGGGACTTTTTACTGATCGCTGGCTGAAAACGAACAAAACACACACAAGTGTCTGGGACATGAAGAAACCATGAACTCAAAAACCATTTGAATTCATAAAAACTGCCATGACTGGATGATACTCGTTTTAATCATATGTACATACAGAGTCCCCGGAAGCATGTGTGACCTCTGTTCGTGTAAAAATTACAAATACCATATTCAACGTAATAAGCGCCATGATCAAAAAGTCCCCCCCCCCCCCCAATGTTTTTGATCTTACGTCTAATAACCACCCATGTGTACTGGGAGCCAAATGGTAGATCTTTTTCTTCTTTTCCTTTCGGCTGTTCCCTTCAGGGGTCGCCACAGCGAATCATGTGCCTCCATCTCACCCTATCCTCTGCATCTTCTTCTCTTACACCAACTGCCTTCATGTCCTCCTTCACCACATCCATGAGTCTTCTCTTTGGTCTTCCTCTAGACCTTCTGCCTGGTAGTTCCAACCTCAGCATCTTACGACCAATATACTCACTATTCCTCCTGTATACATGTACAAACCATCTTAATCTAGCCTCCCTGACTTTGTCTCCAAAATTTCTTACATGTGCTGTCCCTCTGATGTACTCATTCCTGATCCTATCCATCCTCGTTACTCCCAAAGAGAACCTCAACATTTTCATCTCTGCTACCTCCAGCTGTGCCTCCTGTCTTTTCCCCAGGGCCACTGTTTCTAAACCATACAACATTGCTGGCCTCAACACCGTCTTGTACACTTTTCCTTTCATTCTTGCCGATACCCTCCTATCACACGTCACACTGGACACTTTTCTCCAACCATTCCAACCTGCCTGCACACGCTTCTTCACCTCTTTTCCACACTCTCCATTGCTCTGGATTGTTGAGCCGAAGTAACCTTCATTCCCCTCCTTTCCAGGACATACCTCCACCTCTCTAGATTTTCCTGCATTTGTTCTTTGCTCTCACTGCAGATCACAATGTCATCTGTACACATCATAGTCCATGGGGAATCTTGTCCAACCTCGTCTGTCAGCCTGTCCATCACCATAGCAAACAAGAAGGGGCTCAGAGCTGACCCTTGATGCAGTCCTACCTCGACCATGAACTTTTCTGTCACACCGACAGCACACCTCACCACTGTCTTACATCTCTCATACATGTCCTGCACCACTCTAACATACTTCTCTGCCACTCCAGACTTCCTCATGCAATACCACAGTTTCTCTCTCGGCACCCTGTCATATGCTTTCTCCAGATCCACAAAGGCACAATGCAGCTCCTTCTGACCTTCTCTTTACTTCTCTATTAACATCCTCAAGGCAAACACTGCATCTGTAGTGCTCGTTCATTTCATGAAACCAAACTGTTGTTCACAAATGCTGACCTCTGCCCTTAGTCTAGCTTCCACTATTCTTTCCCATAACTTCATCGTATGGCTCATCAACTTTATCCCTCTGTAGTTGCCACAACACTGCACGTCTCCCTTGCTCTTAAAAATGGGCACAAGCACACTTCTCCTCCATTCTTCTGGCATCCTCTCACTCTCTAAGACCTTGTTGAATTTTCTGGTCAGAAAATCTACTGCTACCTCTCCTAGACGCTTCCATACCTCCACCGGTATGTCATCAGGACCAACAGCCTTTCCATTCTTCATCCTCTTCAATGCCCTCCTCGCTTCACCCTTTCTAATCTTTGCTACTTCCTGGTCCTCAACGGTCATCTCTTCTACTCTTTTTTTCTCTCTCTGATTTTCCTCATTCATCAGCTCTTCAAAGTCCTCTTTCCATCTTCCCAGCACACTTCTGTCATCAGTCCATACATTTCCCTCTCTGTCCTTTATCACTCTAACTTGCTCTAACTTGCTGCATGTCCTTCCCCTCCCTATTTCTCTGCTGTGCTAACCTGTATAAATCATTTTTTCCCTCTTTACTTTCCAAGCGAGCATACAAGTCATCATACGCCCTCTGTTTGGCCTTTAACACCGCTACCTTCACCTTACCCTGTGCCTCCCTGTGCTCCTGTTTACTCTCTTCGGTCCTCTCAATGTCCCACTTCTTCTTAGCTAACCTCTTCCTTTGTACACACTCCTGCACTTCCTCATTCCACCACCAAGTCTCCTTATCTACTCTCCTTCCAGAGGACACACCAAGTACTCTCCTACCTGTATCCCTGATCACATTAGCTGTAGTTGTCCAGTCATCTGGAAGCACTTCCTGACCACCCAAAGCCAGTTTCAACTACTCCTTGAAGACAACATGACACTCTTCCATTTTCAGCTTCCACCACTTTGTCTTCTGCTCTGCCTTTGTCTTCTTCACCTTCCTCACCATCAGCGTCATCCAGCACACCACCATCCTATGCTGTTTGGCAACACCTATTACTTTGCAGTCACTGACTTCCTTCAAATTGCATCGTCTACACAAGATGTAGTCCACCCGTGTGCTCCTACCTCCGCTTTTATAAGTCACCCTATGCTCCTCTCTCTTCTGGAAGAAAGTATTCACCACAGCCATTTCCATCCTTTTTGCAAAATGTATCAACATCTGTCCTTCTGTGTGTCCTGTATCCACATGTCAATTGAAGTCTGCACCAATGACCACTCTTTCACCTCTGGGGGTACTCTCCATCACTTCATCTAACTCACTCCAGAATCTCTCCTCTTCTAGCTCACATCCTGCCTGTGGGGCATAAGCACTGACAACATTAAACATCACGCCTTCAATTTCTAACTTGAGACTCATCACTCTGTCTGACACTCTTTTCACTTCTAGAACATTCCTGACAAACTCCTCCTTCAAAATGACTCCTACTCCATTTCTCTTCCCATCCACACCATGAAAAAACAGCTTAAACCCTGCTCCTAAGCTTCTCGCCTTGCTCCCTTTCCACTCCCACCTCTCTTTCTTCGACCAACAGTAGTCCAATTTCCACCAGCACCCCTGTCAGTTAACAGCACTGATGGCGGTCGTTGTTAACCCAGGCGTCGACCAATCTGGTATGAAATTCTTTGTTGTGACTCGCATATTTTATTTGGCATTTGTTTTACACCGGATGCCCTTCCTGACGCAACCCTCTGCATTTATTCGTGCTTGTGACCAGCGTGAGGGAGAGACACTGGCTTGTGCTGCCCCCCCGGCTGCATTAGCAAAATGGTAGATCAAACTTACCAATTTTATTTGACCAGTCTCTGTAACAGTAAAATGAGGTGTTCACTGCCTGTAAAAGTGAGTTTACATGGTATTTCAAGACCCCTGCCACTGGGGAATGTCTATAATGTTCATCAGTAGCAACACATGTGATTGTTGCACCATGCTTTAAAAAAAACAGGAAAATATTCTCTTGTGTTCTCTTGGTAAATGTCCAACAACCGATGAACCATTAGAAACTGCTACAGCAAAACTATGGGATGCTCTGAATAAATGGAGCAATGAGCCAGATATGAACCTATCAGAAAGTGATAAGTATTTTTCACCAGATTCTCCTGCTCACTAACTTCATAAATTTAATGACATTCCTGGCCATGTGCTTTTGTTTATACTCATGTTGATTGGTTCAACGTGCCATGTGCTAAAGTTGACATTTGTGTTGATTGGCTCGATTTTACTTCCGGGAAAATGTTTAAAGGAACAGCACTAGGAGAGAAAAGTAAGGGGTCGTTTTTTGTTTTTTTTTAATTATGCTGTTTTCTGTTTATTTTCAGCTTTCATGTAAGTAGTTTGGTTGACACCACAAAATGAATAACACAAATAACAGGAAAACTCTTTTAGTGTTCTGTTATTATTCATGTTATCCACCTAGATGGTAATAAGCACTTACCATTCCACTCTGTTGGTGACATTTAATAAATGCCCATCCATTCCAATTTTTTAAGCGCCCTGGGCACTTATCACGTCGAATACGGTATGTGTGGATGTGTGTGTAAATGTAGCTGATCCACTCCAAACACACACACACACACACATATATATATGCACACACACACACACACACACACACACACACACACACACACACACACACACACACACACACACACACACACACAGGTGCTCTCTCAGTCCCGATTACGCACAATTACAGGATTGTGTGTGTTCATGTTGTCTATGTGCATGTTTGTTTTTAAAGTAAACAAGCGATTCTTGTCTCCATGGAAACAGATTTTGGTCGTTTGGTTGTTATCAGCACAACTGGTTTGTATATCTGATCGTTATTTTTTCATTTGCCCTGTTGTCCATGTTTACGATTTTGTCCTCATTACGCCATTCATGCACATGTACATAATACCACTGTTATAGTCAGGAGATTCTTTCATTTTTGGAGCTTCTTGAGAACACTGACAATGTTCCTGAGCTAAAAGACACAGATTGGCTGTGATTTCGCTTTTACTGTGGACAAACTGACCCACATGAACGAGCTGAATGTGAAGCTACAAGGGGAAAAACAGTTTGTGCATGAAATTCAAGCAAACGTCAGAGCCTTCAAAACCAGACCAGTTTTTTTCCAAAGCAAATGTCAGACAAATCATTTGCTCATGCCCCCACACTGGCCATGTTAAGAGGCCCCGCAACATGTAAAAAAAAATCCAGGAAAACACTGGATGACTTGCATGAAGAATTCTGCTGTCGATTTTGGAAAAATGGACAGGGCACTTCAGCTGGTGTTAGAACCCTTCTCACAAGAGCCTGAAACGGTACCACAGGAGTTGCAGTTGGAACTGATTTGATCTCCAATGTGACATGATGTTAAGGGAGAAGTTCAACTCCCTTATTCTGGATGAGTTTATGCTTCATTATGTGCAGCCAAAGTTCCAAACATCCAGAAGATGGCACAGAGGATGCTGGTGTTGTTTGGTTCTACATGTGTGTGTGAACAGACTTTTAGTGTGATGAACACCAGAAAACCGCCCCACAGATCCCAGATGAGTGAACTTCAAATTTGTTCTGAGAATAGCCACAACAGAATTACCACCAGGCTTTGATGCACTAGCAAAAATGGTTGATCATCAGCACTGTTTGCACTAAAGGGTATGTTAATACTTTAATGCTTTTTTCTGTTTATGAAAATGAATTTTTTAATCGTATGTTGCATTGACCCAGCACGTCTGTCAAATTTTCAAAGTCAGTGTGGCCCCGAGCCACAAAGTTTGTCCACCTATGATCTAATTTAATTGAGGTGTGTGTGTATGTGTATATATATATATATATATATATATATATATATATATATATATATATATATATATATATATATACACACACACACACACACACACAATATATATATATATATATATATATATATATATATATATATATATATATATATATATATATATATAATTTTAAAGCGCGGAGACTCCATCTGTCAAGTTGCTCACTGGTGCTGTAAAAGGGTTATGAGGGAGGCTGAGAAAATTGTGAAATGTCATAAGCAGTTCTGAAAAGATGAGTTTTGATTTGGCTTTAAAGGAAGTTTCACAGGCGTTGGTTTTAATGTCAAATAGTATATTGTTCCATAGTCGAGGTGCTGCAATGGAGAAAGCTCTCTCACCGATTTTATTAGGACATACTGGCTGGGACAAGAAGGACTGTTCAGAAGATCTTAAGGTTCTGGATGGCTTGTAGGCACTGACCAGTTCTTGAAGATTAAGAGGGCTGTTTGGCTGATATAATGCTCGATGGGTTAGTAGGAGAATTTTATAGGAGATTCGCTGTTGGACTGGTAACCAATGCAGTGACTGTAGAACTGGAGTGATGCGGTCATTGCAACGTTGACAAGTGATGAGTCTGGCTGCTGAATTTGTACTCTTTGGAGATGTGATATGGATTTTATTTTATATATATATATATATTTATATATATATATATATATATATATATTTTTTTTTTTTTTTTTTCATTCAAACATACACACACACACACACAGTGGACACTGAACGTTGGAACTATTACAGGAAAAGCTAGACATGATGCAGAGGAAGAAGGTGGACATATTGTGTGTTCAGGAGACCAGGTGGAAAGGCAGCAAGACTAGAAGCCCAGGAGTAGGGTTGAAGCTGTTTTTTCATGGTGTGGATGGGAAGAGAAATGGAGTAGGAGTCAGCTTGAAGGAGGAGTTTGTCAGGAATGTTCTAGAAGTGAAAAGAGTGTCAGACAAGAGTGATAAGTCTCAAGTTAGAAATTGAAGGCATGATGTTCAATGTTGTTAGTGCTTATGCCCCACAGGCAGGATGTGAGCTAGAAGAGAAAGAGACATTTTGGCGTGAGTTAGATGAAGTGATGCAGAGTACCCCCCCCCAGAGGTGAAAGAATGGCCATTGGTGATGACTTCAATAGACATGTTGCTGCAGGCAACAGAGGGGATGAGGAAGTGATGGGCAGGTTTGGTATCCAGAACAGGAACACAGAAAGACAGATGTTGATTGATTTTGCAAAAAGGATGGAAATGGCTGTGGTGAATACTTTCTTCAAGAAGAAACAGGAGCATAGGGTGACTTATGAAAGCGGAGGTAAGAGCACACAGGTAGACTACATCTTGTGTAGGCGATGTAATTTGAAGGAAGTCAGTGACGGCAAAGTAGTAGTGGGTGAGAGTGTTGCCAAACAGCATAGGATGGTGGTGTGCAGGATGACGCTGATGGTGAGAAAGGTGAAAAAGGCAAAGGCAGAGCAGAAGACAAAGTGGTGGAAGCTGAAAAAGGAAGAGTGTCGTGTTGTCTTCAAGGAGGAGTTGAAACAGGCTTTGGGTAGTCAGGAAATGCTTCCAGATGACTGGACAACCACAGCCAATGTTATCAGGGAGACCGGTAGGAGAGTACTTGGTGTGTCATCTGGAAGGACAGGAGATAAGGAAATTTGGTGGTGGAATGAGGAAGTGCAGGAGTGTGTACAAAAGAAGAGGTTAGCTAAGAAGAAGTGGGACACAGAGAGGACCGAAGAGAGTAAACAGGAGTACAGGGAGACACAGCGTAAGGCGAAAGTAGCGGTGTCAAAGGCCAAACAGAGGGCGTATGATGACTTGTGTGATAGGTTGGACAGTAAGGAGGTAGAAAATGATTTATACAGGTTAGCACAGCAGAGAAATAGATATGGGAAAGACGTGCAGCAAGTTATAGTGATAAAGGACAGAGAGGGAAATGTATTGACTGATGACAGAAGTGTGCTGGGAAGATGGAAAGAGTACTTTGAAGAGCTGATGAATGAGAAAAAAATGAGAGGGAAAAAAAAAAAAGAGTAGAAGGGGTGACCGTTGAGGACCAGGAAGTAGCAAAGATTAGTAAGGTCGAAGTGAGGAGGGCATTGAAGAGGATGAAGAGTGGAAAGGCAGTTGGCCCTGATGACATACCAGTTGAGGTATGGAAGTGTCTAGGGGAGGTAGCAGTAGATTTTCTGACAAGAATATTCAACAAGGTCTTAGAAAGTGAGCAGATGCCGGAGGAATGGAGGAGAAGTGTGCTTGTGCCCATTTTTAAGAACAAGGGAGATGTACATGTTAGATGTTTTGGAGACAAAGTCAGAGAGGCTAGATTGAGAAGGTTTGGACATGTACAGAGGAGGGATAGTGAGTATATTGGTAGTAGGATGCTGAGGTTGGAACTACCAGGCAGAAGGCCCAGAGGAAGACCAAAGAGAAGATTTATGGATGTGGTGAAGGCAGACATGAAGGTCGTTGGAGTAAGAGTCGAAGATGCAGAGGATAGGGAGAGATGGAGGCAGATCATTTGCTGTGGCGACCCCTGAAGGGAACAGCCGAAAGAAAAAGAAGAATATATATATATATATATATATATATATAAAAACAAAAATAAAAGGACAGGACAAAGACTTTCTATTGAAACTCCATTTATCACTACAGATCTGTTTCGAAGGGTGGTGAAACCATCCTCTCTCTTCAGGTGATTATAGAAGAATGATTACAAAGTGCTGGGGGCGGTACTAAGTCAATGAACATGGCGTCCTCTAGATGGGGTGGTGTTCATTATGTGTTCGGGGGCGGGTTCTTTTAAATATTGGTATCGATACATGCATATATGTGCATACATTTTTTCATGCCCGTGGACTCATATGTACACATATATATATATACACACACATATATATACACATATAGGTATCCACACATATACACTTACATACACGCATATACATATATATACATATACATATATATACATATACATACACATATCTACATATATATGTACACGTACGTTCACGTGCGTAAACACATACACACACAAACACAAGTATATATAATGTTTAGATACAGATTGATACAATCAAATACTTAGTGTACCAAAAAGTATTGAGCACTCTCCTACGGAAGGATCTACTCAGAAAATCATATATATATATATATATATATATATATATATATATATATACACACACACACACACACACACACACACACACACACACACACACATATATATACATACTAGTCCTTCTCAAAAAATTTGCATATTGTGATAAAGTTCATTATTTTCTGTCATGTACTGAAAAAAATTTAAATTTAATATATTTTAGATTCATTGCACACCAACTGAAATATTTCAGGTCTTTTATTGTTTTAATACTGATGATTTTGGCATACAGCTCATGAAAACCAAAAATTCCTATCTCAAAAAATTGGCATATTTTATCCGACCAATTAAAAAAAAAAGTGTTTTTAATACACAAAGTCAACCTTCAAATAATTATGCTCAGTTATGCACTCTATACTTGGTTGGGAATCCTTTTGCAGAAATGACTGCTTCAATGCGGCGTGGCATGGAGGCAATCAGCCTGTGGCACTGCTGAGGTGTTATGGAGGCCCAGGATGCTTCGATAGCGGCCTTAAGCTCATCCACAGTTTTGGGTCTGGTGTCTCTCAACTTTCTCTTCACAAGATCCCACAGATTGTCTATGAGGTTCAGGTCAGGAGAGTTGGCAGGCCAAATGAGCACAGTAATACCATGGTCAGTAAACCATTTACTAGTGGTTTTGGCCCTGTGAGCAGGTGCCAGGTCATGCTGAAAAATGAAATCTTCATCTCCATAAAGCTTTCAGCAGATGGAAGCATGAAGTGCTCCAAAATCTCCTGACAGCTAGCTGCATTGACCTTGCCCTTGATAAAACACAGTGGACCAACACCAGCAGCTGACATGCCACCCCAGACCATCACTGACTGTGGGTACTTGACACTGGACTTCAGGCATTTTGGCATTTCCTTCTCCCCAGTCTTCCTCCAGACTCTGGCACATTGATTTCCAAATGACATGCAACATTGGCTTTCATCCGAAAAAAGTACTTTGGACCACTGAGCAACAGTCCAGTGCCGCTTCTCTGTAGTCCAGGTCAGGCGCTTCTGCTGCTGTTTCTGGTGCAAAAGTGGCTTGACCTGGGGAATGCAGCACCTGTAGCTCAGTCCACTGCTTCCACAGGTCCCCCAAGGTCTGGAATCGGCCCTTCTCCACAATCTTCCTCAGGGTCCGGTCACCTCTTCAGGATATGCAGCGTTTTCTGCCACATTTTTTCCTTCCCACAGACGTCCCACTGAGGTGCCTTGATACAGCACGCTGGGAACAGCCTATTCGCTCAGAGATTTCTTTCTGTGTCTTACCCTCCTGCTTGAGGGTGTCAATGATGACCTTCTGGACAGCAGTCAGGTCGGCAGTCTTACCCATGATTGCGGTTTTGAGTAATGAACCAGGCTGGGAGTTTTTAAAAGCCTCAGGAATCTTTTGCAGGTGTTTAGAGTTAATTGGTTGATTCGGATGATTAGGTTAATAGCTCATTTAGAGTACCTTTTCATGATATGCTAATTTTTTGAGATAGGAATTTTGGGTTTTCATGAGCTGTATGCCAAAATCATCAGTATTAAAACAATAAAAGACCTGAAATATTTCAGTTGGTGTGCAATGAATCTAAAATATATGAAATTTTAATTTTTATCAGTACATTACAGAAAATAATGAACTTTATCACAATATGCTAATTTTTTGAGAAGGACTAGTATATAGCAATATATATATATATATATATATATATATATATATATATATATATATATATGCATATATACATACACATATATATATATATATATATGTACACACACACACACACACACACACACACACACACACACACACACATAGCCGGCCCTCTACTTACGAAATTAATCCGTTCCAGTGCCTTAGAGGTGCATTTTAGAGGTAAGTAGAGGTGCACGTAAAACTCGTGATTCGTTCCATGGCTCCCAAGACTACACCATAAACCTCTTAAAAATGATAAAAGTACATCAAATTTGTATGAAATATGTGTTAAAAGAAAATTATTTACCTTTTTTTCCAATCTCTCGAACCACCCATGCGACGCTTTAAAGTCCGGAGGTTGCTGGTCTGGAGAACCCTCACCCTCACCTCCCTTCACGAGGTAATTAAATATGACTGGGCTTTTTCTGAAATAATGGCCTCCGTCACTGTATCTCCATTTTCATGCCTCCTTCTGCTTCAATATTGTTCCGAAATAATTGCCTCTGTCACTGTACAGTAGGCCCTTGACTATTCGCGGTTTTGCACTCGCGGTTTGAGTATTCACGGACTGCCGAGCAGCTCACACGTGATTCAAATTCAGCCAATGGCTGTCCTCCTTCCTGCTGATTGGTTGGGGTGTTGTAACGCCCCTTTTTCCTCATTCCGTGCAAAAGTTGGCAATGAGCCTTTTTTAGTGTGTTTTAATTACCAGTTAAGTTCTATGATGTCACTCAAACACCTGCTAAGCACCAGAACAAGGTAATGAGTTTGGATGTCTCTTCTGAAGAAATAAGACGTTCTCCGAAAGAAACGACAGTTTCCTCTGAAGTCACGTCATTGCTGAAGAGGAATAATCGTTTGAATTGTTGTAAAACACTCCACTATTAAAGTCTTTTTTAATTATTAGTCCAGTACATGACATAAGGTAATGTTTAAAATGTTTGTGTGTTATATTTTATTTACTGTGGTGTAGCATGTTTCTCATTGTGTTTTGTTTCTCTAATTTATTACATTTCTTGTTCTTTTATGTCCTTTTTGTTATGGTCTGTGTTTTGCGGGACTTTGATTTTGGCACTGTGCCTCTCACTAACTGTTTACTTCCTGAGGGGCGCACACACCTGAATTCACTATTCTCATTTACTCCCAATAAACAAAAGCAGGCTCACCTCTGTGCCAGAGGATTAACTCACATCAACATCACCGCTTCTTTTGTTTGTAACGCTCTCTAACTCTATCACTCTAAAATTCTGTTTTATACTTCAGCTCCAGCTGGGGGGGGGTGTGTGTGTGTGTGTGTGGCTGAGCTGCTCGGACTTAATGCAGTTAATACCTGATTTTAGTCGTGTCATGCCTAATGCAATACAGTACGTTCCTCTAGTGGGCATTTTTGAAAACTACAGTGCTGTACGTTTATAAATGAAAGGTGGTTTATGCGTATGCTGTATGTTTATATTTTAGCATCAATAAATATAACAGTAAAAATTGAAAAGTTTTTTCTGAATCATTACTACATTTTACTACATTAATACTGTATTAATGAGTAAGACTGTCTATAGAATGTGTTTAAGAAGCATATTTTAGCGCATGTAATAGATACATAGTATTTTACTTACAGCTGCTCATTCACGCATGTGACGTCATACATGGGGTTTTATTTCTGGGTAGAGAACTCGCAGATTATCTCAATTCGCGGGAGGGCCTGGAACCGAACCCCCGCGAATGTCAAGGGCCTACTGCATCTCCGCTTTTAAGGTCTCCTACTTCAATATCGTCCCGATTGTAGAAGGGTTTCAGCCATACTCCTTTGCGATTTTGCTCAACTGCATCCCACTTTAGTATTTTTTATTATCTCCTGCTTCACTTTAATTTGACAATGTCCGCTTTTTCTTTTCGGTGTCACCGGGAATCCCTTTCTTGGGGTCCATGATGAATAACGAAATATAACGCTGCAATGATCGCTCTCAAAAAAACTCACGAGCCAACAGTCCTGTTCAACTCTCCTTCATGCGTGTGACAAACAGGAACTATGGGTACAGGAATGGGTACAGTTCAGCTCCCTCCTGGCCAATGGGAGGCCAACGGGGAAGGATATTGTGAGACAACCAATGAGAGAGCAACTCGAGCATTGTTTGAATGGCGCGTTTTAATGTTTGAATGGCGCATTGGGCGCTTTTCGTAAGACGAGGTTGTTTCGTATACAGAGGACGAAAATTTAGGAAAAATGTTTTTCATAATCTGGATTTTTAGTATTCAGAGGAGAGGGCCGACTGTGTGTATATGTGTATATATATATATATATATATATATATATATATATATATATATATATATATATATACACACACACACACACACACACACACACACACACACAGAGTAGGCTTTTGAGTATTCGCGGTTTTGCACTCTCGGCTTTGCATATTCGTGGATTGCCGAGAACTGTGATTCAAATTCAGCCAATGGCTGTCCTCCTTCCTGCTGATTGGTTGAGATGATGTAACGCCACTTTTTCATCATTCGCGCACTCTTTGTGCCTGCTTTTTAAGTCTGTCTTCCTTTCGGCTTCTTCCCTTTTACTCGGGAGTCACCACAGCGAATCACCTGACTCGCACGTTTGATTTGGCAGAGGTTTTTAAGTCGGATGTCCTTCCTGTCACAACCCTTTATAGCAAGGGACAGAAACACGCTGACGGCTTTGCACACTACTCTTTTTACGCAAGTCAGCAATGGTTCTTTTACATGCCTCTCACCATAGACAGTGAGAAACATGGCCCGCCTTTGATAACCCAGTTAGCTGCACTGGGGGGACAGTGAAAACCTTGTGGCGAGTGGGACTTGAACCCCCAACCTTTGGATCAGCGATCCAGCGCCCTATACCACTAGACCACCACTGCCCACCTGTGCCTGCTTTTTAAGTGTGTGTTTTTAATTACAGTTAAGCTCCATCATGCCGCACAAACGCTGAACACCTTCTCATTCTTCTGGTAAGGCGCCGAAGAGCCAGAAAAAGGTAAGGATGCTGCATGAAAAGGCAGAACTGCTTGATATGATTCAGGAAGTAAAACGTTTTGCTGTAGAAGTGCTGAGAAGTTGAATGTTGTATGAAACAAGGCCATCCCAGAATGGGGGGGCAGTGACAACCCTGTGAAGAATGGGACTTGAACCCCCAACCTTAGGATCAGCGATCCAATGCCCTATACCACTATTAATAAGTTTTGGATTTTGCGGACATTCCAATGGTCCCCAAGAGGAAATTTGAGGTATTCTTTCAAATTAATGGAAGAATAAATAAACTAAAAGAATCAAAGTGTTTGTTTTTGAGTGCTGAGGTGTAGACTAGAGGTGTGACGATAAATCGATTTACTAATAAATTGATCTATTTTCAAACATGATGTTTAAAATCGATTTATTTTGTATTTTTAAGATTGGATGCAACAAAGGATTCACAAAAAGCTATAAAATAACTCTGAAATGACATCTTACAATTGTCAATGGGTGCTGCCATTTTCCTCCGTTGCTATGGAATTCTCGCGAGGAACGAGACTTCGCAATAACATAAATGGCGATTGCCGCTGAATTCGTCAAGCCAGCAGCGGCACACAAAAGCCCAGTTTGGGCTCATTTCTTGCAATCCCGTGACAAGAAACAAGTTTTGTGCAGACTTTACTAGATGAAATTCCCTTACCACGGCAACACAACTAATCTGCAGAATCACATTCGTCGTCATCACAAGACAATTTACATCGATGTCAAACCGAAAGTTAGACTACACGGTGAGCCGGTAGCAAAGAGAGAGTTTTTTCAAATGCAGGCGATATGATCACAGCACACAGGGCTGCATTAAAATGGAAACATGTTGACAGGATGATATTCCTTAAAAAGAACTTCCAGATTTGAATAACAAGTTATCAACCAGTATTATTCACAACACATTAACACAGTTTAGCAGTAACAGTTTTACCATAATTTATTGTGAAATTGTTATTGCTAAATTAATGTTAATTCAATCTGTTTGATTGTGTTGACAAATGAGTGAATTTGTGTTATGACTGTTTACTGTTAATGTTCATAGTTTAATCATTAGGAAGAAAACATTACTTTTGTTCAGAGTCTTTATCTTTATGCTAGTGAGTTGACATTTGAAATATAAATACTTCAGCGTGAATGTGAATTGGATTCAAAATGAACATGTGCATTTGATCTGTGCAAATTCCAAAAGTAAGAACTGAGAAGCAAGTATTTGTTGTTGAATAGTTGCTCTGAATGCAAAAACTGACACTGTAAATGGTAGATTAAGATTACATTCACAATATGTAACTGGTGGAAAACTGGAAATAAATAAAGGTTATGTTTGTTTATTTTCATGTTTTGATACATGTTAATAATTGTGGTTGAATGATGGTATTGAATAACCAGTTCAGACAATTATTACTTTATATATTTGAAGTGCACATTTTACAGAAAATGAAACTCGAATCCACATAATATCCACATATAATCGAATTGAATTGAATCGAGAGGCAAAAAATCGGGATTCGAATCGTCACACCTCTAGTTAAGACTAGGCTGAAGTGTCATTTTTACCTACATTTCTGTTTGTAAATTTATGCTGTAATTTGTTTTAATCCTTATTATGCAGGTGTATGACTGGTCCCTATAGTGCTATTGTATAGGAAGTGTGTGTGTGTGTGTGTGTGTGTGTGTGTGTGTGTGTGTGAGAGAGAGCGAGAGAGAGAGCGAACTGAACTGTACCTTGACCTCCTTGTACACATCCAGGTGGTAGGCTCTGAGGTGCATGAGCATGTTTGTTGTACTGCCTCCTTTGGCCGTTACCTTCAGCTGACACAGTCTGCACAGGGGAAAACCATCACACACCACGGTCCCATCTGCATCTTTCGGATATCCAAAATATTTCCAGACTGGCGACAGGGCATCCATCTTCGGGAGATGAAGCTCTATGGGCTCCAGCCCGTTTTTTGTCCTCATAGGATCAAAAGTCAACTGAAAGAAGTTGCGATTGTACCAACGCATTTAATACAACTTTGGAATTTGTACTAAACCACAAAATCTGGCAACCCAAAAACAAACAAAAAAAAAAAAAAACACATCCTGATGCATGATCTAAATTGAAACTTAAAGTAATTAAAATGAGCCTAACTACAAATTTCCCATTGGTTAAGATATTTACGATATACCTGATACTCTGGTTATTATGGTAGCCCTGATATTCCAGTCATTATGGTAGCTATTGATCTCATACACTAGACAAAAACATCTTTTGTTAAAGATGGACCTTCATTAATTTTAACAGGATAAACACCTTGATCTCATTATACGTGGTCCGGTGGTAATCTCTGAGGTGCGTGAACATGTTAGTGGTGTTTCCTCCTTTTGCAGAGACTTTCTTTTGGCAGAGTTTGCAAATGGGAAAGCCGTCGCTCAGAACCGCCCCTGCCTCGTCTCTCGGGTAACCGAAGAACTTCCACACTGCTGATTTCACTTTATGCGTCGGAGGATGAAGGTCTGAACTGCCCGTGTCCAGCTCCAAGACCAATGAACTCACTATTTCCTATTTGAGGGAGCGAACTGGTTAGGAGCTAAAATTGATACAAATATATCTGGTGGAATTAGGTCAATACATAACAAGGGGCACTGATGTTTTTTGCATTTGTTATACATAAAATTAAAGTCCTGACCACTGAAACATCATAAAAGGAAAAACTATATTTTTACGATTCATACCTCGGGTTCTGTGTACACAGTGCTGTGGTTCTCTTTAAGGTGCTGCTTCATGTTTTTCATAGTCTCACCCCTGGACACTAACTTCCGAAGGCAGAGTTTACAGAACGGTGCTCCGTCCTCTTCCATGACCCCATCTGCATTTCTGCGGTACCCAAAGTGCTGCCAGAGCACTGGGTCGCACGGACTCCTGGGCAGGTGGAGATCAGCAGCCGAGTGAATATCCTCAAACACCTCACTAGTAACTGCGGACTGAGAGATGGCGAGAGAGGGAGGAAGGGATGACTGCAATGGGGATCAGGATTCTGATTAAAAAAACATTTCTGTGAACCAATTACAATTTGGTAGAATTAGAAAATGGGTGTGGCTAATCTAGAGTAAGTCTTAGATAATTGTTTGAACAGTGTAATAGCTACAGGGCAGGTACGCACTCTGATTTCATTGTAGATGCGCCGATGACAGTCTTTGAGGTGTTTGAACATGTTGGTTGTGTTCCCTCCTTTCGAAGGAACCTTCTGGTGGCAGATTTTGCAGATGGGGAATCCGTCGCACACTACCGTCCCCTTCTCGTCCTTTGGGTATCCGAAATGGTCCCATACAAAGGAAGTGACGTTCTGCGTTGGCGGGAAAAGCTCAAGCGTTTCGTTATTCCACTCAGGTCTCCAAGCACCGACCGCTTCCTGCAGACCATGAGGAAGGACACATCGCATCAATGGGCATCGCTAGATAAATCACAATGACCTCATTTTATTTAAGATTTTTTTAAATCAACTTTGACCCAAATTTCTGAATTTATTTCTGAACCTTCCCTTACTTCACCTTCGTTCTTTTCCTTTGTTCTTTTCCCTCTCATTTTTTTGCATTTTTTCCTTCTTCTTTCTTTTACCCTTTGTCATTCTACATTTAGCATATATTAGCATAAATTAGCATATGACTACAGAGGCCAATCAGATGGTTAGATATGTTAATATGGGAAGCTAGTCACCTCAACCTCCTCATACACAGCCTGGTGGTTCCTCCGCAGGTGCCTCAGCATGCTGGTGGTGATGTTCACTCCTGTGGAGGAAACCGTCAGCTTCTGAAGGCATATTTTACACACTGGCGCACCGTCGTCTTCTACATCACCCTTGTTGTTTTTAGGATATCCAAAGTGATCCCATAAGCGGATGTCAATTTGCTGGCCATTGGGGGGACAGAGCTCGAAGAGTTTATAAACTCTCTTTTCAACCGCCGGCTACAAAGAAATCATTTTCATAAGATGACGTTGAAGGACGCGTCACACCAGAGGCTGAAGGACAGGAAAGTTACCTTGATCTGCTGGTACACCTTCCGGTGATTGGATCTCAGGTGCTGGAACATGTTCCTCGTGTCTCCATCTTTGCACTCAACTCTCTGGCGACAGATTTTGCAGATGGGGAAACCATCGAACACCACCGAACCTTCTGTGTCCTTCAGGAACCCAAAATATTCCCACACTGGGTAGGTGTTCTGTGTGGGAGGGTGAAGTTCTGGAAGATCCACCATGTCTTCTTCTGTCCGCAGGTCACTGAGAGCCTCCAAAGAAAAGATGAGACGATTCATAAACAAGAAACCACATGAAATGTACTTATTACAGCAGCATCGCTAATCCAGCAGTTCCAGATGTGCAAACAAACACAAATACAGATTTTACCCAGAACGACCAAAACATCAGAGCAAGAAGAAAAGAAATAAGACTGTCATCCAGTTCAGAGGAAAAAAGAAGAATAAAATTCAGGAAGAAAGATTGGATGTGAATAAACTTATCAAGGAAGGAAAAAGAGAGAAAGAATTAATGTAAAGAAGGTTATGAAGGAAGGAAGAAGGGATAAAGAAAGAAAGGAAGCAAATCTGTAATCTTGTAAGAAGGAGTCCAAGAAGAAAAACAAATGGAAAAATGGAAGATAGAAAAGACAGTAATCTAGGTCACAGGAAAAAAAGGAATAAAAGTCCAGAAGAAGAGAAAGAGAGATGGTTGGAGGGAGGAAAGAATTCAGGAAAAAGGGAAGGAGGAATGTAAAGAAACTTATCAAGAAAGGAAAGAAAGAAAGAAGCAGGGAAGAATGGATATAACAAACTATGAAGCAAGGAAGTATTCAAGTGCCAAACAAACACATAAATAACAAAAACAATTAAAATAAATAAATAAATAAATAAATACTAACAACAACAACAGTAATAATAATAATAATAATAATAATAATAATAAAGGTGTTGTACTAAAGTGTACCTGTATTTCCATGTAAACTCTTTGGTGATTCTCCTGAAGGTGTTTCATCATGTTGGACGTTGTCTCGCCTTCCGACTTCACCTTCACGCCACAGATCTTACAAGCTGGAGTGCCATCTTCCATCAGGCCGCCGTCCGAATTCCTGAAGTATCCAAAATATTCCCAAAGTTTGGAGTTTTGTCCACGCGGAGGGTAGAGAATCAAAGATGTGTGGTCTGGAACGATTTCCTCTGAACCTGCCGGCTGCAGCAGGAGACGAGACCCAAGTTAATCAAAGTCGCGGAACGCATTAAGGCAGCATGTGGCGAATTCTTACCCTGATTTCCTCGTAAATTGACTTATGATGATCTTTGAGGTGTTTGAACATATTGGTGGTGTTTCCTCCTTTAGCCGCTACGTTTAGGTAGCAGATTTTGCAGATAGGAAACCCATCACAGACCACCGTCCCCTCCGGGTCCTTTAAGTAGCCGAAATGTTCCCAGATGGCTGATTTCACTCTGCGTGTTGGTGGGAAAAGGACCGGGGTCTCCAGTCCAGCCTCTCTTTGCAAGGAACTGGTGGCCATCTATGATACATTTTGAACAATGTTTATCGTTACATACTGTTTACTAGGTCTATTATCACAATATTTCATTCATGCTATCAGATAATTCAGCATCATAATTTAACAAGAATATGTTTTTAGCGTGTCCATGACAAACATCAGCAAGCTGCAGGTGTGCGCAGGAGCACCCCCTGCCTTCCTGACACCAATTTACTTTGAACAGAATTTCCATACAGTAGGCCCTCGTTATTCGCAGGGGTTTGGTTCCGGCCCCTCCCGCGAATGAAGATAATCCGCGAGTTCTGTACCCGGAAGTAAAACCCCATGTATCATATTACATGGGCGAATGATCAACCGAAAGTAAAATACTGTGTATCTATTACATGCACTAAAATATCCTTCTTAAACACATTCTATAGACAGTCTTACTCATTAATACAGTATTAATGTAGTAAAATGCAGTAATGATTAAAAAAAACTTCATTTTTACTGTAATATCTATTGATAATAAAATATAAACATTATACAGAATATCTATATATACACATATACACATATATCTGATAAGATGTATTTTCCTTGAAACATACAGCACTGCAGTTTTCAAAAATGCCCACTCGAGGAAGGTATTGCATTATTTGTGAGGCATGAGATGACTGAATTCAGGTATGAACTGCATTCAGTCTGAGCAGCTCAGCCACATCCCTCAGACGGAGCGGATAGAAAGCAGCGTTTTAGGTGAGAAAGTGTGACGTCATGCAAGTTAATTATCTGGCGCAGAGGTCAGCTTGCTTTTGTTTATTGGGAGTAGATGAGAATAGTGAATTCAGGTGTGACCCCCCCCCCCTTCCCAAGCAGCTCAGCCATGCCCCTCAGCCGAAACGTAGAGAAAACAGTTGGTTAGCGGCAGCGCCGCCAAAATCAAAGTCCCCCCAAAAACACAGACCATAACAAAAAGGACATAAAAGAACAAGAAACGTAATAAATTGTATAAATAAAACAAAATGAGAAACATGCTACACCATAGTATATAAAATCACACACACAAATATTAACTTAGGTACTGTACTGGAATGAGTTCAGATGATTATTCCTCTTCAGGCACAAGTCTTATTTCTTCAGAAGGGACATCCAACGTCATTACTTTTTTCTGCCTCTTAGCCGACGTTTGAGTGGCATCATAGAATTTACTGGTAATTAAAAAAAGGCTCATTGACAACTTGTGTGTGAATGAGGAAAAAGCGGCGTATACATCAGCTCAACCAATCAGCAGGAAGGAGGACAGCCATTGGCTCGATTTGAATCATGTGACAGTTGCTCGGCAATCCACAAATCTACAAAGCCGCGAGTTTGAAACTGCGAATAGTCAAGGGCCTACTGTACTGTTATATTGTTATCTTGAAAGTGTCTAAATACTGTACATCACAATGCAATTTTAGATCACCCAGTCCTAATGTTTACAATACAAGATGACATAATGTTTCTCCACCTTAAGATCGAAGTACACCGTGTTGTGTTTCTTCCACAGATGCCTGAATAGAAATTTGGTGCTCTCTCCTGGACAGGAAACTTTAACTTGGCAGAGTTTACAAGTTGGCTGTCCATCCACCCGGACAACCCCGTCTGCGTCCTTTGGGTAGCCAAAATGCTCCCAAATGGGTTCGAGGACGTCTTGCGGTGGGCAAAGATCCACCAACAGGCCTGGGTCTCCAGTCTGTCTCTGAGTCTGGTCATCATTATTATCACTATTCAGCTAGAAACAGAGAAACAGTGAGAGACATGCTGGGTGGTAGTCATGACAGGGCATGCCCTCCAACCCCCGACACCAAGAAATAAGTGATCAGAAGTTAATCAATTTACAAAAACTGACAGCATCTAAATCACATTAAGTATTTAAAATTCAGTTCCCGACGGGAAGTACCACTGATCATGATGATCCTAAAAGTTATGGTTTATTTTATTGTAAATACGTTCTACAGTAATCTCTGCCTGTTAACATAGGTTCACACCAACACCATCTAATTCAGCATGAATAATATCAATCTCGACTTTTAGTGTGGAACAATTCTATCACCAAATCTGAATCATTTTTGTACGTTTTTATGTTTATGAACCTCAGGATCCTTAAAGCTTTAACCTGATTAGCGCTCCACTTTTTTGTGTCAGTAAACCTGAACTCAACACAGGATGAGCTTTCAGAAGTAAAGCGGTGATCGATGGTTCATGTGTAGCACATGGCAGTAAACAGCAAATTTGATGTATTTGTCTGAAAGTTCTGTAATTGTTTGTCTAACATGTCAATCAAAAAACAAATAGAAACATAGCTAGCTGTTATATGGATTTGTTTACATACATACCAAATTTTCTAACGAAGCAAAAACAGCACTAACTTAATACTGTACAGTCACTATCCGAGTTACGACTTAGATCGGTTCCGACCAACCAGTCGTAAATCGGATTGTTCATAAGTCAGATATTTAACACAACGAAACCGAAACCACTTAGCACTCGCTATGAATTCATGTGAAGTGTATTTTTCACCTACAAGTTTTTTCAACATACAATATAAACTTGTAGCCTTACTTTGCACTGCTTGCAACATCACTGTCACATTTCTTTGCCTATTATCTTCCAACCACGTGTATATCAACTTTTCCATCTCTGCAATCATCGGTCCTTCCTGCTGTTTTGTGATGATAGTTGACTTAATTGGGGATGCTGCTTTCACTGCTTCTTTAATGCGGTCCTTGTCCTTCAAAATTGTAGACAACGTGGAGTGGGAGAGACGGAGATTTCACTTTCATCTTCGTCTCAAACGACAGTGCCTTCCTTGCTTTCTTGGTAGAATTGCCATTTAATAAATTGTACTTCCTCTTGGGGGCCATGGTAACAGTGTACAGAAAATGAATGTAAAATTGTACTGTAAAAGAGATGTTATGTTACTGTGACGGTATGTAGTCCCTGAGTGTAATGGTAGAATGCTGTGAGTGGGAGATGCTGGGATGCTGTGCTGCCACAAATGTGTTACGCGCTGTGCTGCCAGACATACAGTATACAATAAACTCATAATAGGCATCTACTAAACGTGGTCATAAGTACAGGTGGTCGTAACTCGCATACGTCGTAACTCGGATAGTCAGCGTATCTTACCAGAATATTACTAATATTACCTGCAACATATTAACCACTGACACCCTGCCCCAACCTGCCCCGCCCCCTGGGCAAGATGCCCATGATAATCAATCATCACTAACTGAGAAAGAACTCTCGAAATATTAGGACACCAGAATACAAGTTCTAACCTCATCTGAAGTACAACTTAATATGCCTCCTACTTAGGGAGCCTCGGTCCCTTAAATAGAACACGAGAGGTGTAGAGTATTTTTACCCTCATGTCTGCGAATTCGGTGGCGTGATATCTCTGGAGATGGACCATCATGTTGGTGGTGCATCCTCTCGGCGTGCTGACTTTCCTCAGACACAGTTTACAGATTGGGAACCCGTCCGACACAACCACGCCCTTAGAGTTCCTCAGATACCCAAAATGTTTCCAGACGCCTGATTTGAGAGCTGCTTTGGGTGGGTACAGGTCATCTGGGTTAGCCTGAATGGGCGGGGCACGGGTTCTCTCCTTATAAGGCCGGTAACTGCGCCATCCAGTTCTGGTCTTCAGCTCCTCGAACAGGTTGTCATGGTAGAACTTTAGATGACGAAGCATGTTGGATAAAATGCCCTGCTTGGAAACGATGGACTGGCGGCAGGCTTTACACTTGGGCCGCTCGTTCTCCTCGATCACGCCATCTGCATTTCTCGGGTATCCAAAGTAATCCCAAACGGGGGACAAGGGGAGGACGCTGGGAGGAAACAGCTCAGGAAGGTCAGTCCCTTCGTCTGCAAGATTCAGACGCAACGCCTCGTTCGCCAGCTATGAAATGAAAAATGCAATGACATCAGAATAACAGCGTGAACGCAAACCCAGTGCAGCGAGCAATAGCATTACCTTCACTTCCTCGTATTCGGTCCGGTGGTGGCGCCGCAGATGGTTCAGCATGTTCGACGTTGTTCCGTCTTTAGCTGCCACTCTCCGGTGGCATATTTTGCACAGCGGGAATCCATCCTCCTTCACCACACCCTTTCTGTTTTTAAGAAAGCCGAAATATTTCCAGACAGGTGAGTTTCTGTGTTTTATAGGAGGCTGGAGCTCTGTAGGGTTTGAGATGTCTGGCCTTTGCACCGCTATTGCAGGAGCCATCGTGTGCTGCAACAAGAACCAATTCACAACTGACTTCGATAACCGATTCCGTTTCAATAGTTCAATCTGAAGAGCTGCATGATAAGATATGGATTAATTAACCAACACCTGGCACCCAATCAGAATCCAAAATTCAACAGCACTGTGGGATGACTGGATATTCCCTAAAAATCTGCACGAGCAATGCTTATTCTAAGTTTTTTTAAATTATATAAACTCTGACAGAATCTACCAGGTGTTTGATCGTAACATTCATATGTTGGCGTTACCTTAAGCTCTGCATACACAGCCTGGTGGTGATGCTGCAAATGGCTGTACATGTTGGACGTGTTTCCATCTTTCGATGCAACGACTTGGTGGCACAGCCTGCAGATAGGGAAACAATTCTCCTCCAGAATTCCCTCACTGTTCATAACAAATCCAAAGAGCTTCCACACTAGGGATTTACGAGGTGTTGTAGGTGGGAACAGTTTAACTGGCTCATCTCCTTCAGGTAACATTATAACAAAACCAGCAGACTACAGATGCAGAGAGAAAGGGAAAGAAAAGGAGAGCGAAATGGACATTGAGAGAAAAAGAGAGAACATATGGAATAAAATATGTGGAGGTGTGGCTTCTCAGTCTTGACAAAAGATTGGTCTCTATTAAAGGTGTGGTCTCAAACTTCAAGAAAGAGGTGCAGTATTTATCAGTCAGAGAAGAGGCTTTGCCTCTATCAAGGTCAAAAAATGAGGCGTGGCTTTTAATAGGGCCAGAGAATGGGCAAGGCCTGTATTCTTTACAAAATGGGGTGTGGCTTCTATCAGGGACAGAGAAACAGGTGCACTCTATATTAAGTGTCAGCGAAAAGGATGTGGTCTGTTAAGGATACAGAAACAGGGTGTGGCCTCTATCAGAGTCAGGGCAGGGGTGCAGCCTCTATCAGGTTTAGTAAAAACAACTTGCGTTCAGTACTGAGGATCAGATTATGGTTTTGGATCAATCATAAGTGCAAGTGAGTCCTGAGGGTGCAGTCAGTCTTCCCTGGTGCTGTAAAACAGATTTACATATTACACAATGCTGTAAAAGTCTCTTGTGTAGGTTCACACCTACCTTACTGAGCGGACACACGATCTGATGCTGACTCTGAAGGTGGTGTCTCATGTTGCTGGTGCTTCCAGACGATCCTGCAGTGAGTTTCCAGCCGCAGACCTTAAGATAAGATTGGAGATTTTCAACTGTTACATGAACAAAAAAAAATCAGGGTTTTTTGTTTTTTTAACCATACAGACCTTACAGCTCGGCCTTTTGTCCTGGTCTGGGTGGAAGTACTGCCATACAGCTGACCGCACCTGCCTCTTCCGTCTTGGAGAGGTCACGACCCTGTGGTCTGTGTAATCCGCGTCGCCATCATCATCATCACCCTCATACTCGTCTTCGCTCTGCTTCTCTAGACCGCGCCAATCGTCTGTCTGATTCGGCTCGTCCGGTTCCATCTTCGTGTCCGAGTCGGAAGAGTCTGAGTCGAGCCACAGGGCGTCTGCTCTCTGAAATACATGTAACACTGAGTAGAGAGGATTATGAATATGTATTTAATAGATTGTATGGTTTCGGACACGCCCAGTGAGGAGTGTCCAGGATGTTCATGTAAAGAATGGGCCACAATTGCCTGATTTAGTGAACAGGGTGTGTGTGTGTGTGTGTTTCCTCAGAGTGGAGTGATGACAGTGCGTTTGTAGTGAACAGGATGTGTGGTTTGGGACACGCAATGAAGTGATGACTGAATGAAGCCTGGTGTGATATGTGAAATAAGCCATGTCCTTACCTTTGCTTCTCGATAGGCAAAGGTGTGGTTTTCCTGGAGGTGCCGCAGCATGTTGGAGGTGTTTCCTCTCTTGCAAGCCACCTTCAGTTGGCACAGTTTACATGTCGGGAAGCCGTAATCCTCCAACTCACCATCTGGGTTTATAAAATATTCAAAGTATTCCCAGACTCCATGGCGAGGCTTCTTGGACGAGGGGTGGTCCCAGAACGTGGCTTTGGCACATTTCTCTGGAGGAGCATGGTCAGGAGGCTCATCCATGTCATCAGTTTCCTCCATCGCTTTCATCTGGAACACAAAACAAGAGCACAGTTGATTTTGGTGCAGAGGATCAACCCACGGCACACCACCGACTCCTGACTCACCCCACCAGCGTGATCATGTGACTGCACTGACAAACCAGCAGGTGTGAACCTCAAGCACCTCCAAGACCCACAAAGTTCAATTAATTAAAAAAAAAATGCCATTACCTTCTACTCGCAGAGCTGCTATTCCTCCAGTCTAGCGCGTCAAATCTGCACATTTCCACCAGTTTAATCCCGCTGTCAGCGCGTACTCTCATCTTATAACACACTTTTATGAAACATTCTAAAAGCACTTCACCTCAAAATATCAGGCAGCGTTAACGTTTATATGAGGCTAACAGCATTTATTTTTCTTAGTTTTACAGATTTTTAATTATTTCTGGAGGAGTTGAATCCGGTTCCATGTGTGTATGTATGTGTCAGTCCTGGTGTTAGGTCTCAGTGTGAAAGTCGATTGTTACCGCGGAGGCAGATCCAGGATCTTGTCGAGTTTTCGGCTGCGTGTTCTTTGGTCGTTTCCTGCGTCCTCTCGTGCCTCTCTGAGGAGGAACAGGATCTTGCTGACCTGCATAAAGTAAATAAACAAAATGTAAATAACTGGGAATATCTGGGATGGGGTGTGAGTGTGGTTTATTCAGTGAGAACTCCATGAATATTTTTAAACAAACTGTCAGAAACTGCAGACTGAGTTCCCAGTGTACAACTTCTTTGTTGGCAAATACATGTGATGTCACACCCCTGTAGCAGATAAGATTTCTTGCCTGACAGGAAGTTTTAGTTCAAGTTACATCTCCGGTGCATGTTTAATAGATTTCCATGTTCCCTGTAAAGTACCTGATAACAGTAGCACGCGGTCAATCAACCTGAGTTTTCCATTCTGATTGGACAATGTATCATGTTTTGCATATGCAAATCATGCAGATAAAAACTAGGGGTGGGTATTGCCTAGATTTTATGTATTGCGATTTCCAGCATGTATTGCAATATATTGTAAGAATAATTTTTAAAGTGTTCTCGACAGTAATTATTCTTTATTTCAAAAAGAGAAATCAACAACATGAAAAATGTTGGTTTTAGGCATAAACATAAAAATTCTAAGCATCAGGAAAACTAATGAACATTTAATGTTTTAAACGTTGGCACAAACATTAACACTGAAATAGAACTGCATATTGAGCAAGATAAGCGATTTAAACATTAAATACACATAAAAGCATTGGAATGGTGTACAGTAATTGCATCTAACACTTATTATCATATTTTGAAGCCTTAATTATTAATGCATGCATATTAAATTTTTAATGCAGGATTAAAGGTGCAGCATCATCCACACATGCACCTAACTGTATCATGGAAGATAAATCACTAGACCTCATCAGACCTCTGACCCTATGAGTAGTAGATCGATATATTTATATACAGTCAGCCCTCGACTTATGAAAACCTCTGAATACGAAAGTCCAGGTTACGAAAAACATTTTCCTAAATTTTCGCCCTCTGTATACAAAACAACCTCTTCTTACGAAAAGCGCCATTCAAAAATTCAAACAATGCGCGAGTTGCTCTCTCATTGGCTGTCTCCCAACATCCCATCCCGCTGGCCTCCCATTGGCCAGGAGGGAGCTGAACTGTACCTATACTTCCTGTACCCATACTTCCTGTTTGTCACACGCATGAAGGAGAGTTGAACAGGGCTGTTGGCTCGTGAGTTTTTTTGAGAGTGATCATTGCAGCGTTATATTTCGTTATCCATCATGAACCCCAAGATAGTGATACCGAAAAGAAGAAGCGGGCTCCGTTATCAATCGAAGTGAAGCAGGAGATAATAAAAAAACGAAAGTGGGATGCGGTTGAGCGAAATCGCAAAGGATTATGGCCCTCTACAATCGGGACAATATTTAAGCAGAAGGAGACCTTAAAAGCGGAGATACAGTGATGGAGGCGATTCTTTCGGAAAAAGCACCCGCCATATTTAAGGACCTCGTGAAGGAGGGTGGGGGTGAGAGTTCTTCAGACCAGCAACCCCTGGACTTTAAAGCGTCGCATGGGTGGTTTGAGAAATTTAAAAAAGTAAATAATTTTCTTTTACTTTTAACACGTACTGTATTTCATACAAAATTGGTGTACTTTTATCATTTTTAAAGGGTTTATGGCATAGTCTTGGGAGCTTTGGAACGAGTCACGCGTTTTGCATGTAAAATGCACCTCTACTTACGAAACCTCCGGTTATGAAAAAAGGCGTTGGAACGGTTAATTTCGTAAGTAGAGGGCCAACTGTACAACAATATTAACATATATATGTATATATCAATGCCATCACAGCGATGCGCATAGGCCTGCTTGGGCACATGCTGCATGGTAAACACTTACAGCGTCACTGACGGCTCAGGAAAGTCCATCAAACTTTAGAACTTTACAATAATAACATGCAATATCATTTATCATATAAACCACATCAATATGATCATTATGCTGGAGAGAAGTGGAATGTAATTTACTGGAATCTGGGACCGATATGGAGCATGTTGAGCCTCAGGCTGAGCCCAGAAGTTATGTGAAGTCATTTTTCAGGGTCGACAGATATTATTGTCACGTTAAGCAAAAAAAAAAGATGCATGGTAAATGTGGCTTGTTGGAGATCAGGTTCATGGGACCACTTTCCTTCTTTTGCTCATTTTAAAATAAATGTTTAAGTGAAAATCTAGATGCAGTAGGTCAGTAAATTTCTGAGCAATTAGCAACTCACGGTTTGTTTTTACCGGGAATTTCCATATCCTGTCGAAAAACAAATTCTATTGGCTGAAGACCTTTGTGACAATCTGCACTGCCCAATCACGGCATGGCTCTTATTATATATACTTGGCCTTCCACCACATCATTGCTCTCCACACACTAAACGATTGTGTCAGGATCAATGACGTAGAAGAAACAGACCGTGGACTAGCCCCTTTCACGTGGCAATTTGGCTGCAACTTCCGGTTAGGGCAAAACAAAGCTTCGGGTACTATTTTCAATTGAGAGTCGACATCCTTTGGCGTCCTTATAAAAGTACGTTTTTAAACATAACATCAAATTTTATTGGAATACATTAGGTTTAGCGTGTTTTGTGTCAATATGGTTAATTCTTGTTGCGCTGTTGGCTGTCAAAATCGTACAGGCGGTCACAAAGAAGTAACTTTTCACCAGTGTGTTTCAGTTTAACCTTCATTAGGCGTTAGGCTTGAAGCTTAAGTAACATTACCCTGAAATTTATGAATGATTACTTTTTATTATTAGCCCTAGTGTAACTAGTAACAAATTTCTGTTAATAATTGTTAACCTTTTCGAGCTTTGTTGGAGCTCCAGTTTAAAAGACTAAAAGATTGTGTGAGTGAGTTCTTTCTTCCTTTTGGCATTTTCCCCTCGTGTTTCCCTATTCATATAACAATTTTGATGTCCAAATGGGAAAAACAGGATGAAATACTCATGTTTAGTGGAACATAGTACATTCTGCAGTCCTAATATTTACTACTAGAATACACCAGAATGCATATCAGGAGCTTTAATTTTTCACCAATTTTCCAGTGGGAGCCCTCGGACCCCCCTAGAGAAATTCAGCACTTCTGGCATTTTACACTCTCTGGGGCAAATTATACCCACCTCTCTTAAAATCCGGGGCAGAACCATAAAAATAGCAATAAGTTAGTAAGTTGATTAAAATCCTCTCCCATAGACCATTCAGTTTTTCTAACCACTGTTACATATATCAGAGGAACACTAAAACAGCAGGATCTGCATTTAGACATACTAGTAGGTATGGATAGGGCTGATAGATTGATGTATGCAACATAGCTACAGAAATTATATCTTGAGAATTTTTAATATTACTCCAGAGTACCATTTTACCACAGGAAATGTTTTGATATTATGAGTGTGAAGTTACATAGGGCCCCGTGATAAAATAAGTTCATATGGTGGTGCCATCTGTCATAGTAATTGAATTCCATGAAAAAAATACAGATGTTTATGTATCATATCTAGTATTTTATTTCATAGTCAATCCCGCATCAGCTTGCCTCGATGAGAGACCTGGTCTTTGACCTCTTGTTGGATAATACAATTCACATTTTGTTCTTATGTTGCATTCTAGATGGGTGAGTAGCATGTCAGCGAAGTCTGGAATTTCCCAGCAGGTGCTAAACCTGCTTCAGTCAAATGCAGCAGCTGATTCACGAAACCACAGCTGCAGCAGCTGATTCACGAAACCACAGCTACTGCAGCATCATGCCTGATGGAATGTCTCTGAGGAAGCATCTCGACTGGGATCCAAAGCATCAAGAGATTTGTTGACCTTGGTGCAGGGCACTTATTATAGCTGTTGGCCTCCAGGGCCGGTGGAAATTGCCTGTTGCATATTTTTTTAACCAATTGTTTATCAGCAGAAATCCACTGTCAATTGTTATTATCTGTTGTTTGTGCACTGTCTGATTGTAATGTACATGTTTTGGATCTTGTTATGGATGGTGATAGTACAAATCAAAAATGAGTGGAATAACAACCCATCAGCTTTGCAGTTCTCCAGTGCTTTCAAATCCCTGCTTCGTCATGCTGGTGTATCTATCACTGGTTCTATTAAAGCAAATTGTGTATCACAGGACACAGCATCCTTATTGAATGTTGTTGATACTGGGGCTGATAATGATTGTGCCTGCAATCTCTTTTGATTCAGCTCTCTGTGATCACACATACAGTGTTACCAAACCTGGGCTGAATGCATTTGTTGAGGGAATCTTAGAATATATTTCTGGATGGGTAGTGCGTGCAGTCACAAAAAAGATATCTTGCAGCGAATGTTCAGTGACACTTATCAGGCCTGCCTCAGAATGTAAATCATCCTTGCTTACTTTAAAAAAATAACGGTGGACTTGTCCCAGCCGAAAGCGTTATTCGTACTGCAAAACACTGAAATCGTGTTGAGGTCTTCTGTTAACATCAAGCAAGTTGTTAATGCACAGTGGGAGATGTTGGTTTCTAAAATGTTGATTGACCTTCCAAATGATTTGTTTCCTGAAATGACTCAGTATTTTATAGAAACTACAAAAGGAATTGACACACAGAGTTATGTAATGATCAAATTGATTTGTGAACAATTCATCAAGGTTCGTAGATTTCACACAATCAATCTCGCCAATCTTAGTCTTACAGGGGACAGTGTCAGACACCAGTTGAACAAAACTGTGTTGTTTAAACACCAATAGTACTAAAGGCAGAATGGTGGTTTCTTAACAAGTCTGTCACCTTTTATGCAAGTAGGGAGGGTCACTTTAGTTAAATGTTAACATGATAAGCATGTATGTTACTGGTTTGTTATTGTGTATACTGTATCCGTCATCAATAAAAAAGTATCATGTTGCTACTGCTCATTTATATGATATAATATTACATGTGTAGCTTAACTGTAAGTGTTTGTGGTTATAAATGTGTAGTGCCGTTTTGTTACAAAAAGTGTCCGAAAAATTCCTTGTAATTTGTGGAATACATCAATTGAAATCCCTGCGACACTATACTAAGACTATAGAGGTGGGCGTGGCAGTTGACATGTTTGGCATGGGGATTATTAAGGTCTGTACCTCCTGTACACCTGTCGATGTATCTTCCAAACCTTCCTGGGAATGCTGCAAATGTTTAGATTATATTTATGTCTCTAGGGATCCAAAACATCCAAAGTATTTATCGCATTATTTTCCATATCGATGTGTGTCTGTTTACCAGCTTTTTGCCCTAACCGGAAGTCAGAGCCTACTGACCACGGCTGCATGCATAAAATATACAGAGCACGCGGTCGAGTGTTTCTTCCACGTCATTGGTCAGGATTACATGGCGGGGCCTCTGCTGTCTCCATTTTTTTCAACTAAAGCATTACTTCCGGTTCAATTAGCGGGAATAGTCGGGTTTTTTTTTTTTTACTGTTCGATAAACCAGTTTTATTGCGCAGCTCTACTGCGTTCCCAGTGTCCAACTTCCTTATTGACAATTGCATGTGATGTCACGCCCCTGTAGCAGATAATATTTCTTGCCTGACAGGAAGTTTGAGTTCAAGTTACATCTCCAGTGCATGTTTAATAGATTTCCATATTCCCTGTAAAGTACCTGATAACAGTTGCACGCTGCCAATCAACCTGAGTTTTGTGTTCTGAACGGACAACGTATCATGTTTTGCATATGCAAATTAGGCAGATAAAAACAAAAACATTAATCCATGCAGATGTTTTAACACCCCCCCCCACACACACACACACACACACACACAGTAGACGATAAGAAGGTTGCTAGGTGTCAGTGGAAGTGGTGTACCCGGAGGAGAGCTCCAGCAGGCCGGGGAGGTGTGAGCGTGTCCCCGTGTGTGTGAGAGCGGTTCGAGCCTCTCCTCCTCCACGTCCTCCGAGGAGTCGAGTGGGGCGAACAGACTAATATCCAGCGCTGAGTCGCTGCAGCCGGATGACGGTTCACTCCTCTCTCTCTC
This sequence comes from Plotosus lineatus, assembly GCA_024760905.1. Taxonomy (NCBI): domain Eukaryota; kingdom Metazoa; phylum Chordata; class Actinopteri; order Siluriformes; family Plotosidae; genus Plotosus; species Plotosus lineatus. Next base: position 58,304,572 of record CM045731.1, on the reverse strand, counting down.
TACTTCCTGTCCGTCTCTCTCGTCTTCTAGTTTCACAACAACAAACGGGTCTCCTCCACAGACGCTTTTCTCTTCCTCCTCCTCTTTCAGCGTGTCCTCCTCTCCACTCTCTCCCTCCTCTTCAGTGCGGGAAAAACTCTGGAAAAACATCGCGTCCTCCGGTCTGTCTTTCATCCTCTTTGTGTCCCTTTTTATCGCGGTATCGGTTCTAAAATATCGGCGATATTCAGGTCAAAACGATAAACTGCATTTTAATATAAAACCGAAACATTATCACGTCAATAAACGCGTGTTTTCTCGGCTAGTAATGGGTCATTGCTCGCTGTTGTACAGCACCATGGCGATATCTCGCTTCGGTGGGCGTTTCCTGTGTCACCGGAAGTCACCTGCTAATGTATAAATGGCGGTCATTTCCACTATGAGCGTAATGGCGCCTCATTCAATAAATTCTACATCAGACATCGCCAACATGAAGGTCTTCCGATAACCAAAACAAAAGTCATTCTACAGTGGGTGTGTCCCGAACCACATGTTCTTGTTCACTCTTCAGTGCACACACCACATACAGTACACAGTAATTCTACAGTGTGGGCGTGTCTCGAACCACATGCCTTATGCACCATATAGTACTCACGTCAGTTATTTTAATACAGGCGTGTCTCAAACTACACAACAGTTTAATGTAACATCACTACGCCACATTGGGCGTGTCCCAAAAAAACACATGCTCTTCAATATACAGTGGGCGTCATCAGTCCACTGGAGCGTGTATAATACGCATAAACACTGTCTCATGTGGTCCATGTCCCAAACTAAATCTCACTATAGCGCACATATCGTCAGTTAACTGTGGGCGTGTCCCAAACAACATGAACTATTCAATATACAGTGCACATAAAAACCATTATTACACACTAAGAGTGCCAGCAAGCCACTATATAGTATATACACAGTAAACAACACCATCAATACACTGTAAGTGTCTCAAACCACACGGTAATCGGCACCCAAATGGTATCTTATGTGCACGCTACCAACCTCATTCCCTATTCACTATATATATTATATAAACAACACAGTGAATCCCAGTGGCTGCGTCCCAACCCCCTATCATTATTCACTATATTGTGCACGTGATTCTTTGCACTACGTACATACGTTCAGATCAAGTGCCAAAACGTTATCAATTGGACTATGGAGTGAGCTCAGTGTGAATTGAGACTTGTCCCATGTGGCTGCAGCGTCTGTGCTGACATTACTGACTTACAAAATAAAAGTATTTCTTATTAATAGTTTTTCATCACTTGTGTCGTGTTTAATCTAAAGGTACACTGTACAAGATTTGGAGATGACCTCAGAGTAAATGAGAGTATAGTGTAGTATAGATACTTAAAATAAGATTTTTATTATATTGTAGTTACCTGTAGTTACCAGCGGTTATTTTAGCTCAGAATGAAATGCAGCCGGGGGTGTCACAAGCCAGTGTTCACCCGGTCCCAAGCCCGGATAAATGCAGAGGGTTGCGACAGGAAGGGCATCCAGCGTAAAATTTCTGCCATAATTCTCGAGAGCAGAGAACAAGTGGAGGAAAATCTAAAGGGGTCGAGGTATGCCCTGGAAAAGAGAGGAATGAAGTTTAGCCTCAGTAAGACAGAATACATGTGCGTGAACAAGAAGGACCCAAGAGGAACGGTGAGGTTACAGGGGGCAGAGATAAAGGTGGAGGATTTTAAGTACTTAGGGTGAACAATCCAGAGCAACGGAGGGTGTGGAAAACAGGTGAAGAAGCGAGTGCAGGCAGGTTGGAATGGTTGGAGAACAGTGGTCGGTGTGATAGGAGAGTATCAGCAAGAATGAAGGGAAAAGTGTACAAGACGGTGTTGAGGCCACCGATGTTGTATGGTTTAGAAACAGTGGCACTGAGGAAAGGACAGGAGGCAGAGCTGGAGGTAGCAGAGATGAAAATGTTGAGGTTCTCTTTGGGAGTAACGAGGATGGATAGGATCAGGAATGAGTACATCAGAGGGACAGCACATGTAAGATGTTTTGGAAACAAAGTCAGAGAGGCTAGATTGAGATGGTTTGGACATGTACAGAGGAGGGATAGTGAATATATTGGTAGTAGGATGCTGAGGTTGGAGCTACCAGGCAGAAGGCCCAGAGGAAGACCAAAGAGAAGATATATGGATGTGGTGAAGGAGGACATGAAGGTAGTTGGAGTAAGAGTAGAAGATGCAGAGGTTAGGGTGAGATGGAGGCAGATCATTTGCTGTGGCGGCCCCTGAGGGAACAGCCAAAACGAAAAGATTTTAGCTCAGAATGAGTCCATATGCATCTACACAGGAAGCAGAATCTCATACAGATCCTGCATGTTTGATCTCTACAGTAATACAGAACAAAATAAGATGAGGAGGAACAAAGAACTGAAATCAGTGTTTGAAGCTGGCTGGTTGAGAAGCCAGTTAAATTTTTTTTTTTATTAAATAGGGGTCTTATTAATAGTATTTGTTAGAGCTGTAATTTATGTACAGATTTCTTTTAGATCCATTCATTCATTTTTTGAACCACTTAATCTTAATTAGGGTCGTGGGGAAGCTACTGCCCATCCCGGCCAACTCTGGGTAAGAGAAGAGTACACCCTGGACAGTTCACCAGGCAATGACGTGGCAGAAACACACTGATGGCTATGCAGCTCCTCTTTACAAAAGACAGCAATGGTTCTTTTACATGAACAGCGAGAGACATGGCCAGCCTTTGATAACAGGTTTAACCACACTGGGGGGACAGCAGTATCGATCTGGTGATAGTGGGGCTTGAAACCCTGACCTTCAGATCAATAATCCAGCACCTTAACACCTGGCTACTATTGCCCCCATTTTTTTAAGAGGACAAATCAATTATTTTATGTAAAAAAAACTGAAAAACATACATATAATTTAGCACTCAGGTTTCAAGTTTTAAAGCCCATTACAGTAGTTTGGATTTTAAAATAAATAAATAAAACAAGAATCGCTCAATGTCTCCTACGTGCCATGAGGTATAACATGAATTTAAGCAAACGTTTTGCCGCTTGAAGAAGACTTTTGTTTTGTATTTTGATTCATCCGGCTGACTGGATTCTCGGTACTGCTAAGTGCTAAGCTAAGGCAGAAACGTCCGTCTATTTTGACACTAATTCACAACAAAATGCATTTTTCAGTGGTCCCCAGGTGAGATAAAATAATTTTAACATCTTTAAAAGCGGGTACATTTCTCTGAAATCGTTTTTAACTTAAATATCGCAGCGTTTTACTTCCTTTAAAGCTGAAGGTTATGAATAATTACACTTGAGGAGAACGCGTCCACTTTGCGCATAATCAAACAGACAGAAACAACAAGACGAACATAAATGGATTCAATGTGAGAGCACGCTGTTAAATCTATCAGAGAACTGTGAGAAGTACGTATGACGCATACCGGCTCCTTCCCCCCCCAAAAAAAAAAATCCACACAGCCGCTACGTTTAATACAATTTTCGCTATATAAAACAGGGATGTGTTACAATCCGAGCTCGTCCTGACTTAATGAGTATATATACTGTAGTGGTCCATCTACCTGTAGGGATTATAATGGTTTATGTGTGCTGGGTCATGGTTTTTAATTTGGGATACAGCCCGATTCTGTTAAATAAACTGTATACTGTATATTTAAAACAGTTAAATTCCGAATTTTCTTTCCTAAAGCCTGTGTAGTGCACCATCAGTATTTGGTTTGTTGAATAGTTTCAATACTTAAGTACAATGGCTTTGTGCTCTGAAATATAAGTAATACACTTCTATGCATGATATGAAATAATAGACCTGACTGAAGTGTAGTGCACTCCATTTCCCAATAGAGGGCAGCATTTCAGGGGCCCTCTAGGGTGTATAGTAGAGCATATTAGAGATTTCCTTTCGGCTTTTTCAGGGAATGATTTGCACGTTGCGAAACGTTGCACGTTTGACTTGGCATAGGATGATACGTCGGATGTAACATAGAAACACGCTGACGGCTTTTCAGCCTACTTTTTACGAAAGTCAGCAATGGTTATTTTACATGCCTCACACTATAGACAGTGAGAGACATGGCCGGCCTTTGCACTGGGGGGACAGTGACAACCTTGTGGAGAGTGGGACTCGAACCCCCAACCTTAGGTTCAGCGATCCAGTGCCCTATACCACTAGACCACCATTGCCCCTGTATAATAGAGCATATCAAGTGCACTAAAACATACAGTTAATGTTTTGTTTTAATATTCTGTGTGTGTGTTCAGCAATTGCAGACAGATTGAGGCGGTGTTCACTAGCGCCCCCGCTGGTCTGGAGGGTTTTAAGGCTCATGCTGTGTTCCAGGAGATCGCTAAAAAGCTGGAGGAGGTACGAGTCCTGATGTGTGTAAGAAAAGAAAACAGTATTCATATCGACGTATTTCACTGTTGTCAAACAGTAGTCACGTGATTAATGTGCGCGCGCAGACTGTATGCAAAAAAAACTTTTCCGGTCTTTTTACCGGTATGTTACTGATATGTTACTAGTGGGTCATCAGGGTTTTCTTGTGTTTTGTCTTGAATGTTGTCTGTTAGATGTATAATTCCAGACATCCCATCCTCTACTTCTAACTGTCTTTACGCAGGGGGTTGGTTTTCATGATTTATGTCTTGTTTGTGCTTTCTTTCATCACTAAATGCAGCGTGGGATTTTTTTAATTATTATTTTATGATAGGTCTATTACATAACAAACATGCAAGGAACTGAAATTTGTGCTTTTTTTTGTTTAAAAAAGTTATATTTAAAGTTATAACAAACTAAAAGTACGCTGTAAATGGTTAATATATTATATGATATAATAATTCAGTACCATGTCACTATGATAGTATGGGGAGGGAGGGATTTACATGAAAGGAAATACTGTATATGTAAGTAAAATCTGTAGGATTTTAGATTAAAAACCAGCATTTTTATTTAGACCTAAAATATTTTACAATTCTCTTTGGATAAGAATTGTCATTTACCTTTCCATATTTTTCTGCGAGCTTCAACTGTCAACAACACAACATGAAGGCCTGATGCCGTATTTTTATACACAAGAAACACAACTTGCAAGCTTAATAAGCCAGTAAGCAGAGTAAAACTGTGTAAACAACAAAGTTCTGGACTCAGTCTGCGCGCGCACATACCTAATTAAGTATGCATACATCACATGAAATCCATCTATATCATGAATATAGTGTAATGTGTGTGTGTGTGTGTGTGTGTGTGTGTGCGCGTGCGCAGGAAGGTGATCAGTACATAAAGAAGATTGGAGGCGTGTTTGCTTTTAAAGTTAAGGACGGCCCTGGCGGAAAAGAGGCCACTTGGATTGTAAACGTCCGTGACGGAAAGGGCTGTGTCCACAATGACACCTGTGAGTTCTGGATTTTGATTGGTCAGATATGTTATTGTTGAAATTATAAAAAGAGTGTCCAGAGAGGGAAGGTGCCTCTGTAATGTTAGCGATTGGGATATTTGCATAAATCTGATTCAAGATTAGAGTAGCTGCAGATTGGTGACGTGATGAAAACAATCATATCATGCAACAAGAAGATAAAACACCTTTTCCATTTTTCTTTAATACTTGTTTTTTTTCTTCTTCTTTATTTTAGCAAAGAAGGTGGACTGTACCATCCTGATGGCGGATTCCGACCTGCTTGCCCTCATGACTGGGAAGATGAACCCTCAGACTGTAAGACTGCTTTACGTTCATTATTAAACACTTTCACATAAACAAATACTTGGGTTTAAACGCTGCCCTTTCTCTCTGTGGCACGTCTCCAGGCGTTCTTCCAGGGGAAACTGAAGATCACGGGGAATATGGGGATGGCCATGAAGCTCCAGAACCTGCAGCTACAACCAGGCAAATCCAAGCTGTGAGACTCCACAGACCAGGGCAAGCGTATCTCTTCCGGATCGTCTCGTCTCCTCTTTCTGTACTTTAACTTCAGACTTGAGTTTAGAATGCAATATAGAGGATGCAACTGATCAACAAGCACTTACCACTAAAACCCGCGAGATCAGCGCCACACAGAGAGTGGCAACATATTCACAAGTCATATCCCATGTTTCTCTCGAACGCAAAGTCTTAAAGAGGCTAAAATAAAATCTACACACAGTCCCGACTCTGCTATCATAGACTGTTTGGTGGGCAGAGTTTATAATGATTTCTTAAACAGTTTCTGACTGGTTGTCTGAAGTGTCCATCAGATTTTTAATTTTTTGTTTAAAAAATCCCTAAAATTGTGGCAATCACTTCAGATCATAGAAAAGACAGACTTTTTGTGTATCCAGGGCAAACGCCATGGTCAAAATCAACCATTAACTTACCTCACTTCCCAAATTAATAATATTAATAGTAGTGCTGTGTTGATTCATCTCGACTCTATGGCAACCCTATGTAATTCCTGAGTTCCAAGGCAAACCTGTCACCTGATCCTTTTTTAATGTTGGAATTCACTTTCCATCCCAACACACATCCTGTTGCACAGCGTCTCTAGGTCACAAAGTACGGAGCTTAAGGTCACTCATGATCATGCTACAATAAACCACTTCCCACAGTGTTACCTACAAACACAGCCGGGAAAACTCACTTTCTTCCAATCATGGAGCAAGATCTTGAGTATTTTTTCACATTGTTGAGTATAAGCATAGCATCTGCATCATCATTGAATGGAGTTAGCTCTTGTTCGCCAAGTGAGCTAGCTTAACGGAGTGGTTTTACTGGCTAGCGTGTTAGTTATATTATGATTGTGATGACATTAATGATCTTGTTAGAAATCATGGCTAATGGATTAGATTATTCTCTCTCTCTAAATACATATATGTCTGTCTTCCTTTCGGCTTTTTCCCTTTCTCGGGAGTCGCCACAGCAAATCGTCTGATTCGCACGTTTGATTTGGCAGAGGTTTTTACGTCGGATGCCCTTCCTGACACAACCCTTTTTAGCAAGGGACAGAAACACGCTGACGACTTTGCAGCTACTCTTTACGAATGTCAGCAATGGTTCTTTTACATGCCTCACACCATAGCCCGCCTTTGATAACCCAGTTTGCTGCACTGGGGGGGACAGTGGCAACCTTGTGGAGAGTGGGACTCGAACCCCCAACCTTTGGATCCGCGATCCAGCGCCCTATATATACATACACACACACACACACATGTTGTGTGTGTATGTATAGCCGTAGCCCAATGGTTACAGAAGTGGCTTTGGCAAATGGGTCACTGGTTCGATTCCCAAACCAACAGGAAAAATGTGTGGTGGGGGAAGTGAGCATCATCTTCCCTTTCTTCACATAACTGGCTGAAGTGCCCTAGAGCAGTGGTCCCCAACCTTTTGATCACCGTGGACCGGTCAACGCTTGACAATTTTACCGCAGGGGGGTTTATCGCCTCACAGCTCGAACAGGCGCGAGTTAAGGGCGTGTGCTTTTGATGTGGTTAATGACTTTACATCATCCAATATGCTTTTCAGTTTCGGTGGCATTTTTCTGCTAGCCAGTATTTCCCTGTGAATGACAATGCGTAGACTCGCATTCAGGTGCAACTTGCTTAATCCGAGCAGTTAAACCAGACAGCTGTCCGGTCATGGCAGCAGCTCCGCCTGTGCGTATGCCGACACAAAATGACCATTTCAGTTTTCCTGATATTTTCCTGATATAATCATCCAGCGACTTGAATAGTTCTGTGGCTGTAGTTCTGGTTGGCATTGACAGTGCACATAACATATCATCATGCACATCCTCCTGATAAACATATCGCACACAAACAAGAAGTACTGCTTTGTTGTCAATATCTGTAGACTCGTCAACCTGAAGTGCATACCACGGTGATGTATTAATCCTCTCCAACAATTGTGTCTCAATGTCCTCTGCGATTTCCCCAATGCGCCAAGTAACAGTGCTAGTCGAAAGAGGCACCTGTGCTATCTTTTTAACTGCAGCCTCTCCCTAGAAATTCATAGCGGCGGGAAGGATCAATTCTTCACCAATAGTGAATGGGTTCCTAGCCTTAGCAAAACGGTTAGCCACCAAGAATGATGCTCTCAGTGCACTCTAATTTGTTAATTGCTTTTGTCCTTGTTCACGCTTTTTTCTTTCAATATACTCCAAAAGCTCGTCTTTTAATGCAGAATACCGGTGGTTTGGGACCACTACCCTAGAGCAAGGCACTTAACCCTAAAGTGTGTGGCAGTGAACTGCTCCAAGTGTAAGTTTGTGTGCTCGCTTTGGATGGGTTAAAATGCAGATGGAACAATTTCCATTGCACGATGAATATAGTATATGAAAAATATGAGTTTACTATAGCTCTGAGGTATACCTTAAGCTGAGCTAAATAAACATACTGTATGGATAGAATTTAGCAAACATCACTAATATTGCTGCATCATAATCATGTAAGATAAACTGAGTCTAGTTTTGAGTCTGAGTGATGATCAGGTGTAACTTAAGCTCCGCCTCTTTGATTTTCACTTGGTCAAATCAAGTGACCTTGTGTGTGTGTGTGTGTGTGTGTGTGTGTGTGCGCGAGAGAGAGAGAGAATTGATGATAATCTAGGTGGCATTTAATGATTTGACCGTTTGTTGGTGTGTGTGCTCAACTAGCCTGTGACAAATTTTTTAGAAATAATAAAATATTTCTTTCTCATCATATATGAGTCCAAATCTTTTATTATTTACCTTTTCGCACTAAAGAGGTTTGTTTTTGTTTGCCTCATACGATTAACTTTTTGTTTAAGGAAAAAAATAAAAGTTGTAAAATGTATAAAATTAGATGTAGAACTGGACTGATTAAAAGGAAAGTGTTGAAATTTGAAGAAAGTTTTCTAATGTGTAAAAAGTTTGTAAAGACATGTATAATTCATATATTTTTATTTTTATAAATTAATTTAAACAAAAGATTTTCTTTCTTTTTTTAAGTTAAACTTTCTTAAATAAAATAAAGAAACATTTTGGTTTTCTAATCGTATTTAAAAGCATGTTGTTTTGGTAATAAAGATTGATTAAGTGATTATTGGCGGGGCGGGGTTTGAGATAAGTGGGAGGAGGACAGTGGAATGTGACACGGGTGATGTGGAACAGATGCACGAAAAAACCTAGAAGAAAACAAAATACGCGTATAATCAGAGTCCCTATGATTTTCTGCTCAAACCTCCAGCATGAGTCACTCCGAGACCGAGCTGGAGCGCCGCCCAACGTCACCACTTCCAAAAACTGCAGCTGTGAAAACATCACCACAGTTTTCTTTACTACGTGGCATATAGTAAACAGAGGGATGGTGTTGATACGCTCTATGGTATATTAATATTGAATATGGTGTGTGTTTCAGGACACACCCACGGTGGGCTATTGATTGTACGTGCACTACGTAGTGAACATGTAGTTTGGAACACGTTCACAGTGGGCTGATGACCATGTTTATGTGCACTATATGGCGAATATATTTCGTGGTTTGTGACGTATCCACAGTAAACTGATGGTGTTTATGTACGCTAGAAGGTAAACTTGTAGTTTGGGACACACCCACTGTGAGTTGTTGATGGTGTGTATGTGCACTACTGTATAGTGAATGTCATGTGGTTTGTGATATGTCTATATTAGTCTGTTGATGGGGATTATGTACACTATGCACTGCATATGTTGTGTGGGTGTGTCACACCTACAGTGGGATGGTGTTTATGTACACTGTATAGTGAAAATATTATGTGGTTTGTGACATGTCCACAGTAGGTTGTTGATGGTGATTATATGCACTGTGTAGTGGATAGGTTGTGTGGTTTGTGACACGTCCACAGTGAGATATTGATGATATTTATGTACACTGTGTAGTGAATATGCTTTGTGGTTTGTGACACGTACTGTAGTTGGATGATGGCGTTTTTGTCCATTATGCGTTTAATACATTGTCTCACCTTTAGCCTACTGACAGGGCTGAATTCTATTTAGTGTTTATTTTTTCCAGTTGCAGGGATTTGAGTGTTTTTCCAGCTTAAGTGCGACGGTGTGTAATTTCAGGCTCAGAGAAGCATGCTAGTGAAATTAGATGTGAAAATACAGCCGAGAGTAAGTATGAAGAATCACTTTTCAGAGATGTTAAATCACAATTTTTCCTTTCTCTTGGGATTTTTTTCTGGGACCAGCTTCATTTTCTGAGTCTTTAAAACACTCGCGTTTAGCTTCTGTCACATGAATCATCTGACGTGATAATCAGTGCACTGACAAATCATGTTTCTTTTCTCTTGTAAATACTGGAGGAAAGTAGCACACACACACACACACACACACACACAAAACATCGTGTTCATTCTGTTTACAGGAAGAATCTTACAACATAAACAATAAGGCAGACCTCATTCCATTAGCGTGCAATGCTCAGTATAGTAACCGTGTAATGTTACTAGAAAAGAGGTGGGGTTTTGATAAATTATCAACATATTTGAGGTAAATATTGACATTCCTGACCATTTTGTCTCATTTTCATTATCACTGTGTTTTCATATTATTTATGTACAAGCTGTGAATCACCAATATTCACTCATACGCCATAAACATTAATCAAGTAGTTCAGGTCAGGAGTGCTACTGCTAGGCAACCGGATAATCTGTGGAGAAAGTGAGGTAGCAAATAAATGGTGCTAGCAATTCAGCTAATCAAGTCTTCTATACAGACAATATAAACACACAACAAGCAGCTTATTAAACTAAAATAAACTTATCCCAGAATAAATTTGAGGTAGATGTTGATCCTTTACACAGATATGATTAATTTTTTACTGCCTCTGTTATCTCATTTTTATCTGAATACGAGTTATATCTGAGTCAAATAAATTATACTGTACAGTATTGTGCAACAGTCAGTACTGCTGCTCGGCAACCAGAAAAACCGCAAGACAAAATTATGCTAGCTACTGGCTAAGTTTTCACACAATCAGTGTCATTTTAGATGTAAATTTAGTTGTCAGAAAAGTTTTTATAGTAAATTAACAAGACATCTGAGGTAAATATTGTTGTTCCTGGAGATATAATGTTGAGTAAACTAAATTAGCCAAATTAGCTCACTATAATATGCTTTACCTGTCTGGAGATTTCCGGTTTCCTAGCAACAGTATGACTAACTTAAACAATGTCGTCTCTCTCTTCTACATCTTCCAATCACAAGAAGGAATGGACGTCGATCCCTGAAGCTTGGATGATGCTCATACAGGGATTGTCATGGCTGTGATCACAATGAACCACCTTATGGTTCGCCAGGCTGCATACGGACTCACTCGCACCCACGGGCAATTTGGAATAGCCAATTAACCTACTGTGCATGTTTTTGGATTGTGGGAGGAAACCGGAGTGCCTGGAGGAAAGCCACACAAGCACGGGGAAAGCATACACACTTTAGCTCAGTTGGTAGAGCGTCCGCTTTCTCCTCCAGAAGGTCGGAGTTCAAATCCGGCCACGTCATACCATGAGACGTTAAAATTTGGGAGTTGTTGCTTCCTGCTTGGCGATAGCATCAAGAGGATAGAACAATGCAACAACTGGTGCCGTACAGTGATGATGGGTGCCCGGAGCGCTGGGGTCTCATGCGCATTGAGCATACGTGTGCATGAAATTGCACTATATAAGCATCCACAATTTGTCTTCCTTTTGGCTTTTTCCCTTTTACTCAGGAGTCGCCACAGTGAATCATCTGATTCGTACGTTTTTTTTATTTCGGCAGAGGTTTTTACACCGGATGCCCTTCCTGTCACAACCCTTTTTAGCAAGGGACAGAAACACACTGACGACTTTGCAGCTACTCTTTACGAAAGTCAGCAATGGTTCTTTTACATGCCTCTCACCATAGACAGTGAGAGACATGGCCCGCCTTTGATAACCCAGTTAGCCACACTGGGGGGGACAGTGACAACCCTGTAGAGAGTGGGACTCGAACCCCCAACCTTTGGATCAGCAAGCCAGCGCCCTATACCACTAGACCACCACTGCCCCATATAAGCATCCACAATAATAATAATAATAATAATACACACTCCCCACAGAAACGCCCAGGCCTGGAATCGAACCCAGGCCTTCTTGCTGTGAGGCGGAATATAAATGCACAACAAACAAACTAACTTAAGAACTAACAAACAACAATAAATAGAAAATGTATTAAATTTACAGGTGTAAATGAAACTTTGCTGAATAAATGGTGTGTTCACTGTACAATTTTTTTAGTATTTTCTTTAGTACATATGATGAATAAAATTTTCATTTTGTTTAACCAAGAAAACTGTAAAAAAAAAAATAATAATAATTTTTTTTTTCAATTCTTTAGGATAAAATCGAACCTGAATTCTAGAACCTATAATCCACATTTCTAGAATTTTCTCTTTTGAGCATGATACTGTAATAAAACATTCCAGATGTTTTTATTGAAAGGCTTTAAAGTGTTGTCAGTGTTCTGGATGTGTTTCTACCTTGTTAGTTTGTTTTATTTTTCAGGTTTTTAAAGGTACCGGTAAAATTGTTTGCATAAAACAATAACACAAATTAACACGATTTAATTTAGCTTTTTATAGATGTGACCATGAAGTGGGCGGGGCTTAAAGAAACAAAAAGTATTATGTATACAGTATTTTATTGCTATAGTTGAAGAGAGATTTTATTACATTTATTTAGAAATATGAAAATGAGGTATTATCATCACATGGTGAAAGAAGGAGAACTACATTTGTGTTGAATTTTATTGTTTATGTATAATTTGTTCCAGACCTTCCTCATTTCTCATCTGTACTGGCTCTGAATCTGGGGTTTCATCCAACAGCTCCATGCTACACCATCATTTCAACAGCAGTAGTGGAAATTCTTCTGTAGAGGATCTCTCTCTCTCTCTCTCTCTCTCTCTCTCTCTCCCCCTACTTTCCTCCTGTT
>CM045731.1:58066624-58284124 GCA_024760905.1 Plotosus lineatus | reverse complement strand
ACATATACAGTGGCACCTTGGTTCTCGAACTTATTCCATTCCAGACGGCTGTTCGAATTCCGATTTGTTCGAATTCCGAATCCGCTTCTTTCATTACAAATGCTGTAAATGGTCTTAATCCGTTCCGTCATCTTTTGAACTGAAGTTAACGGTACCATAACTCATACCATAGGTCCGCAAATTAAGTGAAAAAATTATTGAATACGGTACAATATATAATAGTCTGTGTTGTGAGACTCTAAATTTTCTGTGGTTTTTATTTTAGTGTGTTATGGTCTGTGTTGTGAGAGACTGGTTTTGGTGGCTCTCTCTCTCTCTCTGAAAACAGATGAGCTTTATTCTTGACAGGGAAGGCACTAGAACACGGGCACATCATAGTCACTGTTAGAGAAGCCCTGTGATTGCTAAGTGGAATCAAGTTTGTGTTTAGCACTGCACCCATGTGTGGCAGCCACGCCCCCTACAATGCGCATAGAGAACGATAGAGTTAGAGCCACCAAAACCAGAGTCTCACAAAAGAGACCATGATACACTAAAATAAAAACCACAGTGCAGTTAAAGCATAAGAATAATAAAGATAATAAAAATTCTGTAACACCTTTGGCGTTTTTTCTCTTGCTACCGCTTTGCATGGATGACTCTTCTTCAGGCTGTTCCTTTCTTTTCTTGATGAACATTTCTAAAGTGGCTCATGACCTCATCGTTAAAGGTGTTCACAGTGCTGCCTGCGCTTTAGCTTAGGTTTAGTGCTTTAGCTTATCTTTAGCACTAGCGTTAGCTTTATCAGGTGATACATAGTATCAACAACTTCCGGACTTCCCCGGAACAGCGCTAGCTTTATCAGAGACATACATAGTATCAACAACTTCCGGACTTCCGGAAGTCACGCACTTTTCCTCCCTCTCGATCTCGTTTGTTTTCCATGTGTTTTTCAAGTTTGACTTCCGTATTTTGGTCAGTTTCCGGGACAAAAAATCCCGGATTTTATTTCGATTTTAATTTATTCAAACTCTAAAGTGTTCGAATACCGAGGCTCCACTGAAATGTGTGTGTGTGTGTGTGTGTGTGTGTGTGTGTGCGAGCACGCAAATCATTGTTTTAAAATGGCGCAACATGAGCTCATCTCAAACACAGGCAGTTTGATCTGCGATCATTATTCCCTGTGTGTGTGTGTGTGTGTGTGTGTGTGTGTGCGAATGTATGTGAGAGTGCCTTTGTGAGGTAGAGAGAAAGAGTGAGTGTGTGTTTTTGTGTGTGAGAGAGAGAGCGAGTGGGAGTGCGTTTGTGCATGTGTGTGTGCGTTTGTGTGTGTGTATGTGTACACGAATGTGTGTGAGTTTGTGTGAGTGAACGTGTGTGTGTCTGAGCGAGAGATTGAAATTGTGTGTGAGTGTGTGTGTGTGTGTGTGTGTGAGTGACTGTGTGTGTGTGTGCGAGTATGTATGAGTGTGTGCACGTACCTGTGTGTGTGTGTGTGTGTGTGTGTGTGTACGAGTATGTATGAGTGTGTGCATGAGTATGTATGAGTGTGTGCATGTACCTGTGTGTGTGTGTGTGTGTGTGTGTGTGTGTGTGTGTGTGTGTGTGTACGAGTATGCATGAGTGTGTGCATGTACCTGCGTGTGTGTGTGTGCGCGTGTGTGTGCGAGCACGCAAATCATAGTTTTAAAAAGCCGCAACATGAGCTCATCTCGAACACAGGCAGTCTGATCTGCAATCATTATTCATTGTGTGTGTATGTGTGTGTGTGTGTCTGTGTGTCTGTCTGTCTGTCTGTCTGATTTTAGGACTTGAGGATGAGGGTTTTGAAGCTCTGGAGCAGCTGAGTTACTTATACTTGGCAAATAATATGGTGAGAATATGGTCAGAAGTCTATGTACAAATAACCAATAAATTTTTCCATGAATTGAATTATCTCTGTTTAAACAAACACATAGCTATGCAATTGATCAAAGAGCTACACAAGCCATCTGAATACTCAATTCTGATTAGTCAGAGATGACATCCAGGATGTTGTAAACATATTGCTCTGGAGTCAGTCATTCATGTGAACAATAACATAATATTTAAATAAATTAAATTAATTTTAAAATAGAAAACTGAAAAACATTTACACTTGATGTTCGATAAAAGAATCAGCCTTGGGTTTGAGGGTTTTGCACATTACATGCTAATAAAATGAAAACATGAGTCTGATGTGAAAATTTGTTACATTTTTACTCAAATTCTAATTCTCAAAAAAAAAAAAATCCTGAACTAGCCAACTGGCTAATGTTAGCACAGAGGCTCTTTGAGCTGGCACACTGATCCACAGTGAGCTATCAGTGGCTAACTTAACACTTAAAGCGATATTATTGCTCACAAACTCTTAGCAGCTAATGATAGTGTTTAAAGAATGTTTAGAAATGCTACAGCTCATTAAAGGGTACCTGTCGTGAAAGTGCTCATATACCTAATTTGATGTATTGTGTATAGCTAGTGACAAAACACCTATAAGGTGTTTATTATATTCTCTCACAAACCAGCTTTAAGCGATTTAAGGGCATCACTAACGTCAAGCTTCAGAGCACAGGAGTTTTGCAGTGTCACATTTCCTGTGACGTCACATCGTTGACAAAGCCTCGACCGGAACTGCGAGATTGCAATGTAAACGGAAGGCTATATACCTGACAACAACACAAGCTCACGGAAACTTGGAAAAAAGACATTATATTAGTTTTTTTAAACCAAGGACGAAGACAATTTCGTAGAAGGAGTGGAAGGTTATTTATATGAACCACTGAAGGAAGACTATCCACATTTAGTGAAATCGAACAAGGAAAGTGACGACTCGGAGGACGATATTGGAGAGTTGGCAGAAGCTCTTACATGGGAAAATCGTAGCAAACAACCAGCAAATATTTGGTGCTCTTGTCAAAAATGCGTGCGTCAAAAAATGGTCAGGAGTGCTATTGTTGTAAAGAACATGAAATGCTTGAGGAAAATATACTGACATTCTGCAATTGGCTATACGACTACCAACGATGTTAAGTCACAATGACCTTTGACCCCGGTGAAAAAAAGCCAACATCTCCGCGCGCCGAGCCTTCGTGAGCAAGGAATGTCATACAGAAGAAAAGGAAATGTGGACTTATACATAAACTACCGACATCACGTGATGTTTAAAAGTTAATAATAAGGTATAGTGGATATTTTTTTAACGCTGTCAATTTTGGGTACAGGTACCCTTTAACTTGTCTCTTCATCCAAATGGCACTGTTTTTTGTTTGTTGACACAAATTCTGTATTTTTATATATACAAGTTATTTCAGCTTTCAGCATAAAAACATCAACAGTGCAAACATTTCTGCTAAGGTTCATTCTTTTGGCCTGATTCAGGAGATTAAAGAGAAAAATCAGGTCACAACCTCAAAATATGTCCGAGTTTTGGCCGCTGCTCAGCTCAAGGTCTGCTGAAACCTCAGAACACATTCTCTCATTTGTTTGGAAATCCACTGATGGGAAATAAAGCCCTCCGTTTTTGTTGGTTATGAGACAACAATTCTTTGTCCATGTTGCCACTGTTTAACTCTACATTTTTATATGCTGATGATCGAACAGCAGCAGGGTTTAAGGTCACCCGGGGTCATCTCAGATACCAAGTGTGCCGGCTAGACACTTTAATCCACCTGGTATCTGTAAGAGATTTTAGAAAAAAGTACAAAAAAATAATGGGAAAAAGCATTGGGGTGTGGAATTCTGTTGGAAAGTTTTTTAAA
This sequence comes from Plotosus lineatus, assembly GCA_024760905.1. Classification (NCBI taxonomy): domain Eukaryota; kingdom Metazoa; phylum Chordata; class Actinopteri; order Siluriformes; family Plotosidae; genus Plotosus; species Plotosus lineatus. The sequence goes on along the minus strand of CM045731.1, from coordinate 58,280,366 downwards.
AAGGAGAATTTAAAGGCCAGATACATTGTAATGTCCTCACACTAAAAAATTCCAATTTATTTATTTCCCCAATTACTTCTGTCAGGAAGGTGATGATTTACCCGGTTTTTTTTTCTTAACAGGATTTCGCAAAAAGCTGTTTGTATTTTCCTAAAATTCATACCTAAGGCGGAGCTTTGGAAAAAAAGATACCATTAAATTTTGGAGAAGATCTTTAGCAAATGCATGATCTGGGAATGTTTTAAAGAATTCTTTAACATTGGGAGACACCATATTTTTTTTTACAATTTATTTAGATTGGTGGAGATTTTTGCTCTCTGAGTGCTATTGTTAATCATTTGGTAGTTAGCTGCAATGTTTTTTCTCCCAATCATCTATTTTTTGAAGTTTAATTTTTCTGATTCCTGATGTCTCACCACTAAAGTGTATTTTTCTTCCTTGTTGAAAGGTGAAAGCAATTTTTTTCTGGTTTTTTTTGTTTGTTTGTTTAGCTCACAGCAGCGCCCAGTTATCTTCCACCAAAGCTGGTTAGTGCTGACTTCGCTGCAAACCAGCTAATGACAATCTACCCCAACACGTTTGGCCAGAAATCAGGACTGAAGTATGTTAATCCAATTCTATACCCTATTTAAAGTAACCTGAGTACCTTTACATGATGCCATGTTTATTTTCAGGTCTGTGTACCTGCACAACAACAAGCTGACCAATGCAGGTTTACCTGAGAGAATGTTCAACGGTTCAAACAACTTAGAGGTGTTAATCCTCTCCAGCAACTTCCTGCATTACATCCCTATCGGCCTGCCACGTGCCCTCTTCCGACTTCATTTGAAGGTAGCTCCTATTAACTGGTTACTCAGCTGAGCAGAGAGTATCATACCAGCACAGTTAACATTTTCCCCATTATAACATTTCCCCTATTATTGCTAAGCAAATGCAACACTGGACATTAGTTGTTCAGAGCATGCTAGCTTGGTAAATTGCATCTGGGCTAGCATTACTGGTAAACCCCTAAATACCTAAAGGGAAAATTGCCTGCTATCACATTTTCTCTCAACATCTAAACTACCATCTGGCTGGAAGAAAGATAGCATGTGGTTCCTCTGGCAGTGCAACACTCAGAACAGAATACTATCTACCTTCTTCTACATACAGACTTACAAGCATAACTGTGACTGACAAAGAATAGGAAAAGAGAGTAAGCCCCTCCCTTCCAGACAGCACAGCTTATTGTGTTTTCTTTGAGGCCCAGTCAGGGATTTCGGTTCATTAGCAACGTTGACATCATTTCAAACCTCTCTACTGCCCTCTAGTGTATGTGTCTAGCTATACGTACTTTCATTATGAGAGACTGGATTTTGACAAATTGTCACAAACATGCCAATAACATGACATGAAAAACAACCCAGAGTTTTCAACCAATCAGATCAGAGAGTCCTTAGCAACAGTCTTCTTTTCCTTTTGGCTGTTCTCTTCAGGGATCACCACAGCGAATCATCTGCCTTCATCTCACCCTATCCTCTGCATCTTCTTCTCTTACACCAACTGCCTTCATGTCTTCCGTCACCACATCCATGAATCGTCTCTTTGCTCTTCCTCTCTTCCTCTTGCCTTCTGCCTGGTAGTACCAACCTCAGCATCCTATGACCAATATACTCACTATCCCTCCTCTGTACATGTCCAAACCATCTCAATCTAGCCTCTCTGGCTTTGTCTTCAAAACATCTTACATGTGCTGTCCCTCTGATGTGCTCATTCCTGATCCTATCCATCCGCATTACTCCCAAAGAGAACCTCAACATTTTCACCTCCACTACCTCCAGCTCTGCCTCCTGTCTTTTCCTCAGGGCCACTGTTTCTAAATCATACAACATCGCAGGCCTCATCACCGTCTTGTACACTTTTCCTTTCATTATTGCCGATACCTTCCGATCACACATCACACCGGACACTTTTCTCCAACCATTCCAACCTGCCTGCACACGCTTTTTCACCTCTTTTCCACACTCTCCATTGGTCTGGATTGTTGAGCCTAAGTACTTAAAATCCTCCACCTTCCTTATCTCTGCTTCCTGTAACCTCACCATTCCCCTTGGGTCCTTGTTGTTCACACACATGTATTCTGTCTTACTGAGGCTAACCTTCATTCCTCTCCTTTCCAGAGCATACCTCCACCTTTCTAGATTTTCCTGAACTTGTTCTTTGCTCTCACTACACATCACAATGTCATCTGCAAACATCATAGTCCATGGGGAATCTTGTCTAACCTCGTCTGTCAGCCTGTCCATCACCATAGCAAACAAGAAGAGGCTCAGAGCTGACCCTTGATGCAGTCCCACTACCACTTTGAACTCTTCTCTCACACCGACAGCACACCTCACCACTGTCTTACATCTCTCAAACATGTCCTACACCACTCTAACATACTTCTCTGCCACTCCAGACTTCTTCCTGCAATACCACAGTTCCTCTCTCGGCATCCTGTCATATGCTTTCTCCAGATCCACAAAGGCAAAATGCAGCCCCCTCCGACCTTCTCTGTACGTACTTCTCTATTAACATCCTCAAAGCAAACACTGCATCTGTGGTGCTCTTTCTTGGCATGAAACCAAACTGTTGTTCACAAATGCTGACCTCTGCCCTTTGTCTAGCTTCCACTATCCTTTCCCATAACTTAATCATATGGCTCATCAACTTTATCCCTCTGTATTTGCCACAACTCTGCACGTCTCCCCCTTGTTCTTAAAAATGGGCACCAGCACACTTCTCCTCCATTCCTCTGGCATCCTTTCACTCTCTAAGTCCTTGTTGAATGTTCTTGTCAGAAAATCTACTGCTACCTCTCCTCGACACTTCTATACCTCCACCGGAATGTCATCAGGACCAACCGCCTTTCCATTCTTCATCCTCTTCAATGCCCTCCTCACTTCACCCTTATTAATCTTTGCTACTTTCTGGTCCTCAACGGTCACCTCTTTTACTCTTTTTTCTCTCTCATTTTCCTCATTCATCAGTTCTTCAAAGTACTCTTTCCATCTTCCCAGCACACTTCTGTCATCAGTCAATACATTTCCCTGTCTGTCTGTCTTCCTTTCGGCATTTTCCCTTTTAATCGGGAGTCGCCACAGCGAATCATCTTGATTCGCACGTTTGATTTGGCAGAGGTTTTTTACGTCGGATGCCCTTCCTGTCACAACCCTTTTAGCAAGGGACAGAAACACGCTGACGGCTTTGCAGCCTACTCTTTACGAAAGTCAGCAATGGTTCTTTTACATGCCTCACACCATAGACAGTGAGAGACATGGCCTGCCTTTGATAACTCAGTTAGCCGCACTGGGGGGACAGTGATAACCTTGTGGAGAGTGGGACATACATTTGGGAGTCAATACATTTCCCTCTCTGTACTTAATCACTCTAACTTGCTGTACGTCCTTCCCATCTCTATTTCTCTGCTGTGCCAACCTGTATAAATCATTTTCTCCCTCCTTACTGTCCAACCTGGCATACAAGTCATCATACACCTTCTGTTTGGCCTTTGACACCACTACCTTCACCTTATGCTGTGTCTCCCTGTACTCCTGTTTACTCTCTTTGGTCCTCTCAATGTCCCACTTCTTCTTAGCTAACCTCTTCCTTTGTACACACTCCTGCACTTCCTCATTCCACCACCAAGTCTCCTTATCTCCTGTCCTTCCAGATGACACACCAAGTACTCTCCTACCTGTCTCCCTGATCACATTAGCTGTAGTTGTCCAGTCATCTGGAAGCACTTCCTGACTACCCAAAGTCCGTTTCAACTCCTCCTTGAAGACAACCCGACACTCTTCCTTTTCTTCCACCACTTTGTATTCTGCTCTGCCTTTGCCTTCTTCACCTTTCTCACCATCAGCGTCATCCTGCACACCACCATCCTGTTCAGCAACACTCTGCAGTTTTGTGCAGTCACTGACTTCCTTCAAATTACATCGCCTACACAAGATGTATTTTACCTGTGTGCTCCTACCTCTGCTTTTATGTCACCCTATGCTCCTGTCTTTTCTGGAAGGAAGTATTTACCGCAGCTATTTCCATCTTTTTTGCAAAATCTATCAGCATCTGTCCTTCTGTGTTCTTGTCCTGATACCAAACCTGCCCATCACTTTCCATTCCTCATCCCCTCTGTTTCCTGCACCGACATGTCCATTGAAGTCTGCCTCAATGACCACTCTTTCACCTCTGGGGGTACTCTGCACCACTTCATCTAACTCACTCTAGAATCTCTCCTTCCCTTCTAGCTCACATCCTGCCTGTGGGGCATAAGTACTAACAACATTGAACATCATGCCTTCAATTTCTAACTTGAGACCCATCACTCTGTCTGACACTCTTTTCACTTCTCAAACATTCCTGACAAACTCCTCCTTCAAGATGACTCCGACTCCATTTCTCTTCCCATCCACACCATGAAAAAACAGCTTAAACCCTGCTCCTAAGCTTCTAGCCTTGCTACCTTACAACAGTGTGATGTAATATTTTTGGAAGCTTGCCAGTGGGTTGCCTGTCAATAATCCCACTACAGGATTTTTATCATGGCCAGTTCAGACAATCCTGGCTCATCCTCCTCCTCTAAAAGTGTTTCCTGGTGACTGTGTTTATTCAGAATAACAAACTGGAGAGGATTCCTTCAGGGGCTCTGCAGAATCTACCTCACCTGAGAGAGCTGTACCTCCAGAACAACCTCCTGAGCAACAGTGGCATGGATAACACCACTTTCAGGTCTTATTCAGTGTGAAAGTAAACATCATCACCACTTTATCTCTCTTACATTCACACTTCTAACGAAGCCTCTACAACTTCACTTTCAACAGCAAGTTTCTCACAACTTCTGCCTGTATCTTCAGGTTGTTTGCAGAGAAGTTTGTTTGTTCTTGTGGGCACATTTGTAATGGGGCCAGAACATTGAACATACATTTCAGGTGAGTCTCTCTCTCTCTCTCTCTCTCTCACACTCTCTTTTTCTCTCTCTTTCTCTCACTCAGTCATCTGAGCAAACTGGAGTACCTGGACCTTTCCAACAACAACCTAAGTGCTGTACCCCTTGGTCTCCCTCGAAGCCTGATGCTGCTCCACCTGGAGAAAAACTACATCATGTCGGTCAGTGTGGATTCCCTCAGTGCTGTAAAGGATCTTCAGTACCTGCTGCTTCACCACAACCGGCTTCGTGCTCGCCACATCCATCGAGATGCCTTCCGAGGTCTCAAGCAACTCCACACGCTCCACCTGCACCACAATCTCCTGGAGCGAATCCCTCTGGGCCTGCCACGCCGCGCCCACACTCTCGTTCTGCTCCGAAATTACATCAGTGAGATCGGACGTGATGATCTCAGCACTCTTTACACGCTCATTGAGCTCAACCTGAGCTACAACCGTTTAACGAATGAACGCCTCCATCGCTACGCTTTTAGGAAACTGCGATTGCTGGAAGTTCTGGATCTGTCAGGAAACAAGCTGCGTATGTTACCTCTCGGACTGCCGAAGAGCCTCCATGTCCTCCGGGCGAAGGACAATCAGATCGCTGAGCTGCCAGAAAGAGCGCTAATGGGCATGAGCAAGCTGAGGGAGCTCCATCTTTCTAATAACCAGATCAAACTGGGCTCCATCCACCAGGGGGCGTGGCAGGAGCTTGGCTCTCTCACGGTGAGGATCATCAGTTGGACAGTGGAGAAAGGTTTTTGTTTGACAAAAGGGTCCAAAAAGGTTTTCTTCTTAAAAGTTTGAGGTATAGTTTTTGTAAATGCTTCAGAAGTTTGTGAATATAAATGAGTGATTTGCAACATCACTACTGTCAGAGCTGATATCATAAAATCTGATTTTTTACAGTGTGTGTGTGTGTGTGTGTGTGTGTGTGTGTGTTTGTGTGTGTGTGTGTGTATCAGACCCTTGATTTGTCAGCCAATCTGCTGTCTCATGTCCCTGCTGATCTTCCAGAGTCTCTGGAGGTTCTGCATCTGCAGAACAACAGAATCAGCAGCATCTCTGCTATGGACTTCATCAGTACCCCCAACATCAAGAGCATCTTTCTGAGGTTTGAAACACACACACACACACACACACACACACACACACACACACACACACACACACGGAATGATTATATTGATTACTGTTATTGATAGACATAAGATAAATTTGATACTGGGGCATCATGGTGAGGACTTTGGACAGTGTGCCATTATTGCGAGAACCTCAGGACACTGTGCTGTCACTGTGAGGGCCTCAGTGTGTCGTCAGCCTCAGAAACTGTTTGTCATTGTATGAACCTCAGACAGTGTGCGTTCATTATGAGGACCCCAGGTACCATGCTGTCATTGTAAAGACATCAGATTAATGTAAATTCATATGGACTCATATAAATGCTTAGTGCAGTAAGACAAAACTAAACATTTTGTATGTAAACTTACAGTACTCTTACACTTACAAAACATTGACTTTGTTAATACCCCCTCGTACAAATGAGCTCACAAACACTTGTGATTGGCTGGCGATAACAGTGAGTGACAGGAAAGTGAGCATATGCCTTCCCTTCCTCCAGTGAGAGCTTGGCCAATTAGCTCCCAAGTACTCCCAGCTACAGATGGTTGTGGCATTTAAACCAGATTCGAAGTTGCGATCTTCAGGTTAATAGTTGTACACCTTGTTGATGCCCTACTATGGAGTCATTCTACAGTCATTAATTATCTGTGAGTGTATGGTGTGTGGGCCTGGCGAGCTGATCAGGATATACTCTTAACTCACTCAGAGTTGGCTGAGATAGGCACTAGCCTCTCTGAAATCCTATTTAGAATTAGGTGGTTCAGAAAAAGAGTGGTGAATGAATGTACGGTGTGTGTACATACACATACCTTCACACACACACACACACACACACACACACACACACACACACACACACACGAAGACACACTCTCTCATTCTTTTATCTCTATTTCTCTTAATTTCTGTCTCGTGTCTCCCTCCCTTCCAGTGTCTCTGTCTTAATACCTGTCTCATTCCATCATTCTCTAAAGTTCTCCTACATCTCTACATCTGCCTCTTTATCATAATTCCTCTCTCTCTCTCTCTCTCTCTCTCTCTCTCTCTCTCACACTTTCTCACTCTCTTTCTCTCTCTGTCTCTCTCTCTCGCTCTATCGCTCTCTCTCTCCCTTTCAGGTTTAATCGTCTGTCTGTGCTCTCCATTGCTGAGGACTCATTCTCTCTCCTATCCAAGCTGCAGGTGCTGGACACCGGACATGGAAACATCACACCCCACCGTAACCATGGAGATGAGACAGAGGAACGCTACATAGAAAATGATGAAGAGGTGTAATTAAAAAACTGAAAATAATAATAATAATAATAATAATAATAATATAACAATCATTTACTGAAGTGAGACTATATCACAGAGAGTAAACTAAAGAGAGATAAATTATATACTGTAGAGTGTATATGATGGAGGTCACGTGACTGCATTACAATATATATATATATATATATATATATATATATATATATATATATATATATATACACACACACACACACACACACAAGAGAGTCTGAGCACTTCAGCTTTTATAACATATCTACATTTTTTATCTTTCGGATAAATCTCCACATTATTTACAGTCTGTGTAATAAGTCCGTGAACCTCAGCCTCGTTTATCTCCGAAACCACCTTACCTTACACTCTGAAATGTCCTTCGTCTCAAAGCATCTTGGGAAAATAATATAGGCACTCTAAAGGAAATAGCTGTGATGAATTCTTGTTATTTTATTTCTTTTCTTTCTTGGAGAAAAGCGAGTTCTCTCAGACCTGATTGTTTATTACTAAAAACAAAAGTCAGGAAAGAAAAGGCATGGGGATTAATAGGATTCAAACACTTTGTAATAATAATTTAAGACTGGGTCATGTTCTTTTTAAATTCATTTTAACAAGAAGTTGAATTTGTTTTTTTGTGAGTGTTGGAGGCTGCAATTTGTCACCGATACTGTTCATAATTTTTATGGACAGAATTTCTAGGCGCAGCTGTGGCATTGAGGGGTTCTGGTTTGGTGACCACAGTATGTTGTCTCTGTTTTTTGCGGATGATGTTGTCCTTTATGTTCATCAGTCCGGGACCTACAGCTTTCACTGGAGTGATTCGCAGCTGAATGTGAAACGGCTGGGATGGGAAATCATCACCTTTGAGTCTGAGGCCATGGTACTCAGGTGGAAAAGGGTGGTAAAGCCCCCTCTGGGTCTGAAATGAGGTCTCGCCCCAAGTGGAAGAGTTTAAGTATCTCGGGGTGGTAGCAGACTCTAACTCATAGGAAAGGAATTCGACCTGTTGTTACCAATGTGGACCAAACTCTGGCTCAGGTGAAACAACAAGCGAATGGCCCATATCAATGGGTCCGGAACGCCTTACTCCTGGAGCACGCCCCACAAGATAGCCCGAGGGACACAGTCAAAAGCCTTGTTTAAATCCAGAAAACACATGTGGACAGATTGGGCAAACTCCCTTGCCCCCTCCAGGATCCTGTAGGATGTATAGAGATGGTCAAGAGTGCTACGTCCAGGATTTAACAACGTTATGGACCAGATTGTTCCTCCTGAATCCAAGGTTCATCTATCAGTCAAATCCACCTTTCCAGCACCCCTGCATTGACTTTCCCAGGTAGGCTGAGGAGTGTGCTTCCATGATAATTGGAATACACCCTCTGGTCCCCGTTTTAAATTGGAACCTCTTTTTTTAAATCTTTGCCAATATAGAGGTATGGCCCCCATGACCACACGATGTTGCAGAGATGTGTCAACCAAGACAGTCCTACAACATGCAGAGGCTTAAGATATTCAAAGTGGATCTCCTCCACCCTCGGAGGACGATCATCGGCGAGCTTTTTGAATACCTCAGCGACCTCAGCTCCAGTGATGGATGGACCCCCACCAAAATCCCCAGGGTCTTCCTCCTCCATGGAGGGCATGTTAGTGGGATTGAGGAAGTCCTTGAAGTATTCTTTACACCTCCTAACAACATAAACAGTGATTGTGGAGAACTGCTCCGCCCCCCAGAGCCATCAGATGGTGTTTCAGAACCTTTTTGAGACCAACCAATGATCACTTTCCAGGCCCTCACCAAACTTCTCCAACAGCCGAGATTTTGCATCTGCGACAGCTCGGGCTGTAGCATGTTTGGCCTGCTGGTACTTGTCTGCTGCCTCGAGTGTTCCACAGGCCAACAAGACCTGATAGGCCTCCTTTTTCAGCTGGACGGCCCCCATCACTGCAGGTGTCCACCACCAGGTTCGAGGGTTACCTTCCGGCCACAGCTATGAGCTGCTACCTCAGTAATGGGAGGCAGGAAACATGGCCCATTCGGATTCCATGTCACCTGCCTCCTTTGTGATGTAGCTGCCAGAGGTGGGAGTTAAAGGCCTCTCTGACAGGTGGCTCTGCCAAAGGTTCCCAGGAGACCCTAACTATATGCTGGGCCTGCCACGTCTGGAGGGCGGCCCCCCCCGCCAGGTGGTAATTGGTTGACAGCTCAGCTCCTCTCTTCACCTAATTGTCCAGAACATGCGGCCGCAAGTCTGGTGACACAACTACAAAGTTGATCATCGAACTGTGGCCTAGGGTGTCCTGGTGCCAAATGCACTTATGCACACCCTTATGTTCAAAAATGGTGTTCGTGATTGACAAACCGTGACGAGCACAGAGGTCCAACAGTGAACCACCATTCGGGTTCAGTCTGGAGAGGTCATACCTACTGACCACACCCTTCCAGGTCACACTATCGTTTCCCACATGGGAGGTGAAGAGTCCCAGGATAATGAATGAGTCCCCTAGGGGAGCGTTCTCCAACACACCCATTAATAGGACTCCAAGAAGGGTGGGTACTCTGAACTGTCATTTGGTATGCACATAAGCATAAGCACAAACAACAGTCAGGACCCGTCCTAAACCCAAAGGAGGAGGGAAGCTATCCTTTCATCAACCGGGGAGAACTTCAACGTGTGGGTACTGAGACAGGGCGCAACAAGGATGCCCACACTGGCTCACTGCTACTCTTCATGAGCAACTCCAGAATGGAATAAGGTCCAGTCCCTCTCGAAATGGGTAGTTCCAGAGCCCAAACTATGCGTTGAGGTGAGGCCAACTATATCTAGTCAGTATCTCTCTATCTCATGCATCAGCTCAGGCTCCTTCCTCACCAGAGAGTTGACATTCCATGTCCCAAGAGTCAGAATCAGAAGCCAAGGATCGGTCCGACAGAACCCATGCCTTCGGTTGCCACCCAACTCACACTGCACCGAACCCCTCTAGCCTATCCCACAGGTGGTGGGTCCATGAAAAGGTGGACCCATGCCTCCTCTTCAGACTGGGCCCCAATGGGCTCCATGGGCAGAAGCTCGACCACCAGGCACTCAAACCCAGGCCTGGATCCAGAGGGGACTCCAGTGACCCATATCTAGGCAAGGAAAACTGTTTTTTCAAGTTCTTCATAGGGGTCGTTTGAACCATGCTTCATCTGGACCGTCACCTAGGACCTATTTGCTTTGGGTGACCCTACCCGGGGCATAATGCCACCAACAACATAGCTCCTAGGATCATTAAGACATGCAAACCCCTCTACCAGGATAAGGTGGTGATTCAGGGAGGGGCATTTTCTAAGCCATTTAATCCTAATTAGTGTCACAACGAGGCTGGTGCCCATCTCGGCCATCTCTGAACAAGGGCGCAGTACAACCTCAACAACTCTCCTCACCATCATAGGGCAACATACATACAACCATTCACACTCACACCATGGAACAATCAGTTATCCTGCTCTGCATGTTTTTTGACTGTGGGAGAAAGCTGGGGTACCTGGAGGAAACCCACACAGGCATTAGTCCAACTTTAACCACAACTTGAATGTAACCTTAATTCTAAAGCCAAGTCTTAACCCTCAAATCAAACTTTGAAGAAGTGACGACCAAACAAAAATGTCTTTAAAATGTGGCAAATACACACCCACACTGCATACATGCACACACACACACACACACACACACATTCACTCACTTTACATGATGCATGGACCAGAATCGTTTTCGCACATTATTGGTTGCTTGTTTTATTTTGTTGTTCACAGCGAATCCGCAGCTGATGGGTTGCGTCTCGTGTTTTGCGGAAGTAAACACTCGTTCAGTGATGAGGTCAATTTGAACAACAGATTCCTTTATCTCTTTCCATACAAATATGACAGAAGCCAGCGTGCATCAGAGGTTTGGCCTGGTCAAATAAAACTCTTTACAGAAATTAGCAGCAGTTCTCCAGATTTTTTCAAGATTTGTATCTGTAGCGATTCAAAACATTTGGCTGGAGGCATCTGATCTGAGACGTAGATGGAGGGAAGCTGCCTCACATGGAGAGGTTTTTCTTTTTGAGTATGTTTTCTGTTACACTGGTGCGGACATCTTATTTTAGGAGAATCTGCCCACTCGTTGCCTTGGTAACAATAGCACACAGCTGAGGTAAAAAATGGACCATGAAACAGAAAGTCAGAAAAAACAGGCTAGCTGATTAATTTGCCAATGTGACTAGCTAGCAGGAACTAACAAGAATGCTTTATATTATTATTATTTAAAAACAAACAAACAAACAGAAGAATTTTAACTTTAACTGATGGCTAATGGACGTTTTTCTGATCTGATCAAAGCCAGTGTGTCTCCTTGTGTTGCTTTGTATTGATTTATAAACACAAACCAGACCTGATTTGAGTGACTAGCATAAAATTACCAAACCCACAAACCAACAGATATGACACAAACCCATTAAGGCCATTTTCTTCCACTTGTCCGAGTTTGGGTTGCACAGGGACCAGGTTCTAGGAGGGAATCCCAGACCAGATAGGGTATATACTCCCTCCATTGAGTTTAGGTCTGCATAAATGTCTCCTCCCAGTTAGACCTGCCCAAAAAACCTTGAAAGTTCGGCAATCAGGAGGCATCTTAATCAGATACCCGAACCACCTCAGCTGACTCCTTTTGATATGAAGGAGAGTGGCTCTAACCCAAACTTGACCCTAGGTGTGCGTGTGACGCCCTGTAATAGACGGGTGAACTGTTCATGGTGTATCCTGCCTTCTCCTAGAATCAACTGAGATGTGATCCAGCCACTCCCATGACCCAAACAGAATTAAGTGGCTTTGAAAATAAATGAATGTTGAGCTTTCAATTCAGCATCATCCCTCATGTAATTAAAAATAAACAAATAAAACTAAATGAATGAGGATCATCAAGAAATTTCACTCTTATTAAATACTTTTACTATATTTACCTTTTTTTTTTTTTAACTGCAGGTTCAGTTTTACAGCTCGGTTCCTTTCAAAAAGGCTGAAATCTCAGGTGCACAAAATCATTAAAATAAATATTGTATAAAAACAGAATTATTCTTCTGCTGCTCAGTCTCTTGAAATTGTTTGGAAACACTCCTGCATGTAGGGTCACTTTTTGTTTAAAAGATTTTTCTGAGCATGTGAACGAAATGTACATCTATAAATTTATTTCAGCTAGAGAGTGAGAGAGAGGCGGCACGGTGGCATAGTAGATAGCACGTCTGCCTCACAGCAAGAAGGCCTGGGTTCGATTCCCTGCCTGGGCGTTTCTGCACATTCTCCCTGTGCTTGCGTGGGTTTCCTCCAAGTTCTCCGGTTTCCTCCCACAATCCAAAGACATGCACAGTAGGTTAATTGGTTGTTCTAAATTGCTTGTAGGTTCGTATTGTGCAGAAGGCAATGGAAAACCACTGCCCTAATCCTGCCAAGAAAACCTCCATGAAGATGGTAACAAGGGCATTATCCTTCATGGCGGGTCACCAATGGTCGTCCTATGACTCAGGCACCAGATAGGGCGATGGTGGGAAAGAGAGAGGGTGGGAGACGAGGGAGGGATAGTGCGAGAGGGGGAGGGAGACAGAGTGAATTAACATCATAGGCCAGATGTAATTCAGGTGTTTTATTTCCACTATCTGTGATTCGACTGAATTGAAATATGATTTTACATGAATAGTAAAAGGAATTAAATTTACAAACATCATGAAGTTTAAACATGAGGAACATAAATAAAACAATTACAAATAACAAAATAAATAAATAAATACACAGTAGTACCATATCACAGCTTAAATATCATGTTCTGTTTCATTTCCTAAAAGTTTACGTGATATTAAGTTTTTTTTTTTTTTCTTGGACCGAGGAATAAATATAAAAATTTTTCAGAATGTTCATGCTAGCTGCCTCTTTAACGTGGTGACTATTGGTTGCTATATTTGGGGGAAAAATGCAAATGTATACAAAATATAGAAATAAAAATATATGCAGTACATTTTCATCCCGAAACATTAATACAGGATCACAAATTAGAGCTAGCTTGCTAAAGGTTACTGGCATTGTGCAGCATCTAAGCTGTGCAGCATGCCACTGTTGTTAGCTTGGATGTTGCTAATACTACAGGTTAATTTGGAATCTTAATCTAGTGGATAGGGCGCAGGATCGCTGATCCTAAGGTTGGAGTTCGAGTCCCCATAAAGGCTGTCACTGTCCCCCCAGTGCAGCTAACTGGGTTATCAAAGGCAGGCCATGTCTCTCACTGTCTATGGTGAGAGGCATGTAAAAGAACCATTGCTGACCTTCGTAAAGAGTAGGCTGCAACGCCGTCAGCGTGTTTCTGTCCCTTGCTAAAAGGGTTGTGACAGGAAGGGCATCTGACGTAAAAATCTATGCCAAATCAAATGTGCGAATCAGATGATTCGCTATGGCAATTCCCGAGAAAAGGGAAAAAGCCGAAAAGAAAAGAAGATCTAATTTTAAATGGGATCATTAGTTAACATCATTGTCCCTTGCTAAAAAGGGTTGTGACAAGAAGGGCATCCAACGTAAAAACCTCTGCCAAATCAAACATGCGAATCAGATGATTTGCTGTGGCAACTCCCGAGTAAAAGGGAAAAAGACAAAAGGAAGACAGACAGACATTAGTTAGCATCATACCTTCCTACACAGCTAGCATGCAACTTAACGTTTAGCAAATTTGGCAAGTGATCAGAACAACTTCTTTTTTTTTTTTTGGTTAGTAATGTCTCTTTAAAAACCTGAGCAAGCCACACCCACTCAAAACAAAATTCAAGTGACACAAGTGGTTCTGGAGGACTTAGTGTTCATATGAGTTAGCATGTTAGCATTGTTAAAACTAATGTGGAATGTAGGTGTCTTAATTCACATTTTCCCATAAACCAATCTGATTCATGGCAATACTCAAATTGGGATTTTCATAAAACAGAACAACAACAACCCCCCCCACCCCCCAAAAAAAATCTGTTCCATCCATCAACGTAAACACGATTAAAGATGTTGCTACAGCTGGAGTAGATCCTTTCAATCCAGATTGTCCAACATGGCCACTATACATTGGTCTCGAGGCCATTCATGTCAATGGAGCAGTGCTCCTTGTCCTTGTGTTTAAGGTGCCTAGGAGGCACTGGAGGTACTTTTCGCTCGGGTGGTGGTGGTCGCACACCTTCTTCTAACTGCATGAGCCGAGCGACGTCTGGGGAAATGTGCTCAGGTTTGCCCCCTGCTGGAAGTGGTTGTAAGCTGCTGTTATTCTGCTGGCAGTTCATCAGCGGCTGGAAGTGGACAGGTTTCTTCTCGCAGATCAGAGGAACCTGAAATGAGAACAAATGAAAGACGATCAACTCTAAACTCGACAGTGGATATCATTGTCACTCACTCAACTAGGGTCGCAGGGAGACTGGAGCCTATCTCAGCCAATCCCAGGGCGAAGGTAAGTTACAACCCGACCAGAACCTCACAGGGCAACACACACACACAACTATTCACACTCACAGTTTAATGTGCACGTCTTTGGACCATGCAGAGTTCCTGGAGGAAACCCATGCAAGTAAAAGGAGAACATTCCAAAAGGAGAACAATTCCTAAGGGTGGGACTCGAACCCAGGTTTCCCGCATCTTATAACGAATATTCTCTCTGATAACGTCATCACATCAAGCAACATGGTGGCAACCGTGAAACAGCATTCAGACATGACCTTGCAGTTCTTCTTGAGAGGTCAAAGCACCATCATTGTTTTTATTTTTCTGTTTAATTTAAACTCAGGACTTCCATCTAAAAAACAGAACGAGACATGACTCACTCCATCTCCTTCTTGCATGAAGTCCTTCCTACAGATGTGCGCCATGATTCCCGTCGCAAGTGCATCTCCCATCACATTCACCATAGTGCGAAACCGGTCCCTAATAACATTGGGCAGAGGACCAAGGTTAAAACTCATGTGCTAAATGCAGAACATAGAAAAAACATTACAGTTCAGATGTTTGTAGATTCACACACAGAGCCCAATCCACAGCGATGATGAGTGTGATGTCATCTGTTGGCAGGCCGACAGAGGTCAGTACGATTACCATGGTAACCAGGCCAGCCTGTGGGATACCCGCCGCGCCGATACTCGCTGCTGTGGCTGTGATACTGTGAAATAAAAAAGCAAACAAAAAACTAATAAAAATTTTCAAGAACCTGAAATTTTAAACTAAATCACATGAAACTGATTCAGTATCAAACACTACAGAAAAAACACAAAGAGGAAGTCAGAGCTCTAAGGTCATCATTAGATCTCCTGTTATGTTATAATAGGGTGGCACGGTAGTGTAGTGATTAGCACATCCGCCTCACATTTAGAAGGTCCTGGGTTCGCGTCCCGGGTTTTGGTTCAGTTTGCATGTTCTCCCCGTGCTCACTCTGGGTACTTCAGTTTCCTCCCACAGTCCAAAGGCATGAACAGTAGGTTAATTGGCTGTTCCATATTGCCCACAGGACCCTTCCCTTGCTCAGAGACGGCTGAGATGACCAGCCTCACTGAGACCTTAATTAGGATTAAGTGGCTTGGAAAATGAAATGAATGAATATAATGATGATGATGATAATAATTATAAAGTAAAATAATTATATACTACATTTTCCAGACTATAAGTGACACTTTTTTCATAGTTTGGCTGAAGGTGCGACGTATACTCCAGAGCGACTTATATGTAAAATTATTACATATAATTCTGTTCGTCATAGTAAGATTTCCTTTTGGCTTTTCCCCTTTTTTCAGGGGTCGCCACAGCGAATGATTCGCATGTTTGATTTGGCATGTTTGTTATTTTTATACTCGCAACCAAAAGAGGGCACTCGAGGCTTGGGTACCAATACCCGGTCATCCACCACTGAAGAAATGTCCCAAAAAGAAAATCATTCTACGGATTACATGCTGTAAGTAGTGAAATATGCAGCAGAAGGAAAGTTTGGAGTGAACGAGAAACTTGTGAGGGACTGGAGAAAAGCGGAGATTATTATTACTGCAATAAAGAAAACAAAAAAGCTAATCACGGGCTAAACGCTAATCGCGGTCTAAAAGCTAATCGTGGGCTAAAGGCTAATCACGGGCTAAAAGCTAGATGGCTACAGCTAGAGGAACAAGCTTGCCATGGGGGTTTGAGCAACATGCTGCAGGGAGAGGCTTGTGAACAGTGCAGTTGTGTCTCCATATCCAGGTGGTTGTCAAAGAGATGAATAGAAATGACTATGCGTGAGGACCTTCTCGGTGTTACCGCTTCAGGCAATGTAACTGCCTTTCTATCAGAGCGAGGACCACAACGTCACACAAATTGTCAGCAGGGTTCCAAGCCAAAGTAGACAGTTTCCATGAGTTTGTGACTTATAGTCCAGTGCAACTTATATATGTTTTTTCTTCTTTATTATGCTTGTACTCCGCAGCGACATATAGGCCGGAAAATATTTGAGAAGTACGGGCCTTGAGGAAGCTCACCACGTGAGGTGGTGTGAAACAGAGAAAGAGGAGGAGAATTTTGTGCATGTGCATGCTATAAATGCCAGCGAGGAAAGGCTCATGGTGAGCTCCCTCAAGGCCAGTGCTTCTCAAATAGTAAGAGGGGCACAGTGTGATGCCAGGGGGGCCCGTATGACCCTGGAGAACATGCATTTTTGCCATACTGTACTGAGTGTAATTGTGCATCCTCTACAGTAGGTGGCAGTGGCGTTCTTATGTGTTCCCAATGGTGTAGGGAAAAAGCAGCGAGCAAACAATATGAAGTGCAGTAAACACAACAGTATTTATAGTCGCACTCGGGATGCTGGGTGGGGCGTCTTCCTTTCGGGAGCACCACAGAAAATAATTGAGAAGCACTGCACAAGGCGTTCTTGGAGCATGGAGGAATACACGCAGAAGAATACAAGTCTAATCTGCCCGGAAAAGCCATTTCCCCAGCAGAGCTCGTAAATCAAAAATTTGCTTCTTGGGTCCAGCAAATTTTTGGTGGGATTGAAGCTTGCATTGCGGCCTTATGTCCTACTAGGGACGAAGAGGACGAAGTAAGTCAGTAAGAAGCTTGTATTATGAAAAATTCGTTATTAAAGACACTCGTAAGTCAAGGTACCACTCTGTGAGTGTGTGTGTATATATATATATATATATGTGCACACACACAAAATAATCGCCTCCGTCACTGTATCTCCGCTTTTAATGCCTCCTTCTGCTTCAATGTCGTCCCGATTCTAGAGGGGTTTCGGCCAAACTCCTTTGCGATTTTGTTCAACCGCATCCCACTTTCGTATTTTCTTTTTTATTATCTCCTTCTTCACTGTATATGTATTAAAAATATATATATACTAGTCCTTCTCAAAAAATTAGCATATTGTGATAAAGTTCATTATTTTCAGTAATGTACTGATAAAAATTAAACTTTCATATATTTTAGATTCACTGCACACCAACTGAAATATTTCAGGTCTTTTATTGTTTTAATACTGATGATTTTGGCATACAGCTCATGAAAACCCAAAATCTCTATCTCAAAAAATTAGCATATCATGTTCAGGTACTCTAAACGAGCTATTAACCTAATCATCTGAATCAACCAATTAACTCTAAACACCTGCAAAAGATTCCTGAGGCTTTTAAAAACTCCCAGCCTGGTTCATTACTCAAAATCGCAATCATGGGTAAGACTGCCGACCTGACTGCTGTCCAGAAGGCCATCATTGACACCCTCAAGCAAGAAGGTAAGACACAGAAAGAAGTCTCTGAGCGAATAGTCTGTTCCCAGAGTGCTGTATCAAGCCACCTCAGTGGGACGTCTGTGGGAAGGAAAAAGTGTGGCAGAAAACGCTGCACAACCAGAAGAGGTGACTGGACCCTGAGGAAGATTGTGGAGAAGGGCCGATTCCAAACCTTGGGGAACCTGTGGAAGCAGTGGCTTGGACTACAGGTGCCACGTTCCCCAGGTCAAGCCACTTTTGAACCAGAAACAGCAGCAGAAGCGCCTGACCTGGGCTACAGAGAAGCAGCACTGGACTGTTGCTCAGTGGTCCAAAGTACTTTTTTCGGATGAAAGCAAATTTTGCATGTCACTCGGAAATCAAGGTGCCAGAGTCTGGAGGAAGACTGGGGAGAAGGAAATGCCAAAATGCCTGAAGTCCAGTGTCAAGTACCCACAGTCAGTGATGGTCTGGGGTGCCATGTCAGCTGCTGGTGTTGGTCCACTGTGTTTTATCAAGGGCAGGGTCAAAGCAGCTAGCCATCAGGAGATTTTGGAGCACTTCATGCTTCCATCTGCTGAAAAGCTTTATGGAGATGATTTCATTTTTCAGCATGACCTGGCACCTGCTCACAGTGCCAAAACCACTGGTAAATGGTTTACTGACCATGGTATTACTGTGCTCAATTGGCCTGCCAACTCTCCTGACCTGAACCCCATAGAGAATCTGTGGGATATTGTGAAGAGAAAGTTGAGACACCAGACCCAACACTGTGGATGAGCTTAAGGCCGCTATCAAAGCATCCTGGGCCGCCGTAACACCTCAGCAGTGCCACAGGCTGATTGCCTCCATGCCACGCCACATTGAAGCAGTCATTTCTGCAAAAGGATTCCCGACCAAGTATTGAGTGCATAACTGAACATAATTATTTGAAGGTTGACTATTTTCTTGTATTAACACTTTTTTTTTATTGGTCGGATGAAATATGCTAATTTTTTGAGATAGGGATTTTGGGGTTTCATGAGCTGTATCCCAAAATCATCAGTATTAAAACAATAAAAGACCTGAAATTTTTCAGTTGGTGTGCAATGAATCTAAAATATATGAAAGTTTAATTTTTATCAGTACATTACAGAAAATAATGAACTTTATCACAATATGCTAATTTTTTGAGGACTTGTGTGTGTATATATATATATATAATATTATCTGTTACTGGAATGTTCTAGAGTGTGGGGCAGTGGTGGTATAGGGTGCTGGATCGCTGATCCAAAGGTTGGGGGTTCGAGTCCCACTCTCCACAAGGTTGTCACTGCCCCCCCAGTGTGGCTAACTGGGTTATCAAAGGCAGGCCATGTCTCTCACTGTCTATGGTGAGAGGCATGTAAAAGAACCATTGCTGACTTTCGTAAAGAGTAGGCTGCAAAGTCGTCAGAAAGGAGCAGAAACACGATGATGTCTTTGCAGCATACTCTTTTTTTACAAAAGTCAGCAATGGTTGTTTTACATGCCTCTCACCATAGACAGTTAGAGACATGGCCCGCCTTTGATAACCCAGTTAGCTGCAATGAGGTAAAAAATGCAGTCGTGGTTGTGAAAAAAAATGGAGGAATGTTCCTTATCAGCTGTCACATGACCATGAGAGAACATTTTGGGAACCGTGATGATGTCCAGAGCCTTTAAACAGATGAGCACCTTCTCAAGATCCTCTCACTTTATTCTTACACTGAAACGTTCAAAGTTTTATATAATACAGCTCATACAACAACACAAGGTTGAATTTTAAGTGTTTCTGTATGGCGCCTGCATGTTCTCCCCACACTTGTGTGGGTTTTCTCCAGGTACCCCAGTTTTCTCCAACAGTCCAAAAACTAGATGTGAGCATGAGTGGTTTTTGATATATTGACTTCGTAATAGATTGGTGAGCTGTCCAGGGTGTACCCCGCCTTCGTACAGACTCCACCCTCTCTGCAACCCCAATAGGATTAAACAGTCTGGTCAGCCTTCTGTAGGGAAATTCTAAAAATTTTCTGGAGGGAGTCTCCAGTATCAGAGTCTCCCACACTTCCTGTCCCCATCCTTACCTGATGGTGATGATCTGGCCAAAATCCAACTCGTAGTTATTGACTTGCGCGATAAAGATGGCTGCCACAGCCTCGTATAATGCAGTGCCGTCCATGTTTATGGTGGCACCGACAGGTAACACAAATCGAATGATGCGCCGGTCAATGTGATTGTTCTCCAGCAGGCACTTAAAAGTGATGGGCAGCGTGGCAGAGCTGGAACATACACACACACACACACACAAATACCACAGCATAATCTACATAACCATCACACATTATAATAGCACAAATACTATATACATTTCAATACTACAGATACTCCAAACATTACAGTACTACACATACTACATATACAGTATTAAATTACTGCATGTACTACATACATAAAAATACTACACATACCCCAAATTTTGTGGTACAATACATACCACACATACTAAACACATTAAGTTAAACTCATATTACTGTACATCCATTACTGCACATACTACATACATGAAAATACTACACATACAGCAAACATTATGGTACTATACATACTACATACATTAAACCAGTGGTCCCCAACCACTGGTCACCTCCCGGCCCTACCCCCCGGTTCGTTGTAAAATTGTCAAGCGTTGACCGGTCCGCGTTGATAAAAAGGTACTACATACTGTACATTACCATTCTACTCATACTCCACACATTACAGTACTAAACATCCTGCATACATTACAGTACTACACATACTTCATACATTGCACTATTACACGTGCTACATATATCACTGTACAATACTTTCTATGTACATTATGGTACTACACATACTACATGCATAACAATACTACACATACTACATATGTTACAAGTACTACACATTCTAATTCTACATATATTACAGTAAAGCACAAACTACATACATTAGGGTACTACAGTTATTACAGTAGCACTTCTGTCATCACAATCTCTACACAGTCTCATTGGTCTGTGTATTTATATCCCTGTTTTTATTCCTTTGTTCAGCTGTATTTCTGAGGTACATTATTTTATGAATAAGAGTAAAAACTCTGTATGAGAGTGACGTCTGCAGCGCCTTCAGACTGAGTGTTGAAAGAACCGGATCAGATTATACACCCATTATCACCTTTGCAATTATTCTGTAATCATCTGTAGAATATTCATGGCGCTATTTACATACACATATTTTTATGCAAAGATGCAGAAGGTTTATTCATTCGTTAGATGGATAATGAGACCTTTTCAGGGAGAAGGTGGATACCTGGACGAGGTGGCGAGTGAGATGAGCAGAGCCTGTAATATTCCTCGGATGTAAACGATGGGACTTTTCTTGGTGATGAAGAAGTACATACTGGGCAGGATGAAGAGTCCGTGCAGGATCAGACCCATCACCACCGTAATGGCGTAAAATCCCAGTTTCTTTCCCATATCTGATGGATCACTCATCTCCAGGATTTTTCCAGCCACCAGGAAGACGATCCCGAAAGGAAAGTACCTGGGAGTACACAGAAGCAGGAAGATCAGTAATGTTTCGTAAGGATGTAGGCTGAATTGTAATGAGATATTCTTAAGACTCACCAGATTACAATGGCGACGATTTTGAGCACAGCCTCATTCAGACTTTGGCAGAAGTTAACGAGCGCACTGCCGTTAGGACCCATCCTGCCCAACATAATGCCTACATACAAAATATACGTGTTAAATAAAATATAAGTGTTAGACACATGTCTGATGAGTCGAGCCACACTTTTAACTTTGGGTTCATAATGCTGGGATATCTGCTGTGGATTCAGTGTATTGTTGTTTTTAAAAATGTGTGTTCGTGTGTGTGTTCTTGCCCATAGTAGCAGAGAAAATGACAATCCCCAGCACATTCATGCCATCACTCGTTCCAGGCTTGGTTACCATCACCACATCAGGCGGCGGCGTCAGGTCCAACTGAAAGTTGCGGACATTGCTGCCATTTTCACTGTTACTGTTGTCATCTTGGAGATTATAGATGAGTGAGCGATGTGTCACACTCGAGCTCTCTGTAGTCTTTATTGTCTTCATGACGGGTAAACTGTTCGTGCGATACTAAAGCACACAAGAAACACATTTCCCAACACTTTCCAAAAATCTTCGAAAGAATAATATAAACACTGCTAAAACATAATCCCAAACACAATCATAAACAAAACCACAGACACAATCACAACCAGACACAACCACAAACACAATCTCAAACACTATCACAAATACACACAATCACATACACTATAACAAATACAACCACAAACACTAATCCTCATTAGGGTCATGGCGAGGATGCCCATCTCAGTCGACTCCATGAGCAGCTCGCCAGGCTATCGCAGGGCGAACCCTCACACAACCAGTCATACTCACTCTCACACCTAGGAACGATTTGGAACAGCCAATTAGTCTACTGTGCATGTTTTTGGACTGTGGGAGAAAACCAGAGAACCCTTAGGAAACGCACAAAGCATGAAATACCGTATTCGACGTAATAAGCGCCCAGGGCACTTTAAAAATTGGAGTGTGTGGGCACTTATTAAAATGATTACCAGCAGAGTGGAACGGTAAGTGCTTATTCCCATCAAGGTAGAAAACATGAATAATAATAGAACAATAAAAGAGTTTTACTGGTATTTGTGTTATTCATTTGCAGTGTCAACATAACTACTTACATGAAAGCTGAAATAAACAGAAAACAGCATAATTAAAAAAAGACCCCTGACTTTTCCCTCCCGGTGCTGTTCCTTTAAACATTTTCCCAGAACTAAAATGAGGCAATCAACAGGAATGTCAACTTTAGCACATGGCACGTTGAACCAATCAACACGAACAGGAACAAAAGCACATGGCCAGGAACGTGCTTAAATTTATGAAGTTAGTGAGCAGGAGAATCGGATGAAAAATACTCGGCATTACATTCTGATACGTCCATATCTGGCTCATCGCTCCATTTATTCATCTGATAGTTTTTCTGTAACAGTTTCTAATGGTTCATCGGTTGTTGAACATTTACCAAGAAAAAACACACAATATTTTCCTGTTTTTTTAAAGCATGGCAGAACAATCAATTGTGTTGTTACTGATGAACATTATAGACATTCCCCAGTGGCAGGGGGTCTTGAAATACCGTGTAAACTCACTTTTACAGGCAGTGAACGCTTCATTTTACGGTTACAGAGACTGATTGAATAAAATTGTTAAGTTCTACGATTTTGCTCCCAGTACACATGGGCGGTTATGAGATGTAAGATCAAAAACCTTGGGGGGGGGGGGGGGGGGTTCTTATTGGAGCAGGACGCTTATTACGTCAAATAGGGTATTTTGATTTCTGTTTATTATTTCATTTTAAATTGACACTAATAACCAGAAATAAAACATTTCATGCTTCGTTTTCAGCGTCTGTAGGAAACTTCACCTGAAGAGGATTAAAGGCTCGGCAGGGTGATTGACATATACTTTGGTTGAATGAGAAACTCTCAGTGAAATGATCCTACCTGCTGAAATGTAGCTTGAACCAGGTTGGAAGGAAACATGTTCCTGTTTTGGAAAAATGCACAGAAAGTCAAAAATCTTGATATCTTTTAAGACATTCAGAGCAGTGTGGAGATGGAAGGGTGAATGCTGAGGGGTAACAAATGTCTCACTTTATCCCACAGCTTTAATATCGTTCCTATTTGAAGCATATTTATTTTTAATTATTTTGAGCCATCCAAATTTTCCTTTTTTTAAAATTTGTCTTGAATTCCTGCTGACATCAAAAGTGATTTAAAGTAGGAAGCAGAGGTTGGAATAATCAACTGAATAAAGAAGTCAAAGACAGAAAGCTCTTTATCGAGACTGTTGTGTGGGAGAATATTAAACCAAAGGCCACCAACCAGTCATAATCATTAGTGGACAGTAGAAGACAATAGTGGACAACAGAAGACAGTAGAGCACAATTTTGGACTACATTAAATAGTAGTGGACAGGAGAAGGACAGTAGAGGACAGTAATAAACATAAGAAAACAGTAGGAGGCACTATCGGTCATGAACGGGCAGTAGTGGACAGCAGTGGACAGTAAAATACAGTAGTGGACAGGAGCAGCCATTAGTGACCAGTGGAGGACAGCTGTGTACAGTAGAGGACAGTAGTGGACAGTGGAGGACAGTCTGAGAGTAGTGGCCAGTAATGGACATTTGAGAACATTATTTGATGGGAGCAGGCAGTAGTGAACAGCATTGGACAGGAGCAGGTAGCAGTGTACAGTAGTGGACAATAGAAGAAGAGCAGGCAATAGTGGACAGCATTAGATTGGAGTGGTAGTACCTTAGTGGACATTAGAGGACAATAGTGAACAGGAGTTGGCAGTAGTAAGCAGTTTATAGAGGAAAGTAGACAGTAGAGACGTCTCACAGTGAATGTTAAAGGAGGATGCGTGTGTCATTCCTCTGTTCTCTCACTTCAGTGAAATTCTGATGAATAGACCCTGAGATTTAAATCTCTCCGTTTCTATAATTGTTCTTCACTGACTGCAGTAAAGCATCAGGAAGACAATTAAAAGGATGAAATATATTTAAAATAGGAATAAAGAAAATGTAGACATTATCTTTAGTCTTTAAAAACTTTCTAGAGATTAATTTACTATCTATTATTATTATTATTATTATTACTTTTTCTTCATCGATTAATTTTCTTGACTGCCAAATGTATCTTTTGTTAGGGTCGTGAGGAGGCAGAAGCCTATCTCAGCCGACTCTGGGCCCGGGGGGGGGGGGTGCAACCTGAACAGTTCACCAGACTATTGCAGGGCCAACACATACACACAACCATTCACACTTACACTCACACTTACACTCACACTTATGGGCAATTTGGAACAGCCAATCAGCCTACTGTGTATGGTTTTGGACTGTAGGATGAAATTGGAATACCCAGGGGAAACCAATTTAATTATTCAGCCAACCAAACAATTAATTTTTTAAATTCCTTTAGATGAATGGTTAGTTGATTTGTTATTTGTTTAATTAAGTAGTTGGTTAATTAGTTACTTAGTTAGTTTGAGATATGTATTGAATATTATTAACTCTTTCCCCTTAAAGCCGTGGAGTTCTGTAGTGGATCTAGGGTTTGTAAATGATGGGTTTCTCTCTGTTAGACTTTTAAACAGTGTGAGATTTTATTGGAACACTTTTTCTAGACTGGGATTAACGGAGAACAGAGACAGAACTGGAGCAGTACTGACGAGGAACGTGTGGTGACAGATGGAGAACAGATTACTGAGAATGAGTAGAAAAAATGTTACAGCTCTGTGTGCGTGTGTGTGTGTGTGTGTGTGTGTGTGTGTGTGTGTGTGTGTACCGTATGAGGTCGAGCAGGGCATCGGCAGAACTCATGATGGCTTTGTTACTGTCCTCTGAGTCCTCTTTTTGGGCCACGCCCCCTGGGTGGATGATCAGAACCATGAAGATGCCTACCACCACCGCTAGAAACGTGGTCCAGAGGTAGTACGAGATGGTGATGAGGCCTAACCTGCTCGAGCACTTCGGTTCCAGAGCTGCAAGACCTGACATAAGACTGAGAGAAAGAGATACATACATAAGGTCACATACTCACACACACACACACACACACACACACACACACACACACACACACACACACACACACACACACACAAGCACACTATTTGAGTTTACTTAAGTATGTGGAGCATTGTGTTCAGCGGTTGCTATAGAAACAGTAATGTATAAGAAGGAGTGTGTAATGTAGGAAACGGTTACTGTCTCTCTTAGTTTATTCCCACTCTTCTCGCCCATGTTCTCTCGCTTTCTCCTTTTCTCTCCTCTCTCTCCTTCTTTCTCTCATGCTCTCTCTCCTCTCTTTCTCGCTCTCTCATGCTCCCTTTTCTTTATCTTTCTCGCTTCTCTCTGTCTTCTCTCACGCTCTCTCCTCCTGTGCCTCTCTGTTACTTCTCTCTCTCTCTCGCTCTCTCTCTCTCTCTTTCCCTCTCTCTCTCTCTCCCCTTTCTTCTCTCTCTCTTCTCTCTGTCTCTCTTTTCCCAACCCCTCTCTCTCTCTTTCTCTTTCTTTCTGTGGTTCCTTTTCTTTGTTTATTTCCTCTCTACTTTTTTCTTTCTTCTTATCGTTCACTGTCAATTCATCTGTATCGTCTGCCCCACTTTCGTTCATTTTTGTTTGTAAACCCCCCCCCCGCGCTCTCGTTTCCTCTTGTTTTGGAGAGATTGATATAAAGGAATAAATTAAATGAGAGAACATTCCTGTGTTATATCTGTATGTAAATACAGAGATTTTCATCTGCCCTGCGTGTAGAAACGGCTCAAGGATTAAAGAATAAAACAGGATTTTATTAAAGGACTTTTCTCTGAAAACCCAACACAGTGCTTCATTTAAAGACAACTCTCATAATTATCTTCCCTCCATCACCACATGGAGGAGAGATTCTTCTTTTATTCCTCATTTCACTACCCATCATTCTTCTGTCCGTTTCTTACACGACCTCCATTCAAACCCACCCCCGGTACTCATCAGCATCCTCCTTCCGCTGCTTCTTTCCCTCACCCCATCAATACACTCATCTCTTCTTCCCAAGGGCTCTGCAGTTTTACTCACTAATACAGCATGTGCACTACTACTTGATGAGGATTAAAATAAATCTCTATCTATCCTCAGTGCATGAGAGAGTTTCAACTGTGAGGACCCAAGATATACTACACCTCCATCTAACATGCCATCTTTCATCACATGATCATAAAGATACAGAAACAAACACAGACACACGACAGATAAAAAGATGGATGGGCAGACAGACAGACAGACAGACATGCAGACAGATAGATAGCTACAGAGATTGGTTGCTTGATTTTGTACCTGGAAACAACGAGTGGGAGAATTAACATCTTCAACATCCTCATCAGGAGTTCACCTGGAAACTGGAAATATTTCACTTCCTAAAATACATCAAATAAATCAATCATCATCATCTGGAGAGAGAGGGAGGGGGAGAGCAAGAGCGAGAGAGAGAGAGAGAGAGAGAGCGAGAGAGTCATAATCATTATAATCATCATAAAGAATGTTCTGGGTTCAAGTCCCGAGCTCAGTGAGGGCATTTCCACGTTGAGTTTGCATGTCCTCCCGTGCTTGTGTGAGTTTCCTCTGGGTACTAAGGTTTCTTCCCACAATCCTAAGACATGCACATTAAAATAATTGGCTGTCCCAGATTGTACCTAGGTGAGAGTGAATGATTGTGTGTGTGTGTGTGTGTGTGTTCACCCTGTGATGGTAACTGTGTAAACTGCTTTTGCCCAGTTTCGGTTATGTGCTTTTAGAGGGAAATAATCAACAGCAGGAAGGTGAGATGACGTGGATCCCCATTCTGAAGTTTAACAGCATGTACTGATCTTTATGGTGTGTCCCGAGTGATGGACTGACAACTTAGTGAAGCTCAACCAGGAGTCACATTCCATGTCCCGTGTCTCTGTCTCTTTTTAATCATCATGTGAATCTCTACAATGATATCATGGAGGAAGGGGGGGGGGGGGGTGCTCACACCCTGGGATATCCACCTGCAGAACTTTACAGACTGCTTCCAGTTCCTTTTACACCACAACGATTTACCAACGATTAGGAATTTATTATTAAATAGCATTGATACTGGAGACTACTTCCATTGATATGACCATCTGGAATTACAGGAAATGCCACCACATCAACAGTTACACATGTATATGATCAGTTTATGATCTGTTTATGCAAAGCTGGAAACGTCCTGTTGCCATAGAAACTAGAACAATAATTTAGAACAAGTGCATTAATGTATATTAAAGCCTCCTAACACAAGATAAGACTTTTTTTTTACTGCCAAGAGAAATGATCTATGGTGTAAAGAGATGTCTCATATACACCGCACATATGGTCTGACGTCCTGTTTGTATGACCACATGTGGTCATACGAAAACTTTTCTTCGTGTTGTTTTGCTTTTTTGTTTGTCGAACTACGTCGCCTTCTAGTGGAACCAGCCCGGAAACAGTCCAGTGTTTGAGTTTGAATACTCTTCATCGTCTCTTTATGTTTATACTTTCTGATATTTCTACACTTCGACTGAAAGGAAATACACAGACTGTTCCATGGAGAATCTCTTTAATTACGGATTCTTCCAGTTCAACTCTCCAGATCCTATAGCTATGTACACCACTCTCTCCCTCTCTTTCCCCCTCCCTCTCTTTCTCTCTCTCTCTCTCTCTCTCTCTCTCTCTCTCTCTCTCTCTCTCTCTCGCTCTCTCATTCTTTCTTTCTCTCACACTTTCTCTTGCTGGGAGGTTGGTGGCCATCTCAGCCAACATTAGATGTGGGCAGGGTACACCCTGGATAATTTGCCATTCCATTGCAGGGCCAACACTCACACAACAATTCACACTAACACCTAGGGGTGATTTCGAACAGCTAATTAACCTACTGTGCATGTTTTTAGGAATGTGGCAGGAAACTAGATTACCCAGAGGAAACTCACACAAACAGAAGAAGAATATGCAAACTCCACACAGAAACACCCCTAGCTGGGAATTGAACCCAGGCCTTCTTGCTGTGAGATGGATGTGCTAATCACTACATTATTATTACCTCATCTCATCTCATCTTCTTCCACTTAATCCGCTGTCCGGTCATGGGGGCAGCAACCTGAGCAAAGAGGTCCAGACATTCCTCTCCCCAGCTACTTCATCCAGCTCTTCAGGGGGGACACTGAGGGATTCCCAGATAAGGTGAGAGACAGCCCCTCCAGCATGTTCTAGGTCGACCCCGGGGTCTCTTCCCGGTTGGACATGCCTGAAACACCACACCAGGGAGGCATTCGGGAGGCATCCTGACCAGATGCCTGAGCCACCTCAACTGGCCCCTCTCAATGCAGAGGAGCAGCAGATCTACTCCAAGCTCTTCCCAGATGGTAGAGCTTCTCACCTTATCTCTAAGGGAGAGCCCCACCACGCTCATTTCAGCCGCTTGTATCTGCGATCTTGTTCTTTCGGTCACTGCCCAAAGCTTATGACCATAGGTGAGGGTTGGAACGTAGCTTGACTGGTAATTTGAGAGCTTTGCCTTGTGGCTCAGCTTCTTCTTCACAATGACGGACTGGTACAGGCTCCGTTTAACATTAGACGCTGTAGCGATTCGCCTGTCGATCTCCCGCTCCACCCTTTCCTCACTCGTGAACGAGACCCCAAGATACAGTGGTATGAAAAAGTATCTGAACCTTTTGGAATTTCTCACATTTCTGCATAAAATCACCATAAAATATGATCTGATCTTTGTCAAAATCACACAGATGAAAAAACAGTGTCTGCTTTAACTAAAACCACCCAAACATTTATAGGTTTTCATATTTTAATGAGGATAGCATGCAAACAATGACAAAAGGGAGAAGAATAAGTAACTGAACCCTCTGCCAAAGGAGACTTAAAGAGCAATTGAAACCAATTTTTACCAAACAATTTAAGTCGGGTGTGTGCCCAATCACTGATGAGTGGCTTAAAGCTGCCCTGCCCATTGTAAAACACACACCTGGTAAGAATTGTCTTGATGAGAAGCATTGTCTGATGTGCACCATGGCTCGCTCAAAAGAGCTGTCTGAAGACCTGCGATCAAGAATTGTTGATTTGTATAAAGCTGGGAAAGGATACAAAACCATCTCTAAAAGTCTGGATGTTCATCAATCGACAGTCAGAGAAGTTGTCTACAAATGGAGAGAGTTTGGCACTGTTGCTTCTCTCCCAAGGAGTGGCCGTCCACCAAAGATGACGCCACTTTCAGTTCAGTGTAAAATACTCAGAGAGGTAAAAGAAAAACCTAGAGTGTCTGCTAAAGACTTACAGAAATCACTGGCACAGTCCAATATCTCTGTGCACACATCAACTATATGTAAAACAATAGCCAAGAATGGTGTTCATGGGAGGACTCCAAGGAGGAAGCCACTGCTGTCTAAAAAAAACATTGTTGCTCGTTCGCAAGAAATGTTCGCAAAAAGGCACTTGGACACTCCACAGAAGTTTTGGCAAAATATTTTGTGGACTGATGAAACCAAAGTTAAATTGTTTGGGAGGAACACACAACGTCATGTGTGGAGGAAAAATGGAACAGCTCACCAACATCAAGACTTCATCCCCACCTTGAAGCATGATGGAGGGTGCATCATGGTTTGGGGCTGTTTTGCTGCCTCGGGGCCTGGACAACTTGCAATCATTAATGGAAAAATGAATTCAAAAGTTTATCAGGATGTTTTGCAGAAAAACCTGAGGCCGTCTGTAAGACAGTTGAAGCTAAAAAGAGGTTGGATGCTGCAACAAGACAACGATCCAAAACAGAAGTAAATCAACTTCAGAATGGTTTCAGAAGAACAAAATATACATTCTGGAGTGGCCAAGTCAAAGTCCAGACTTGAACTTGAGATGCTGTGGCATGACCTCAAGACAGTGATTCATGCCAGACATCCCAGGAATCTGACTGAACCACAGCAGTTTTGTAAAGAAGAATGGGCTGAGATTAGTGCTGATCGATGTACCAGACTGAGCTGCAGCTACAGGAAGCGTCTGGTTGAAGTTATTGCTGCCAAAGGTGGGGGCCACAAAATATTAAATGTGATGGTTCAGTTACTTATTCCTCCCGCTTCTGTCATTGTTTGCATGCTATCCTCATTAAAATATGAACATCTATAAATGTAGTGGTTTTAGTTAAAGCAGACTGTTTTTTCATCTGTGTGATTTTGACAAAGATCAGATCACATTTGATGATGATTTTATGCAGAAATGTGAGAAATTCCAAAAGGTTCAGATACTTTTTCATATCACTGTACTTAAAGTCCTCCACTTGGGGCAGGATATCAATCCCGACCCGGAGGGTGCATTCCACCCTTGTCTGAATGAGAACCATGGCCTCGGACTCGGACTTTTCATCCTGGCCGCTTTGCACTCGACTGCGAATCACTCCAATGAGAGCTGGAGGTCCCGGCTTGATGAAGCCAAAAGGACATCATCCGCAAAAAGCAGAGACAAGATCCAATGGTCACCAAACCAGAACCCCCCAATGCCTCGGCTGTGCCTAGAAATTCTATACATACAAATTATGAACAGAATCAGTGACAAAGGACAGCCTTGGCGGACTCCAACCTTCACCAGAAACAAATTCGATCTGTTGTTACCAATATGGACCAAACTCTGGCTCCATGATACAGCGATCGAATGGCCCACAGCAACGGGTCAGGAACGCTGTACTCCCAGAGCACGCCCCACAAGATAATCAGAAGGACACAGTTGAAAGCCTTCTCCAAATCCACAAAACACACATGGACAAATTGGGCAAACTCCAGGATCCTGTGGAGCGTATGGAGTTGGTCAAGAGTGTTACGGCCAGGACGAAAACCACATTGATCCTCCTGAATCTGAGGTTTGACTATCGGTCGGATCCTCCTCTCGAGTACCACTGCATAGACTTTCCTGGGTAGGCTACGGAGTGTGATTCCTTGATAATTGGAACACACCCTCCAGCCCCCCTTTTTAAAAAGGTGGACTACAACCCTGGTTTGCTAATCCAGAGGTACAGCCCCCGATGACCACATAATGTTGCAGAGATGTGTCAACCAAGACAGTCCTACAGCATCCAGAGCCCTGAGATATTCAGGGCGGATCTCATCCAACCCCAGAGCCTGACCACCGAGGAGCTTTTTGGCTACCTCAGTGACCTCCACTCCAGTGATGAGCAGACCCCTGCCCAAAAATCCCAGGGTCTTTCTTCTCCACCGAGGCATGTTGGTGGGATTGAGGAGGTCCTCAATGTACTCCCTCCACCTCCCGACGACATCCCCAGTTGAGGTTAGCAGCTCCTCACCTCCACTGTAGACAGTGTTTGCGGAGAACTGCTTCCCCCTCCTGAGTCATTGGATGGTGGTCCAGAACCTTTTTGAGGCCAACCGATCATCACTCTCCAGGCCCTCACCGAACTCCTCCCATGCCCGAGATTTTGCATCTGCGATAGCTTCGGCTGCAGCACGTTTGGCCCGCCGGTACCTGTCTGCTGCCTTGGGAGTCCCACAGTCCAATAAGACCTGATAGGCGTCCTTTTTCAGTTGGATGGCCCCCATCACCACAGGTGTCCACCACCAGGTTTGGGGGTTACCGCAACGACAAGCACTTCCAGACACAGCTATGGCTGCCTCAGCAATGGAGGCACAAAACATGGCCCATTCGGATTCCATGGCACCCGCCTCCTCCAGGACGTGGTTATAGCTCTGCCAAAGGTGGGGATTAAAGGCCTCTCGAACAGGAGACTCCGCCAAACATTCCTAGAAGACCCTAATTACACGCTTGGACCTGCAAGGTCTGGAAGGCAGCCTCCCCCGCCATCGGAGCTAGCTCACCACCAGGTGGTGATCGGTTGACAGCTCAGCTCCTCTCTTCACCCGAGTGTCCAGAACATGAGACTGCAAGTCCGGTGACACGACTACAAAGTCGATCATCGAACTACAACCTAGAGTGTCCTGGTGCCAAGTGCACTTAGGGCACCCTTATGTTCCAACATGGTGTTCATGATAGAGAAACTGTGATGAGCACAGATCTCCAACAACGAAACACCCTTTGGGTTCAGACTGGAGAGGCCATAGCTCCTGATCACACTTTTCCAGGTCACATTATCCTTGTCCACATGTGCATTGAATTCTTCCAAAACAAGGAGTGAGTCTCCCGACAGAGTGTTCTCCAACACCCCCCCCAAAGACTCCAAAAAGGGTGAGTACTCTGAACTGTCATTTGGTACATCAGCACAAATAACAGTCAGGACCCGTCCCCCCCACCCAAAGGTGAAGGGAAGCTTCCCTTTCGTCGACCGGGGAGAACCCCAACGTTTGGGCACTGAGATGGGGGGGCAACAAGGATGCCCACACCGGCTCACCACCTCTCCTCATGAGCAACTCCAGAATGAAATGAGGTTCAGCCACTCTCGAGATGGGTGTTTCCAGAGCCCAAGCTAATCATTGAGCTGAGCCCGACTATATTTAGTCGGTATCTCTTCACCTCATGCACCTGCTCAGGCTACTTCCCCGCTATAGAGGTGACAATCCATGTCCCAAGAGTCAGTAACCGAGGATTGATCTGACAGAACCCATGCCTTCGGCTGCCACCCAACTCACATTGCACCCGACCCCTATGACCCCTCCCGCAGGTGGTGGGTCCATGGGAGGGTGGACCCATGTCTCCTTTTCAGGCTGGGCCCGGCCGGGCTCCATATTATTATTATTATTATTATTATTATTATTATTATTATTATTATTTTTGTTGTTGTTGTTGTTATTCATTCATTCATTCATTCATTTTCTGAACCACTTAATCCTAATTAGGGAGGCTGGTGCCCATCTCAGCTCACTCCGGGTAAGGGTGGGGTACACCCTGGACAGCTCGCCAGGCCATTGCAGGGGTGAAACTCACACAAACATTCATACTCACATTCACACCTAGGGATAATTTGGAACAGCCAGTTAACCTACTTTGCATGTTTTTGGACTGTGTATAGAAACAGGAGTGCCTGGAGGAAACCTATGCAAGCATGGGGAGAACATGCAAACTCTACACACAAATGCCCGAGCTGGGAATCGAACCCAGGCCTTCTTGCTGTGAGCCAGATGTGCTAACCACTACATTATTATTATTATTATTATTATTATTATTATTATTATTATTATTATTATTATTATTGAGCACCATCTCTTGATGTTAACCATCTTTCACAAAATTATCTCCAAATGTCTTTCCGAGATGACACACAGCCCCTCATGTGGGCCTTAGCAAGCCAGAAACTAAGCAGCTCTCCTGGCTAATGCATAATTACTAAAAGCATTTGTATGATTGGATCGTAATCCGTGGAGTGCCGTTGCAAAATGGCTTTTATTTTCAGACAAATTGCAGGAGAATAAAATTGCTTATAGTTTAATGTGTTATTTCTGGACAAAAGAAACAGCGAGTTACACTTTTGTCGCTGACTCTGAGCCTTAGACTTGTCATTCACCCATCTTGTGTTTGATAGAATTCAAATTTTAATGTTGCACAGTTTCTGTGATTTACAAAAATGGTTAAATGACTACACATGAATGATAGCAATCAAGGCTGTATCCAAATGCTTTTATGGTCCATGCTGCTGAAGTGTGACCCACTTTTATACCACAAAGCACAATATGCAGATTTATATATTTTTTGTCTCATACAGGAAGTCGCCGAATTACCACCTGTGCAACTGTGTTCGACTTTATGTCCACCAATAATATATAAAAAATAAAAAAACTTTAAATAGCTTATATACTTGCGGATCATGTATGTGAATATCATCAGCCTAGCCTAGCTGATTCTAGTCTACGTATTTCTAAGGATCAAATGGGCTAAACCATGTACATGTATTTAATAAGAAAACGATCACAGGGAGAGAGAGAGAGAGAGAGAGAGAGAGAGAGAGAGAGAGAGAGAGAGAGAGAAAGAGAGAGAGAGCGAGAGAGAGAGAGAGAGAGAGTTTCAAATATTCGTTATAAGAAAACACCAGTAACATTATTAGCAGGTTGTTCTAAAATGTTCACATTATATTCAAAAGGTAAACGAATTCACATTAATGCAGAATTAATTAAAAATACTAAAGGGAGACAAAAAAAATCTAATAGACAAATATCTGTGTGTGTGTGTGTGTGTGTGTGTGTGTGTGTGTGTGTGTGTGTGTGTGTGTGTGTGTGTGTGTTATTATTATTAAAAATATTATTATAAAGCGTTTCAGGATAGGCTGACTCTGCTGCTTGGCGGGAATATTGTGGAGTTTTTGACACGAAGTTGTAGAAAGGTACAGCATACATACTAATAATAATGCCTGTGCAGACCCAACTTACATCCATATTGTCTTACAATCTGTTGGTCAGAACAAAATGCTGTTGTTAGTCGGACACTACCTGTACTTCATTTCTTCCATAAACTGCTCTGACTAACACACTGTTGGGTAAAATAAAACTCTCACTCACTCATTTTCTGAACTACTTAATCCTACTAGGATCACAGGAGCGCTGAAGCCTATCTCAGCCAACTCTGGACAAAGGCAGTTACACCCTAACCAGCTCACAAGACCACTACAGGACCAACACACACATCATTTTTCATACTCACCCCTTGGAGAAATTTGGAACAGCCAATTAGCCTAATGTGCATGTCTATGGAATGTAGGAGAAAATGATAATGATGCTGTTTAGGGATGGAGGGCTGTGGATGTAAAACAGGGACTGTATTAAGGAAAGGAGGACAGTGTTTTGGAAGCAAGGACTGTGTTTGGGAAAGGAGGACTGTGTTTGGAAAAGTTCTATAACAAATGCGGACCGTGTTAGGGTAAGAAGAACTGAATTAGGGAAAGGAGGACTGTGTTGGGAAAGAATGACTTGTTTGGGGAAAAAAGTGCTGTTTGGGAAAGAACAAGTGTGTTAGGGACAGGAGGATTGTATTAGAGAAAAGGGGGACTGTGTTTAAGAAAGGTGGATTTGTTAGAGAAAGGGGGTTGTGTGAGAGAAAGGTCTGTGTTTGAAAAAGGTCTGCTTGGAAAAGAAGGTAGGTAATAGGATGCTGTAGGTACGGCTGTGTTGGGATCAGTACACTAGTTTTGGAGTTGTGTTCCAATACAGTACATTAACACTAACCTGCTCAGAGAGCTGCATGGTGCGCAGGAAAAATCCCAGCAGGCAGCCTATGACAACGGCCAACACCGAGAGGATGAGGAGCCCGTTCTGCTTACAGACTCCCTTCACTCGCACATACACAGCGTCCAATGCCACCGCCATCTCCACAGCTCTGACTTAACACACTAACTATAGCCCCATCCTCCAGAGGGATTCACAACTCTACATAACACACACACACACACACACACACACACACACACACACACACACACACAGTCTCACACACACACACTGGCGACAATGTCAATTGTAAAAATCACGAAACAAAAAAAATTGAATCGAATAGTCACGCTCTGAATCAAAGTCAGATCATTCCCCATGCTCCATCTATTATCAGTCCGTCTCTTGTTTTTCTGTCTCACTATTCTGTCCTCATTCACTCCTTGATGCTACATGAAACAGCTCCTCCCTCATTCCAAATTTTCCTTTCACTCGTCTGTCACAGACGCTCATCCCTTTCCTGCTCTCTCCAATTGGAGAGCAGGAACAGAGAGGAGAGTGTTTTCTGAAGATTGGATCAATCTTTTTTGAAGCGTGTTGACCGCATTATCCAGAAAGGCTTTCTGGAGCAGGGCATTGTGGGTAATGTTATAATGATGTAAAAAGAAATGAATATATACAAAACAAGAACATCTACCCATTTTGTGATGGAAGGGTTCATGGAATGACTTATGCTGCCTTTTATATATATATCCTTTTATATATATATATATATATATATATATATATATATATATATATATATATATATATATATATATCCTTTTATATATATATATATATATAAAGAGAGTAAAAGTTGTTTAATGAGAAGATGCTACTGCATTCAAAAGATACTGTTCATGATAGTCTATTTATCTGAGCAACATAAAGCCAGCCATTCATCCATTCATTCATTTCTGAACCATTTAATTCTACGAGGGTCTTGGGGAAGATGGAGCCTATTAACCCTGAACAGCTCACTAGTCCATTGCAGGACCAGGACCAGCACACACACACACACACACACACACACACATACACACACACACACACACACACACATGCACAAAACCATTCACACTCACACTTTGGGTCAATTTGGAACAGCCATGTGGATGTCTTTGGACTGTTGGAGAAAACTGAAGTACCTGGAGAAACCCATGAAAGGAGCGAACATGCCAACTCTACACTGAATCTCTCTCCCCAAGTCTGGGAATCAAACTCAGGACATTCTTGCTGTAAGGTGGATGTGCTAATTCACTAGGTCTTTTTGACACCCATTTGAGGAACATCAAGATAATTTCACTATCTTGGGTTTAAGTCAACTTACTTTGAACTTACAGTTCATATTTACATTTGTTTTGTTCTCTGAAAAATTGCAATGCTTCATTTAACCTTTTCTCATAATAACAAAATGAGGCTTACGTTTCTTCTACTTTAGTGGTTCCTGGAGATGTATCTCCCTAAAGACTTTGGGTCCAAAACTCACTACACCCACTTGAACTACCTGATGCAACTGATGCAATTGTTTTAAGAACTTTCTGATTGGTT
Organism: Plotosus lineatus; assembly: GCA_024760905.1. Taxonomy (NCBI): domain Eukaryota; kingdom Metazoa; phylum Chordata; class Actinopteri; order Siluriformes; family Plotosidae; genus Plotosus; species Plotosus lineatus. Next base: position 58,242,922 of record CM045731.1, on the reverse strand, counting down.
CATTTTGTGTTAGATGTTGGTTGGCGATAAAACCTGCAAGAAATCTCCAGGAACAGCTTTGGTGTCCTCTGCTCTTCCACACTATTCATCATTTTTTAAGACGTCTTTTTTTTATTCTTGTGATTTCTCTCTTTCATATGCTTGAGAAAAGCTAATGTTCAGCTCAAGCAACACAGGCATTAATAACATTAATGAATGAACCAAATACATGCAGACCTCAAGCAGCTCATCTAATCGCTGATAATCTGTGCCTGATGAGACCAGATTGAGAAGAAAAATGCAGGATTAGAGGACACAGAGACCGGGAGGGGGTAGAATGTGATGTCAGCGACGACAACAACTGGCAGAAGTAATCTTCTAGGTCGAGGTTTATAGGGTAAGCACTGATATTAGTTTCAGCTTCACTTTCATTATGTTTATCCATATCATTTTCTTGAAGGTGAACACACACTTTCATATGAAAGAGAAGAATGCACATGTGAATTTCATTTTATTTACTATACTACTTTGTCCACAGACTGTGCTTTTTTTTTAACTGTAGAGGTCTGATGTTTAAGTGCAGGATGTATGAAGTCCAGAACAAAACCAGCAGAACCTCTTAAACCTGCATGTCAGTAGGTCTAAGGAGATTGCGAGAATGTGCCGTCAGCTGAATTTAACAGACAAATAAACCTGAGTCTCGATGTTTTTGGGTCAGGAGGAGATTAGTATGTGTTCCTTACCATGTTTTTAAAAAAAATTTTTTTTAGAATAAAAGGCAGGTTGTACAGCAGAACCGTGAGGTTTAACTCTGATCATAAGGCATTACAACTGCTGCTAGTGATACTGCCTATACTACTGTTTCTGCTGCCATTACTAATGACATTCCAATCACCACTACAACAAAAAATACGGCATCTATTCCTGTTACAAGTCTTGCCACTATTACTGCACCACTAGTGCCTCTATCACTGCCATTATTACTCACTACTACTCACAATACGATTGTGTCTATTATTGCCACTAATACTCCCACAACTACTACCTTTATTACCTCCTCTCTTACTGCCTTTTTTTTTACTGCCACTACTGCTGCCTACATTACTGCCTCTATTACTGCCACTACTTCACACACTACTATTGCGACTATAGGTACCTCCACTTCTGCATATACTACTGCCTCTATAGTTGCCTCTATAGCAACACTACTACTGCACAGCAGTAAACTGAGCGTAACCATAAATGCATAAAAAAAGCATATTTCTGTTTAATAAATAAAAACAAAATCCACTTCTATTGTATGAGAGGATGGTAGTGTTACAAAAGAATCCTCTACCTGTCACTCATTTCATTCATCCAACTTATTAAAAATACACATTTTATGGGCTGGGGCAGTGGTGGCAAAGCTGTCAGTGTTTCCACCCTGCGATGGCCTGGCGAGCTGTCCGGGGTGTGCTCAGCCTTCGCCCAGACTTGGCTGGGATGGGCGCCAGCCACCCCCAACCCTAATTAGGATTAAGCGGTTATCGAAAATAAAATGATGAAATTTTATGGGCTCGTTTTCTGATAAAACCCACAAAGTTATTTTAGCTTGGATTTCTATCAAACCATGCCGTACCACACGGTTTATAAGCACTATATCGCCAAAACATTGTGACCTTGCTCTTTGTGATCTTGACATTCCAAAATCAAATCCTTTCTGGGACTCAGGTAGGGTCGTAATCCCAGCCGAGACTGGTGAAACTTTGTGCATGGGTGTGGTCAGGATTTTGTTCACAGATGCATCACACAACATGAATAGGAAACGAGATCTGTACTTTCACATGAGACAGTTACCATGTGACCCTGAATCAGCTCACACCATTCACATTTAGTTCTGTATATGCTATGGTACTATGCATGATGTTATTTATTGAGGATCAGTGCCTTGTCAAAGAGTGTTCACGTCTCCCCTCATGATTCCCCCCTACACTATTGTTCATTTATGTTGCTCTCTTCACTCTGAAGCACAGATTGTTTAATAACACGACTGAGACCAACCCGGGCTGCAAGAACCCACTTGTTCTGACCTAGAGACTGGTCTTGCTTTTCTGTGATTAATGGAAAATGTTGGTAATACACTTTCAGCAGAACAAAGTTATTTTCATGCGAGTGAGCGAAGGTCAGTACGACCTCAAATACCAATGTTATTCTCTAACTTTTCCGAGAGCTCTTTTCCAGCCGGGCTGCAGACTGAACCCCATATATTCTAATCGATTAAAAGCCCTGAGTCATTGCCCTGGATAATTAATCTAAATCTCCCTGATGAAGCAGTGGTGGACGCTGAGAGTCGTTGCCGAGAAACAGTGACGACAAAACATGCACAGTCTTCTGGAGTTCGGAACACAAGGCGTGCGGTTCTGTATGGGAACGTTCCAGTTGACAAAGTGAGTGTGAAAAGGAAAAGTGAATTTACACCAAAATCTTTTCTGAAATGATGTCGCTGTGCTTCATTTCAGCTACTTTGTGTCATTACTGAGCCCAAACTTCATTATCACACCTGTCATCTTTTAAAGCAGAAATGACACTGTCTGTCTGTCTTCCTTTCGGCTTTTTCCCTTTTACTTGGGAGTCACCACAGCGAATCATCTGATTCGCACGTTTGATTTGGCAGAGGTTTTTACATCGGATGCCCTTCCTGTCACAACCCTTTTTAGCAAGGGACAGAAACACGCTGATGACTTTGCAGCTACTCTTTATGAAAGTCAGCAATGGTTCTTTTACATGCCTCTCACCATAAACAGTGAGAGACATGGCCGGCCTTTGATAACCCAGTTAGCTGCACTGGGGGGAGTGACAACTTTGTGGAGAGTGGGACTCGAACCCCGAATCTGTGGATCAGCGATCCAGCGCCCTATACCACTAGACCATCACTGCCCCAAATGGCACTCTGATATTTATATTTATATTCAGTGTTTGGATCTCCTAACTGGATATTCATATTCAGTGTTTGGATTCAATCCGAACTGGATTGGAAACATATATATTAACCTTTAAGAGGACTCTGTGACGCAGTGGTTGTGATGTCAGGTCATCATGACGCCCGTGGCAACCTAGAGGGCGGCCTACTATGAAGTACAGACTCATCGTAATGCTGAAAAGACTACCTAAGAGAGGAGAGCCCTGCACCCCCCTTAGTCTTTTATGTGATGGACCCCATCAAACCCTAGACCAGTGGTCCCCAACCTTTTTATCATTACGGACCGGTAAACGCTTGATGATTTTATTGTGGTCTATGGGGCATAGATTGTTTATATTGTAAATATATTAATAAATGTGAATCCACTGTGTGCATATAACTTAATTAGCAGCTTCCTCGTAAAATTGTGCCAACAACATAACATGAATCAACATCAATATCTCTGGTAAGACTCTCTCTGTCCCAAAAACAAATTACAATACAAGCAAATTTATTTTATGGGGAAAAATAAATAAATGATAAGAACCGGCAATTCCAAATTTCTTTCTACCTAAATATACCTAAACAACATTTTAATTTTTTTTCATTATCAAACACTCCATGAATGTTATTTTTCAACAGCTGAAATAAAGTTGCCAGTTTGAGCTGTCAGACAAGGCTTCTGTGTGTTTGTCTACCCACTAAGACTTGGGGTGCATTGCACTGGACTTAGTATAGCGCCTCGTGCTGTAGAGCAGCTGTAGTGTAGTTGCTTAGACTTCTCGCTTACAGCTTCATCTGCAGCCGCCATCTAGCTCATTGAGTGAAAATAAGGCCAAGTGCGTCAGTCCTTCCTGATTGTACAAAGCTTCTCCTAAGACTCTCACATTGCCTCCTCCCGGCACACCCTGGTAACTGGGCATCTTACGGCCCCAGGCTAAATATGTGAGGGATATCGGAGCAGGTTGAGCCCCAGAGGTTCAGTATGCAGGCCCACCGGTGTGTGGACATGCCCTGGTACTCACTAGTCAATCATCTGCTGCCTTGCCGATAAAGTCCTTGAGGTAAAAGCTAAGAGAAGGACAACTCTGACTTACAACCCCCAGCTATGGACAAATAGCACCACTGCCTTGTGGTCATCACAGGAGTGACAAAGGCTAAGGGAGACACCCCCTACAGAAAATCCGGAGTGGAGCCCCGAAGGCGGTTGGTCCCCACGTAGCGGCACCTCCTGGCAACCCCTGTAGCCAAGTTGGTACCAACTGTATCGGCTAGTCCTTTCCGTTGGACACTACCAGCTAGGCCGAGAAGGGGGATCTGTCGACTGAGCATCCCTGTTTCTCCACAACTTCGCCCTTGCCTGTGCCCTGGAGAGGTTACCCCAGTGCTGCCTTCTGCGACAGCTCAACACAGGGAGATGCAGTTACTGGTTAAAAGCCCAGGGATAATTGGCGTAAGCTTGGATGCCTAGGGCTATCTCCCGATGGTGGGAGGGACCATCGAGTCCCACTGGCCAGCTACCACCCGCCTTTAGCTGGGTAGCCCCCAGCCAGTAAGATGCTGGCCCGCCACAGTCCGCTTACTTCAATGGGTGCTTGAAGTGTAGGCCAAAAGCCGAAGCACGGACGGTAAACACTGCACCAGGCAATAACAAGAAACCAAAGCAGCCAGTGCTTGAGTCTGGCAACCTGGAACGTCAGAACAATGTATCCTGGTCTCTCTGATGATCTCCAGGAAATTAAGGACACCAGGAAAACCGCCATCATCAACCGCGAGCTGAGGAGGCTCAGCATTGATATTGCAGCACTGCAAGAGACGCGACTCCCAGGCAGTGGCAGCCTGAAGGAGAAAGACTATATGTTCTTCTGACAGGAACATTAACCTGACGAGCATCGCCTATATGGTGTTGGATTCGCTGTGCGAAACTCCTTTCTGTCCTTTGTTGAACCGCCGTCCCCAGGCACTCCGCGAGTCCTCTCTCTCCTCTCACAACCTCGTCTGGACCAGCTACCATCATTAGTGCCGATGCGTTAATGCTTTGCTCGCCAGTTGAAGTGAAGGATGCATTCTACGATGTGCTCGAAGCCAGGATCCAGCAGATCCCTGCCAAGGAGCACCTGTTTCTGCTCAGCAACTTTAACGCATGGATAGGGGCAGATCACAACTCCTGGCCCTACTGCATTGGCCACTTTGGCATTGGTAAGCTCAATGAGAATCATTCTTGAACTCTGCTCCTTTCATGACCTCTGTCCGACCAACACATTCTTTTCTACCAAGTCCTGCCACCGAGTGTCCTGGAGACACCAAAAGTCTCACCACTGGCATAAGCTGAACTTTGTCATCACCAGGAGATCCCTGCTGAACCAAGTGCCGGTCACACGCAGTTTCCACACACTGACTGTGACACCGACCATTCCCTGGTCGCCATCAATGTACATCTCTGCCTCAAACGTGTCAACCGCTCCAAGAAGAAACTCTGGCCCCGGGTCAACACAGCTATGACTGCAGTGCCTGAACTGCAGGAACGTGATGCTGAAGCCATAAATGTAGCCATGGCGGCCTGCCCCACAGACTGTGCTACTGCAAGGTGGAACCACATCTGCGAGGCTATGTTTGAGACTGCCATAGGCACCTTTGGGAAGAAGATGGAGAGGAGTACGGATTGGTTTGAAGCAGAAGTGTCTGAGATGGAACCTGCCATTGCCACCAAACGTGCAGCCCTGATCGCTCACAAGAAGGAGCCCTCTGTGGCAACGCTTGTTGCACTGCACACTGCAAGAAATAATGCACAAAAGATTGCAAGGTGTTGTGCCAACAACTACTGGCTTAACCTCTGCTAGGACATATAGCTTTCTATATTTTACTACTGGGCATCACTTGGCAGGACCATGTCTCCAACATCGACATCCTGGCCAGAGAAGATATGCCCAGTATGTTTGCCATCCTGACCCAGAGACGCTTGTGATGGTTTGACCACATCACCCGAATGTATGACGGCCGCATCCCCAAAGACTTACTGTACAGGGAGCTGGTTACTGGAACCAGGCCAAAGGAATGCTCAGCTCTCAGGTTCAAGGATGTCTGTAAGCGCAACCTCAAGGCTGGAGGCTTCAACCCCTCCGATCTGGAGTCAGCTGCCTCCGACCGCTCCGACTGGAGGACCACCACTAAGGATGTCATCAGGACAGCAGAGGAGAGAAGAGACACCCGCTGGGGGGAGAAGAGACTCTGCAGTCAGTGGAGACTGACCCCACCCCCACCACACTGTGAGAACTTCATCTGCAGTAGCTGCGGCAGGATCTGCAGATCCCGTTGCAGCCTCTACAACCATGCCCGACACTGCAGCTCTCTGACCAAAGCCCCACGGCACAAAACCCCCCATGATCTTTCGAGATTGACGAGGTCAACAATAATAAGACTCACAAGCTCTCCTCTCCTTTCTTCTCTCTCCATCACTTTCCTCTGTTGGCAACCACTGCCCTAACTCTCTCTGACTATGGTTGTTGTCATCATCATTATCATCATCATCGCCTTAGCATTGCAGCCATTGGTGCAACATGGTTCGGATGCACAGAGACCATGTCAACCTGTCCCTGGTTAGATGTAACAGTTGGGAGAGGCTGAGACGAGACCATTCCTTGATATTATCAAGCCACCATTGCTTAGGTCTTTCCCTCTTTTGCTGACCAGACACTGTTCCTTGGATGATTGTGTTTGCAAGTGTACCATTGGCTCTCATGACATGACCAAGCCAAGCCAATTTTCCCACACCCGAATGTTTGTTGTGTGTGAAGACCAGTGAATGTTTAGAACTTGACAGTAGCAGTTACTTTTGAAGGTTGATATGCGTTTGGTAAGCTCTGCATTCAGTGTCCATGACTCTGATGCATAGAGTAGGACTGATATTACCAGAGAGCACAAAAACGATGTTGCAGTCATGCCAGATTGGATTGACCTCAGTCTACCAAGAGTAGCAGTACTTCTCACATATGACTCTGAAGTTAAACATTTGTTTCGTGGTGGATCATCCTTTTCTGAAGCCTGCCTGTTCTTCTGTGATGACAGCCTCAGCCTGGGGTTGGAGATGCTTAAGCAGTCCCTTCATGAGGATTTTGCTGGGATAGGTGATGAGGCGTATAGTCCTGTAATTTTCACACTTTCTAGCATTTCCTTTTTTTGGAAATGGGCATGAAGATGGACTTCGACCAATCATCATGCCATTCTCCAGTCCTCTGTACCTTGTTGCAGACAACTGCACAGTTTAGCTACCTTGGGGCCACCATGCTACATGAGCTCTGCTAGGACATTATCCAAGCCTGAAGATTTTCCTGGCTTCAAGTTTTTTTATCACGTCTTGCACCTCGGACTCCATAATATCAGGTTCCTGTTCATCATCAACCAATGTCTGGCATTTGAGATCCTCTAGAGTTTTGATTTCTGCCGTGATTTTTTAGTTATATAGCTTGGTGCAATATTCGCTCCAGATATCTTATCTCTTATCATCGCTGACATTTCAGTAAGTGGTTTGCCATCTTTATTTTTGATGCAACAGTTTTTACTGTATTCTGGTTTTGAGAGCTCCTTGATGGTCTGGTAGGCAGGTTTGGTACAGTTTCTTCTGAAATCAACTTTGATTGAGGTACATTCTCCAGCCATTTCTCTTTGGCCACCCTCATTCAAAATAGGATACAGATATGTACACCACAAAAACGAATATAAAGTGCATGACAATTTTAATTCACCATAATGATAAATAACTTGGAGCCCTGGACTTGTTTCTCTGCAACGAGACAATACCATCGAGGGATCATGGGATACAATGATACCAGAAGTGTGTTGCTTATGTCTAGTCAACTCCATTGCTTTGTTTAGGTGGCTGTCAGTGCAGAAAACTAGACTTCACGCAGATAGGATGTTGGAAATGGCAACAGAGTTGTGGTGAATGGCACAGTGTTGTGGTAGTGATATCTGGGGATCATGCCATGACAGTAATAAAGAACAGGAGGCATGGAAGTGTCTCGGTGAGAGGTAGCAGTATATTTTCTGACAAGAACATTCAACAAGGTCTCAGAGAGTGAGAGGATGCTGTAGAACTGGAGAAGTGTGCTGGTGCCCATTTTTAAGAACAAGGGAGACATGCAGAGTTGTGGCAACCACAGAGGAATAAAGTTGATGAGCAATACGATGAAGTTATGGGAAAGAATAGTGGAAGCTAGACTAAGGACAGAGGTCAGCATCTGTGAACAACAGTTTGATTTCATGCCAAGAAAGAGCACCACAGATACTGTTTGCTTTGAGGATGTTAATAGAGAAGTACAGAGAAGATCAGACTGAGCTGCATTATGCCTTTGTGGATCTGGAGAAAGCATATGAGAGGGTGCCGAGAGAAGAACTGTGGTATTGCATGAGAAAGTCTGGCGTGGCAGAGAAGTATGTTAGAGTGGTGCAGGACATGTATGAAAGATTTAAGACAATGATGAGGTGTGCTGTAGGTGTGACAGAAGAGTTCAAAGTGGTAGTGAGACTGCATCAATGGTCAGCTCTGCACCTCTTGTTTGCTATGGTGATGGACAGGCTGACAGATTAGGTTAGACAAGAATCTCCATGGACTATGATGTTTGCATATGACATTGTGATCTGTACTGAGAGCAGAGGAAAAGTAGAGGAAAATTGAGAGAGGTGGAGGTATGCCCTGGAAAGGAGAGGAATGAAGGTAAGCCTCAGTAAGCATCTTTTTCTCTTACACGAACTGCCTTCATGTCCTCCTTCACCACATCCATGGTCTTCCTCTAGGCCTTCTGCCTGTAAGTTCCAACCTCAGCATCCTATATACTCACTATCCCTCCTCTGTAAATGTCCAAACCATCTCAATCTAGCCTCTCCGACTTTGTCTCCAAAACGTCTTACATGTGCTGTCCCTCTGATGTGCTCATTCCTGATCCTATCCATCCTTGTTACTCCCAAAGAGAACCTCAACATTTTCATCTCTGCTACCTCCAACTCTGCCTCCTGTCTTTTCCCCAGGGCCACTGTTTCTAAACCATACAACATCGCTGGCCTCAACACCGTCTTGTACACTTTTCCTTTCATTCTTGCCGATACCCTCCGATCACACATCACTCCGGACATTTTTCTCCAACCATTCCAACCTGCCTGCACACGTTTCTTCACCTCTTTTCCACACTCTCCACTTTTCTGGATTGTTGACCCTAAGTACTTAAAATCCTCCACCTTCTTTATCTCTTCTTCCTGTAACCTCACCGTTCCTTTTGGGTCCTTGTCATTCACACACATGTATTCTGTCTTACTGAGGCTAACCATCATTCCCCTCCTTTCCAGGGCATACCGCCACCTCTCTAGATTTTCCTGCACTTGTCCTCTGCTCTCACTGCAGATCACAATGTCATCTGCAAACATCATAGTATGTGTAATAGGACGGTATCAGCAAGAATAAAAAAAGTGTACAAGATGGTGATGAGGACAGTGATGTTGTATGGTTTAGAAACAGTGGTGCTGAAGAAAAGACAGGAGGCAGAGCTGGAAGTAGCAGAGATGAAAATGTTGAGGTTCTCTTTGGGAGTAACAAGGATGGATAGGCTCAGGAATGAGTTCATCAGAGAGACAGCACATGTAAGAGGTTTTGGAGACAAGTCAGAGAGGCTAAATTGAGATGGTTTGGACATGTACAGTGAAGGGATAGGGGATATATTGGTAGTATGATGCAGAGGTTGGAACTGCTAGGCAGAAGGCCAAGAGGAAGACCAAAGAGAAGATTTATGGATGTGGTGAAGGAGAAGATTTATGGATGTGGTGAAGGAAGAGGGCACAAACCAGTGTCTCTCCCTCACGCTGGTCCCAAGCCCAGATAAATGTAGAGGGTTGCCTCAGGAAGGGCATCCAGCGTAAAACAAATGCCAAATAAAATATGCGAGTCACTACAAAGAATGTCATACCGGATTGGTCGAGGCCCGGGTTAACAATGACCGCCATCAGTGCTGTCAACCAACAGGTCTCCCTCGGGTGGAAATTGGACTACTGTTGGTCGAAGACGTCGAAGAAGGAGAGGCGGGAGGCGTGTCCATTGGCAGAGAGAGAAGAGAAAAGGCATGAGTCTCGGACTGAAAGTAGGGACTTTGAATGTTGGAACTATGGCAGGAAAAGGTAGAGAGCTGGCTGACATGATGCAGATGAGGAAGGTGGACATACTGTGTGTTCAGGAGACTAGGTGGAAAGGTAGCAAGGCTAGAAGCTTAGGAGCAGGGTTTAAGCTGTTTTATCATGGTGTGGATGGGAAGAGAAATGGAGTAGGAGTCATCTTGAAGGAGGAGTTTGTCAGGAATGTTCTAGAAGTGAAAAGAGTGTCAGACAGAGTGATGAGTCTCAAGTTAGAAATTGAAGGCGTGATGTTCAATGTTGTTAGTGCTTATGCCCCACAGGCAGGATGTGAGCAAGAAGGGAAGGAGAGATTCTGGAGTGAGTTAGATGAAGTGATGCAGAGTACCCCCAGAGGTGAAAGAGTGGTCATTGGTGCAGACTTCAATGGACATGTTGGTGCAGGAAACAGAGGGGACGAGGAAGTGATGGGCAGGTTTGATATCCAGGACAGGAACACAGAAGGACAGATGTTGGTAGATTTTGCAAAAAGGATGGAAATGGCCATGGTAAATACTTTCTTCCAGAAGAGACAGGAGCATAGGGTGACTTATAAAAGCGCTGGGGCCCTGGGGAAAAGACAGGAGGCAGAGCTGGAGGTAGCAGAGATGAAAATGTTGAGGTTCTCTTTGGGAGTAACGAGGATGGATAGGATCAGGAATGAGTACATCAGAGGGACTGCACATGTAAGACGTTTTGGAGACAAAGTCAGAGAGGCTAGATTGAGATGGTTTGGACATGTACAGAGAAGAGATAGTGAGTATATTGGTAGTAGGATGCTGAGGTTGGAACTACCAGGCAGAAGGCCTAGAGGAAGACCAAAGAGACGATTCATGGATGTAGTGAAGCAGGACATGAAGCATGAAGGTAGCTGGTATAAGAGAAGAAGATGCAAAGGATAGGGTGAGATGGAGGCAGATGATTCACTGTGGCAACCCCTGAAGGGAAAAGCCGAAAGGAAAAGAAGAAGAATAGTGAAGGAAGACATGAAGGTAGTTCGTGTAAGAGAAGAAGATGCAGAGGATAGGATGAGATGGAGGCAGATGATTTGCTTTGGCGACCCCTGAAGGTAACAGTCAAAGGGAAAAGAAGAATAGTGTGACTGGACGGTAGGGTGTCCGATACCACGCATTTTATGTTTACCATTTTCAGGAGACAAGATTTCAAAGTCACTGACCAATTTTATAACAAACTCTCCTTCATTGTATGGATTTTTGGCCCGTGTAATGCTCCAAGCCAGTTGATTTGATGCAAGTGCTCCGGTCTCTCACTGCTTCGTAAATTTTTGGAAAAACAGTATCTGTTTTTCTGCTTGACTTTTCAAAGTGAACATCTTGTACTAGTGAAGTATAGTCCCTTTTGGAAATTCCTGGTCAAGGTGAATGCAGTGAGCTGAAGTGGCGCTGAAAATTTGAAGTTTTGAAATGCGCCAATGACGCCTGACATATAAGGCAGAATGGCTTTCCATTCAAGAACAACAAATAACATTCAAGAACAACAACAAAAAAACTAAAACTGCTAAAAATGTCCTTTTTTCATCTTCGTATTTTCATATTGCTGTGCATTTTTTACTGACATATTAAGAGCAATTTTTGACAGAAATTGTTTACTGAAATGATCTCACCCATACTGAGAAGCTTTATAGTATTTTCTTCTCACGCACATAAGCATTTGACAATAATACCATATTGAACTCAAGCAAAGCAAACACGTACATTAAAAAAACACAAACTTTGATATGAACATAACAAAACTAGGCAAAGAGCCACATGCGGCCCGGAAGCCGTGGGCTGGCTATACATGAACTAGATGAAGAAAGCTTTGAGCATCCGGTCTGCTTTGTCTCAATGAAGTTCTGCACTCACCAGAAAAACTACTCCGCCACTGAAAAGGAGACACTTGCCCTGAAATAACAATACAGCACTTTGAGGTACAGTAGGCCCTCGGTATTCGCGGGGGTTCGGTTCCGGCCCCTCCCGCAAATGAAGATAATCTGTGAGTTCTGTACCTAGAAGTAAAACCCCATGTATCATATTACATGCGTGAATGAGCAACTCGAAGTAAAATACTGTGTATCTATTACATGCGCTAAAATATGCTTCTTAAACACATTCTATAGACAGTCTTACTCATTAATACAATAGTAATGTAGTAAAATGTAGTAATGATTAAGAAAAAAAATTCAATTTTTACTGTTATATTTATTAATGATAAAATATAAACATTATACAGCATATACTGGTGTAAAGCATTAAAGTCTTTTTCAATTATTTTTCCAGTGCAGTACCTAAGTTAATGTTTAGAATGTTTGTGGGTGAGATTTTATGTTCTGTAGCATGGTTAACAAATGATACCAAATGAATAAACTTTTATTATGCTTCATGTCCTTTTTACATTGAACATGACGTCTCTAAGATGTTAACCGGGCTGCGGCTAGCATTGAGCTCCCATAGCATATTATCTCAGGATAGGAGTTGAGCGTGCGCAGTTGTACACGCCCGAAGACTCCGATCTCATAGCTGTAGTAGGGGTCGACCGGTCATAGACAACCACAGTGCAAAACATGAACAAACAAAACAACAAATAAAACAAATTAAAACAAACAAAGAAACAATTTGACTCTGAGAACTCTGCGACATCACCCTCTCAGCAGCTCCATCTTGGAGACATCATGTTCAATGCACAAGGACATGGAGCATAATAAAGTTTATCCTGTTGGTATAATTTGTTAAACATGCCACAGAACATAAAATCTCACACACAAATATTCTGAACATTAACTTAGATACTGTACTGGAATAATAATTGAAAAAGACTTTAATACAACAGTTCAGAGGAAACTGTCGTTTCTTCAGGAGAAAGTCTTATTTCTTCAGAAGAGACATCCAGCATTTTCTATCGCTTAGCCAGAGAATACACACAGCGTTATCTTTGAGTGGCATCATAGAGCTTAACTGGTACTTAAAACACACACAAAAAAAGAGGCTCATTGACAACTTGTGCGCGAATGAGGAAAAAGGGGCGTTACATCATCTCAACCAATCAGCAGAAAGGACAGCCATTAGCTGAATTTCAGTGACGTGTCAGTTGCTTGCCAGTCCGCGAATGCTCAAACCGTGAGTGCAAAACCGCGAATAGTCAAGGGCCTACTGTATACCTATCCTCCTCCAACGAACACATATTGGTGTTCCTACATAAGATGAAGGACAAGAACAGAAGGCTGCTAACATTGCATTTATTCCACCAAGAGTACATTCTGGAAATAACACACATATGGGGGGGGGGGGGGGTGACAACGCATCCCGTTAGAAGCGACTCGAAGACCTTCATCAAGGTAAGATCATTTATTGTTTAATTTATTCACATATGTATTCACAGAATGCATGACTGCATTAGAGATTCACAAAATGCCTAACTATCCTTTGTTTCCCATTATGTTATTGTCCTGAAAGTTGTCAAGACTTCCAACTTTTCTTTTAAGGAGGGAGGTGTGATGCAGTTGATACCTGCCACAGTAGTGGTTGTGATGTCAGGTTGTCGTTACACCTGCGGCTACCTAGAGGCCGGCCTACTATGAAGTACACGCACACTGTGATGCCAGAAAGACTACATAAGATAGGACAGCCCTGTGCCCCACTAAGCCCTTTATGGACGCCAGACCCCATCGAAACTTAAGACAACTGAGACGCTAAGAGCCATTGCTAACCTGTACACATAATTTACAGCTTGAATAAACTACTACATTGACAGGGTTTGCCTCAGCTGCATTAATCCAACTATCCACCCATCAGTCCGTCACAACTCAAAATAAATGAGTCATTTGTGTTTGACTAAGTCATTTGTATTGGTCTGGTGGAAGGCTGCTGCAGCTAACTGGGTTATCAAAGGCAGGCCTCTGTGATTAGAGGTTCATGTAAAAGAACCATTGCTGACTTTTGTAAAGAGGAGCTGCATGGCCGTCAGGGAATTTCTGCCCAGTGATGGTTTGGCGAGCCGTCCGTAGTGTACTCAGCCCTCGCTCAGAGTCGGCTGAGATGGGCGCCAGCCTCTCCGCAAACCTAATTAGGATTAAGCTGTTCATAAAATGGATGGATGTGTATTTTGAATGTGTGATTGAGTCATATGTATGTGGTTGGTCTATTAATGTGTAATTGATTCATTTGTTCATTCATTTTCTGTAACCGCTTAATTCTCATTAGGGTCGCGGGGAGGCTGGCGCCCATCCCAGCCGACTCCAGGCAAGATCAGAGTACACCCTAGACAGCTTGCCAGGCCATTGCAGGGCGGAAACACATGGACGACTTTTCAGCCTACTTTTGTTGAAAGTCAGCAATGGTTCTTTTACATGCCTCACACTATAGACAGTGAGAGACATGGCCAGCCTTTGATAACCCAGTTAGCAGAACTGGGACAGTGACAACCTGTTGAGAATGGGGCTTGAACCCCCAACCTTAGGATCAGTGGTCTAGCACCTTTTACCACCAGGCCAACACTGCCTCCTTGATTTATTTGTGTCAACTGAATTGTCTGATGAAATGTTGGTTGCTTTAAATTGCCCCTATATGCATGTGTGAATGTGTGTGTGTGTGTGTGTGTGTGTGTGTGTGTGTGTGTGTGTGTGTGTGTGTGTGTGTGTGTGTGTGTGTGTGTGTGTGTGTGATATTTTCAGTCATTGTGTTGACATCTTTTTGTTTATTTGTTATTGGTTGAGTGAATGTGCTTTCAATTTGGGGCAAAATGTTTTCAGACTGTTTGTAAATTGAATGAAATCTTCAAATACCCAGTAAAAATAGTTTCTCTTGCTGCTGACTGAAAAAAAAAACAATTATACCCATATTTATACTTATAACTGAGAATCATACTTAATTATATATAATCGCCCTTTTCCCCCTCTTTCCACCTCTCTTCACCCTCACTCTCTTCTCTCTCCCGCTCTCTCTCCCTCTCTCTCTCTCCACTCCATTCCCCCTTTTCTCTCCACATCCCCATTCTCTCACCCTCTGTCTCGTTACAACCCCCACCCACTCTCTCCATCCTCCCTCTCTCTCCACCCTCCCTCTCTGTCGGCCCTTTCTCTCTCCCTCCAAACCCTTCTCCATCCCCTCCATATCACCTTTCCAAACCCTGTACTGTATTTCTCTTCTCACAGACGCCTTCCATTAGCAGTAACCGAGTTCTGATGTTGGTGATCAGACACTCAGACATGCTTCCCTTATTTCTTTTTTAAGTACAGTTTAGAACTGCCAGCAAACAAAATCCAGACCCTTGAAACTTAGACCAATCAAACTATGAGTCTGGTATTATAAAATAGTAAATAATAATAGATGACACAACAACCATAAACAGAGAAAATGTCCAACCTGGATGAAGAAAAAGAACTTCACTATAGCACACGCACCCAGGATCATCTGTTATCTTTCTTCGCTGTGATCACTGACGTCTTGTTAGCTTTGATCACTGATGTTATCTTATTAGCTGTGATTGCTAACGTTATCTTGCTAGCTGTGATCACTAACGTTATCTTACTAGTGATCACTGATGTTATCTTAGCTGTGATCACTGACATTATCTTGTTCGGTGAGATCACTGACGTTATCTTGCAAGCCGTGATTGCTGACGTTATCTTGTAAGCTGTGATCACTGGCATTATATTGATAGCTGTGATCACTGACATCAGCAATCACAGCCAGCAAGATAACGTTAGCAATCACAGCGAGAAAAATAAAGACAGTGATCACACCAAGCAAGAAACATCAGCTATCACAGCTAGCAAGATAACATCAGCAATTGCAGTCAGTAAGATAAGGTTATCTTTCTAGCCGTGATTACTGACGTTATCCTGCTAGCTGTGATTACTGACGTTATCTTGCGAGTTATGATCAGTGACATTATCTTGCTAGTTGTGATCACTGATGTTATCGTGTTAGCTGTGATTGCTGATGTTCTCTTATTAGCGGTGATTGCTGATGTTCTCTTGTTAGCTGTGATCGCTGACATTATCTTGTTAGCTGTGATCGCTGATGTTATCTTGCTAGCTGTGATCATTGATGTTATCCTGTTAACTGTGATCGCTGACTTTATCTTGCTAGCTGTGATTGCTAACGTTATCTTGTAAACTGTTATCACTGGCGTTATATTGATAGCTATGATCACTGACAGCAGCAATCCCAGCCAGCAAGATAAAGTCAGCAATCACAGCTCGAAAAATAAAGTCAGTGATCACACTTAGCAAGATAACGTTAGTTATCACAGCTAGCAAGATAACCTCAGCAATCACAGCCAGTAAAATAATGTTATCTTTCTAGATGTGATCACTGACGTCATCTTGCTGGCTGTGATTGCAGACATTATCTTGCTGGCTGTGATCACTGATGTTAGCTGTGAAGCACTGAATCCACTGCTATGCTAAAATCCTAATTATTCTCACTTTCATCCTGTAGGCCTGCGATACACTTTTTGATTTGTGAGGTTCGTTGAAGTGAAGTACTGTCACTTAGCAACCCGAAACAGCCCGTGGAACTAAAAGCGATCAACACGAAAGCGAAAGGAACCTCGTATTCCCTCACTGGAATGTATTTTTATTCTGTCTTTATGAGGTATTTATTTATTTATTTGCACATTCAAAGCAAATCCCTTCTTCAAAATAATAAGAAAGAGGGGGTGGGAAATAAGAGGAAACAAGAAAAAGAAAAAAGTGAAGAAAGAAATAGGGAAAATGAGAGAAAAAGGAGAAAAAAGATATGAGAAAGAAGGAGGGGAAAAGAAAAAGGCATGTTAAATAAACAAAACAAAGAGAGAAAAAAAGAATGAGGGATGGAAAAGAAAAGAGGAGATAAAGAAAAAAGGTGGTGTAGGTGTAGGGCAAAGAAATGAAGAGAGAGACAGAGAGATAGAACACAAGGAGGAGAAAAGAGGGATAGAGAGACAGTCTGTGCATCTCTCTCTCTCTCTCTCTCTCTTTATATATATATATATATATATGTGTGTGTGTGTGTGTGTGTGTGTGTGTGTGTGTGTGTGCGCGCGTGCGTGCGTGTGTGTGTGTGTGTGTGTGGTGCCGCTCGGAGCCTCTAATCTGATCTGCGGTGCGTTCGCTTTCTTCTCTTGTCCTCGTTGCTTTCACACGCCGGTCAGAAGCATGAGTGCAGAGTGCATGAGCTACTCCAGCGCAGAGCACGAGTTCATCAGCACCTTTACCTGCCCAAGACCAGGAGGAGACGCGCGTGCCATATACTGCTGCGGCTTCAACGACGTCAAGTACTGCTGTGATGATCCCAACAGCTTCTTCCCCTACGAGTACGAGTACATGTGGTGGCTCAGGTACTGCACACACACACACACACACACACACACACACACACACACACACACACACACACACACACACGCACACATACACACACGGGTATTACTTTAAGGTTCTTTGTTGAGTCTACTGTCAGACTTGAATTCACACATAACCCTCTCATCCTTCCATCACCATCATTAATTATTCACCATAATTTTTCTAATATCCTAATTTTATTATTACCTTTTATAATATACATCATTAACTCCTATTTTTGCCGTTGTTGTTGTTGTTGTTGTTGTTGTTGTTGTTATCATTATTATTATTATTACTGTTAGGTGATGGATCATGGTGGTATAGTAGTTAGTGGTCAGCCTCACAACAAGAAGGCCATGGGTGTGATTACCTGGCTTTATGAGGGTGTTTCTGGCTATTCTCCGTGTGCTTGACTAGGGTTCCCCCTCCACAGTAAAAAAAAATGTACTTTAGGCTAATTGGTTGCTCTAAATTGCCCCTATATGCAAGTGTGAATGGGTGTGTATGTGTGTGTGTGTGTGTGTGTGTGTGTGTGTGTGTGTGTGTGTGTGTGTGTGTTGGCCCTGTGATGGACTGGTGCAGTGTTCAGGGTGTAGTAGGATTAAGCAGTTTGGCAAATGAATGAATGAGTTGCATGTAATTATACTCATCTGTAGCAGGTATTATTTACATTATTACCCTGCACTCACACCTAGGGGCAATCTGGAACAGCCAGTTAGTCTAATATCCATGTCTTTGGAGTGTGAGAGGAAACTGGAGTACCTGGAGGAAACCCATGCAAGCACTGGGAGAACATGCAGAGCCTGATACTCGAACCAAAGACCTTCTGACTGTGTCTTTATAAACAAATTCAAAGTTTTAGAATACACAGTTCAAACCTCAGTATTTAATTAATACACCTTCACCAAGCCCAAGACTCAAACCCTGAACCTTCTGAATGCCTGTAGAGCATGCTCACCGCTACACCACCGTGCCACCCTTGAATAATGTCATTTATAAATAATATTTGGATGAAACTTTTTTAATAAAATATTTTCATTTCTTGTGGAGTGCTTATTTTACCTGTAAAGCTACTGCTCGTTATGGTCGTATTAAACATTTCCAACTATTCTACATCATCTCCTAATAGCGCCAATATAATTATCTGTGTGGAATTAACTGTGGGTTGTGTAACTACTCAGTAGTTTCAACCTATTCATACCTAATTTCACCCATTAAATACTCTGTATGATGGTAATTATCAGCAGAAATGTTTTAACTTCTTACCCTCAAGGTCCACGATGAGCGCACACTCTCTTTAAATGTCAGCTTCACAAGGAGGTGTTCAGCAACACTTCAGATTGTTTTGTAACATCACAAAAAAAAATGACATCAATATCCTAATTCCTAACCAGCTAGCTACAGAGAATTCTATGTGGCTGCCGTGCTTATTAGCTAACAGTACGGTGTGCTTTAAACACAAGTAACCATTTAATAGTCATTTTCTTCCATATATTGAACAAAAATTGTGATGGCGGAGCATATGAGTTGGACCCAAAGATGCAGGAGACCACGTACGAAGATTCAATGACTTTATTTTAGCACAAGGGAAACCAGAATCACTGAATAAATCTTAAACGGGAAACTGGTCGAGCATGAAGCAGGATACCAGGAGTCAGAGAGATCACGGGGAAACAGAATCACATGGAAAGGACAATCTTCTGACTCCGAAGGGGAGCGCGCCGCTCCTCTTCATAGCTCGCCGATTGCTGAGTGAATTCAGGTGCACTGTCTGGATTTCGCCTGCAGGTAACAGCCACGCCCCTCGCCAGCGACTGCAGTGTATGGGGGGAGAGAGAGAGAGAGAGAGACAGAGAGAGAGAGAGAGAGAGAGAGAGAG
The DNA here is from genome assembly GCA_024760905.1 of Plotosus lineatus. Classification (NCBI taxonomy): domain Eukaryota; kingdom Metazoa; phylum Chordata; class Actinopteri; order Siluriformes; family Plotosidae; genus Plotosus; species Plotosus lineatus. The sequence goes on along the minus strand of CM045731.1, from coordinate 58,223,650 downwards.
AGAGAGAGAGTTAAAACGCCGCCAGCAGGCACAGACCATAACAAAAAAAAAACTTTATCATCTCCTTTTATTGATATTAAACCTTTTAGCTAAAACACACCAAACGTTCTATGGCTGCTATTAAAAAAATAGATTCTAGTCTCTTACTTTAGGATCTTTTTTGTAGATAAATTGTAAGCTAGCTACTTCACACAGCAGCTAGGAGTTACGCTAGGTAGTTATCCAAATTGTTATATCTATTTTCTTTAACCCCTTAACCAACCATTTTTTTGAAAAAAACGTTCCTTTTTCAGACCAATTTTTTTTAAGTTCTTTACTTTATGCTGAATACGAAATTCAAGTCTATTTTCAATTTTTCAGCCAGTATGGTATACACATCATAGATTTTATGCAGTTTTGGGTTGGGGTGTGTTTCTTCATCATATGTTTCATTATTCACAAAATGGAGATACTGTTTGATCTTGTTGTAACGCTTCAGAGACATTAGTTTGCGAAATATTGGCCTTTCAAGTAATTCATCACTAGACCAATTCATTTCCTGATCGGGCATTTTCACAATCCCCCCTAGCATTTTGAGAGCAAAAAACACTTCAAGTTCAGCCTCAGTCACATGTTTCCACGACGAATCATCAGATGCAGTTTGATCTCCAAAACGATTAGTTTCTGTCAACACTAAATCAATAATTCTCTTGTCTATAAACAAATTGAAAAAATCCAAAGGAGTCATTGTTGTTGGATCGGCATCAAGAGAAATTCCTGCATTTTCTTGAAATGGGAAGCGTGGTGGAGGTGGGGGGATATTGGTGGGGGAGTCTTGCAAGCGATACCAATTTCTTGCGTCAATCAGTTCATCATCTTCACTTTCGCTTGAATATTCATTTTCTGATGAGCTGGCACTCTCATCAGACGTATCCAAGCCTCTAAGAGAAGCTTCAGTATCGCTGTTGTCATCACTGTTATCCATTGGGATAAGGGATGGCGAGAAATTTCAAGGAAATCGTAAAATACGAGGCCGAGAGTACCGATTCTAAAGAGCGCGACACTCCCCCTTTGACTCTTTGCGGGTTACTGAGTCGAAAACGTTTCGCCGCTTACCTCTTGTCTAACGTTGCCTTGAGATGCCATAGTTAATTTTTTTGAGGCGTATGATGATGAGTAGTGTACGATAACATCCTCAGGCATCAATAGAAATGACGAGAAAAGCCGCTTCCCTCTGGTTTTGAAAGCGTAAGTTTTGGCGAGTTAACTCGTCAATGACTGGAAAATACAATTTGGGTGATTGCGAGTATACTTGTCTCTGCCGGGTAAGGGGTTAAAGCAGGGGTGCACACACTTTTATAGCATGTGAGCGACTTACAAAATGATCAAATCAAAATTATCTACCAATTATAAAGTTTCCAAAACATTTATTTATTCATAAATATATTTAATTATTTATATGAACCATATGTTAATGTACCGTGCATAACTGTGTGAACCCAAATTCCTCAATACAACTCTACGTTTTTGTCATTCGCTTGCTCTGATGACTTGCACTGAATGGAATTTCTTGTTCTTAATGATTGAGTGACTCACTCAGAACGAAGCTGTGGTGGCTGCCTTTGCTTTGAAAGTTAGAGAGGCGAACGCACTTTGTAAATGATATACTGTAGTAAAAAAAAAAATCCTTCCATTCCATGTGGAAGCTCCTCCACTCATTTTTATACCCTTAAGTTCAGAAGACATAAATTGGAGGCTAACTCACTACCTTGCTAGAATGCACCATTATGTGCACATGTACGATGAGACAGGTGCCAGAAATGGTCACCATAGGGAACACAGTGAGCGAGTCATTGCCACCTACTGTAGAGGATGCGCAATTACACTTAATTCTGGTACAGTATGGCAAAAAAGCTTGTTCCGCAGGGTCATACATGCCCCCCTTGCATCACACTGTACCCCCCAAGGGGTGTGGGCCCCACTATTTGAGAAGTACTGGCCTTGTGGGAGCTCACCACAAGCTATTCCTCACTGGCATTCATAACGTGCACACGCACAAAATTCTCCTCCTCTGTTACGCACCACCTCCTGCCTGCCCACGTGACATCTTTACAACAGTCGATGATCGGAAGGGTGAGTTAGCATTGTTTTTTCTTGTTGTATTGTTATTTATTATTAATTATTTTTAATGTTAATGTACATGTATTATTATTAAATATTTATTGCTTTTGCATGTTTATCTTTAATATATTCCCTCAAATATACATGTTTGTGGCAGGTTGGAACAGATTAACTGTTTTTTGTTATTTCTTATGGGAAAGTTGTTTCATTTAACGAACTTTTCAGCTTACGAGTATGACCTCGGAACAGATTAAATTTGTTAGCTGACGTATCACTGTTATTAGATTAGATCAGTGTTTCCCAACCCCTGTTCCTCGGCACATTAGTGTGCCGTGAGAAATCATCAGGTGTGCCGCAGAAGAATAACGAGTTTCACTTAGCATGTACTAACAGTGCTGTTCTGCTAGCGGGCAGTATCGTTTTTGTTCCGTGGTGTGCCTCGTGATTTTTCTAATGTAAAAGGTGTGCCTTGGCCCAAAAAGGTTGGGAAACACTGGATTAGATCATGCAGTCTGGATACAAAAGGAATTAGATGTGAAATTCTTTCCTTCAGTTGCCTAGCTAGCTGCTCAATAGTTAGCTAACTAGTTATGTCTTTTACCTTTAAATTGTGAGTGAAATCACTAGCTGGATAGTGAATGTTACATTTCTGGCAGTGCTGATGAGCGAGTTTAAGTCATGTTTAGTTTCACAGGTCAGGTTGGTTTAGATGTGCATTTATTCTAATATATTAACTGTGAGGAACCAAATGAAGCCCAACAATGGTATACTGAGCTCATAATCATTTCATTATCTCAGGGACATAATTATTTGTATGATCCCAGTCTGTGTTTTTATCCCCATACACATTTACCAAATTCATTACAACGTATAACTGCATCATCATGACAGTGCAGAAACTTGGGTTTGTCCTGAAAGAGCATTTTCATATTAAATCATGAGTCATTCAAAATAAATACATAAATAAATTAATTCATTTTGATGGAAATCCATCACTTACCCGAAGTTCAAGCACATGATATGATTAATGATGAGTGTAGTCCTCGCAGTTGGTTTCTCTGTCATCTTTTACACACACCCATTCATCCTTTGCTGCTGAAACGAGGCGAGGCGCATATCATTACTGGATTGGAAGTGTTCCTCAACTAACTCCAGCCCATCTTTATTCATACACTGTGTGTGTTAATCATTCTAATCACTTGTTTTGTTTTCACGTAAGCTAGTACAGTGGTACCTTGACTGAAGAGGGCCTTTTATAATGAATTTTCCATGATATAAGTCTTGATCCCACCAAAAATCTGCCTCATCCAATGACCAAATTTTGATTACTTTTCTGGGGAAATGGCTTTTCCAGGCCGATTAGCCTTGTATACCTCCGCACTCCGAGATTGCTTTGTGTAGTGCTTCTCAATTATTTTCTGTGATGCCTCATATAGGAAAATATATATATATTTCATGCCCCCCCCAGCGCGACTATAAATAGTGTTTAATGCACTTCCTATCGTTTGCGCGGTGCTTTTCCGCAACACCATAGGGAACACAGGAAGGGTGCCACTGCCACCTAGTGTAATTGTGCATCCTCTACTATCGGTGGCAGTGGCGCTCTCACTGTGTTCCCTACCACAGCCACCTACTGTAGAGGATGCGCAATTACACTTAATTATAGTACAGTATGGCAAAAAAGCATGTTCCCCAGGGTCATACATGCCCCCCCCTTGCATCACACTGTACCTCCCAAGGGGGGGCGGGCCCGACTATTTGAGAAGCACTGGCCTTGTGGGAGCTCACCATGAGCCTTTCCTCACTGCCATTCATAGCGTGCACACACAAAATTCTCCTCCTCCTCCTCTGTTCCACACCACCTCATGCCTGCCCACGTGACATCTTCGCGCCCACATGACATCTTTGCCGCAGTCGATGATTTGAAGGGTTCGTTGACTTATTGTTTATTCTTGTTTTATTATTATTTTTATTGTTGCTGTTATTATTATTATTATTATTATTATTATTATTATTATTATTATTATTATTATTATTATTCATTCATTATTATTAATGTTAATGTGCATGTATTATTATTATTATTATTATGTGGAGCTGGTGGCGTCGTGGTTAGGGTGCTGCGCTCATGATCGGGAGGTTGTTTGTTCAAATCCCAGTTAGATCCCCACTGTGCTGACCCCTGGGCAAGGTCTTTAACCAGAAGTGTGCCTCTGTTCACCCAGCGGTATAAATGGGTACCAGTAAAATATACTGGGAAGGTAGCCTGCAATGGACAAGCATTCTATCCAGGAGGAGTTGAACTCCTAGTCGCTTCACGCTATGGAAACCGGGGATAAGCACCGGCCTGATGAGCCACTATGGCTCGGGTATAAAAAGCCCAAAGGACTTTACCTTTAACCTTACCTCTTACTATTATTATGAAATATTTATTGCTTTTACATATTTATCTTTAATATAGGTCAAATATACGTATTTGTGTCAGGTTATATGAGTTTTGGAGGGGGTTGGAATGAATTAATTGGTTTTCTATTATTTAATATGGGAATTTTTGTTTTAGCTAATGAACATTTTGACTGGCAAGCTCGCCCTTGGAATTAATTAATTTCATAAGTCAAGGTAGCACTGTACAGTGGTTTAGTCATAATTACATCTGTCTCATGCCTCAATACTCTCGGTTTGAGGTCTTGGGGTCAGCTAGGGTATTTCTTTTTGGTGCTTGGATGTTCTCTCCGTGCTTGCATGGATTTCCTCTGGGTACTTTGGCTTCCTCTCACAGTCCAAAGACATGTACCCCAAGTGCGTGTGTGTGTGTGTGTGTGTTGGTACTACAATGAGCTGTTCAGGGTGTACCGCACCTTCACTCAGAGTTAGCTGGGATAGGTCTCAGAGTCTCAGCGACCCTAGTAGAATTACGTGGCTCAGCAACTGGATGGATCATTGATTTGAATCTAGGTTGATGCTGTAGCCATTTACGGCCGCAAGTCTATAAGAGCCAGATGGCTGAGCTCTCACGGGACAGAGGGATAACGTACAGTCACTTAATTATCACGTATAGCTATCACAGGCCAATCATGGGCATCTGTTAGCTCATGCAAATCAGCAGGTGGATATTGCTTGCTTTTTCTCCAGATGTTGGGCTGTTTGCCCTTGAATACACGTACTCAGCAGTTTATGAAGATCTCTGTCTCTCTGTCTTTCTCTCTCCCTTATTATCTCAGTGTTGGTGCTCTGGTGGGCTTGTCCATTGCTGCTGTGGTGCTATTGGCTTTCATCATCACGCTGTGTGTACTCTGTTACCTATTCATCGCGACCAAACCTCGAGGACTTGATAATGGTCTCATGATGCAGGTTCCTGGTATGGATCTTCTCTCTCTCTCTCTCCCTCTTGCTTTCTCTTGCTCTCTTTCACACATGGCAACAATAAAAGACCGAATTGAGTGAGTCACAGATGGACTTTCTGCTGTTGCTTGCCTAAAAACTTTAATATGCTCATTATAAAAATAGATTTAAAAATTTTTCCTTGCATATTAAATGTTAAAACTCTACAGTGCCCCCTACCTGAAAATGATTGTACATCAGTTTTTATTTAGCATACAGTACTTCTTTACACTGTTTATTTGAGCATGTGGCAAGTCGGCTATTTTGCTTGTAGTTTTTCTCTTTGGGGAGTGTGTACTGATTGCTACTGTTGTCACCAGTGGGCGTGGCATGTCTAGTGTTTTTTTTAGTCTTGATAAGATAATAGTGATTATGTAATAGTTATATTAAACTTTCAAAGGAAGTTATATGAACACTCATCTTTGTATTAGCTTTACTCACAAAACAGGGTAGCCGAGCTACATAGACTGACCAAGGACATCAGCGAATTCTGCTGCTTCTTGTGGTCCTGTATTTTAAAGATTTGTTGTTTGCTATGCAGGGTCTGAGGCGGGTCCTCAAGAAAGTCGGCACAGCGCTTTGTCTGGACCGCAGGGATTTCGCAAGAATTTTCTGAGAGGAAAACTGCACTGTGACAACCAGCCGGCCGACCCCGAGCGACTGTTTCAGCGCTGCTATATGGCCACTGTCACCACCATTAACGTAGAGGGGCCTTTGTAAAAATAAATAGCCTCCAGCTATGTTTCTGAAGCTTTGGTTGTGTGAAAAATGTTCTACTTTATTTTTATGTCCTGTTCTACTACTCAAGTTACAGACCATAAGGGGCGTCCTTTAACAGCTCAAATTGGACCAGCAACCATGCAATGAACTCTCAGTGATCCACTCAAGAAAATCATAAATAAAAATAAAATAAGGCAGTGTTATAGGCCCTATGGTGGCCAAATGGCTGCTTGCTTATGCGCTTGCGTCTGAAAAGTAGAAACCAGTGTCCAGGCTTTCTTGTATACACGCCATCAATGTTTTATTACTTTTATTATTTGTTGTTGGTAAATGATCTACAGTCAGTATATACTTTTATTCAGTGAAACTGAAAACATGAATGAGATTTGTTTTGTTATTCTTCAATACCTAGACCAAAAAAGAGAGAGAACGATTATTAATAGTTATACTTTACAGAAAAATAAACCTACAGCCCCACCCCAGTTCGGGGATGCACATTACCAAGTACAGGATACTAGTTATGACATCCCCACCCTCATCTCCTCTATAATCAATCAGCAATAGATGGTGTTTGTGCAGTCCTTGACTACAAATGCACACTGTTGTTGATTAGCTCAAATAATGTTGTATGGCTCACATTTATCCACTTTCATTGTTTCTTCTTGAGAGAGTCAGGTTTGTCTCTGGGCAAGGGTAGTGTACACCCTGAACAGCTCGCCAGAAGAACACACGCACACACACGCACACACACACACACACATACACACACAAAACGGCAATTTGGAACCTGAACTGGCAGTTATCCTAAAGCCTTCATGTCTTTGAAATGTGGGAGGAAACTGATGCGAGTGCAAGGAGTTTTTCGTGAACAGTAATTTTAATTGAACTTCTGAGAATAAATTGCATTTCTATCACATTTTAAAAGCTGAATTAAAACAGGATCTTATAGTAATTGTGGCACATGTTTGCTAACACTGTGTGTGGTTTAGCATCTAATGGGATTTAACACATTATGGCCTGTAATTAGCGACCACATGCTAACATTGCCTTTAAGTCATGTTCTTTATTTTGTTATTTTTATTATTTGGGGAGCCTTGGTGGTGTGGTGGTTAGTACGTTCACCTTACAGCAAAAAGGTCTGGGTTCAATTCCTGGGCTATTTCCTCTGGATACTCCAGTTTCCTCCCACAGTCCAAAAGCAGGCACATTTGGCTAAATTGCTGTTCCATATTGCGCCGGGTGTGAATGGTTGTGTATATGTTGGCTCTGTAATGGATGGGTGAGCAGTTCTGTCTCCCTTCAACCATAGTCGGTTGAGATGGGCGCCAGCCTTCCGCAATGATAGGATTAAGTGTAGAATGAAGGATTAAGTGGTACATAAAATGAATGCAGTAATATATGCGCCCCCTTGATGGTTTAACTCTACATACACACCAGAGAAATTGTCGGTAATTTTGGTGAATCTAAGTTGCTTGTTTAACTCTTTTAATTTTTAATGAATGCTGGTTCATTAAATGTTATATTTTTGCATTTTTAAAAAACGATTGTACATATATTAATTTGCTCCATCTGTATTTCCGGTAGCTGAAAACGTAATTTTTTTAACCCCGCAGTGTCTGTGAAGCTCGTGCACGGAACAAGTCCTCATTAAATTTGCTGTGAAATTGCAACACTGTGAATGAAAAAAATGTAAAAATAATAAAAGGTATTTTTGAAGGAACTTGTTCCTGTCTGTGACTGGTTGATTGATAAGAAGATCTGCGCTGCTGTTCATTCCCAGCGATCTTCTTCTCCTTTTGGCTGTTCTCTTTCAGGGGTCGCCACAGCAAATCATTTGTCTCCATCTTCATGGAAGTTATATTATTGATTCGCATATTCGATTTGGCATAGGTTTTTACGTTGGATGCAGTTCCTAACACAACCTGTAGCAAGAGGCAGAACCACGCTGACAGCTATGCAGCTTACTCTTGACGAAAGTCAAAGCCCCCCCAGAAAATTTTGGTTTTAAGGGTCTTTAAGAGTCATTTTTAAGACATTTCATACAAGTTTTATATGTAATAATTAAACACAGACATAGGGGAAAAATACAAATTTACACACGCCTTCAAGATTTAATAATGTAATGTAAATGAAATCTTCAGTGAAAGAACTAATGAAATATGAAGTATAAACTAATAGCATACATCAAAAATAAGGTGTTGAGTGTTTTGATGGTGTGAAACAATTCTTCATAGAAATTTTCCAGCAGAGTTGGGTCTTCCTGGGCTCTCTCTGATGTGGGCCCGTAGGCATTGACAATTCATACCTTTAGTTCATCTCCGTTGAGTGTATGGATGACAAGGTCGATGGTGGCAACTCTGTTGCTGATTTGCTTGTAGCAGATTATGTTCTTGGCGAGTTTTGGTGCTATAACAAATCCGAGTCCATGGTGTATGGTCTGATGCTGTTGCAGGATGATGAGCTTGTGGCCGGTCTGAATGATCTTGGTTTCTTGAATACAGAGGATGTCGATGTTGTATCGCTGGCAGTCAGAGCCTAGAGTTTGTTTCTTGAAAGCAGCAGCGAGTCCCCGTATGTTCCATGTGCCTATGTTCAGGCGATTGGCTTGGCGTCTGGGTTGTGTTTGTGTGCGCCCTTGAAGGGTAGACATGTTGCTGTAAGGCGAGGGTTTATCCTTTTACCCCTAGCAGCCGTGCGGTTGTCAGCTCGCACTCCTTGACGATTCTTGGCTTCCTGGCAGTGTGAGTACCAGTACTGATGGGTTGGACCACGGGAAGGTGAGCATAGTCCCAACCCTAACACCTGGCACTCTCCATACTATTGATCTGTTGCATAAGTGACTTTTTCTTTTCAAGACACTCTTTCTTTTTAAAAGTAGAGTAAGATATTGTCTGACCTCTTAACTCTAATAACAGGACTTAAAAAAAAATAACATCACTAATGTAAAACTCTATTTCCTCATCAGATAAACTGGATGGATCATCAGTATTCTTGGCATATTGAGACTTTACCTTAAGAATAACCTGCTTAACTAAAGCCACATAAGATTTATCCCTTAGAAGAGAAGTATTAAACTTCCAGTAAGAATTGTGTTTCGGCATATCCTTAAAAGTTATTTTTAAATCTACTATAGAATGATCAGTTCGATAAGCCGATGTAATGCTTGCTTGTTTAACAAAAAGATACAAACTTTCTGAAACTAGAAAATAGTCCAGTCTAGCTATTTTATGGGAGACTTCTAACGCCACATAAACCTTCTAACCTCGGGATTGAAGTCCCTCCAAATATCTACCAAACCCAGCTCACCAATGAGCTCCAAGACCTTATCTCTTGCAAGAGGATTATTAAGATTCTGATAGTTTTGTGTATCAATGCATTCATTCAAAACAAGATTCCAATCTGCTGCAAAAATGTAGTTTTCATTATCCATACCAACAGCCTCAGCCTTAACTTTTTCAGAAAAGTCTGGAGAATCCTAATTGGGGCCATAAATATTGACAAGAGTTCATCTCTGCTCAGCAATTGTAATGTCCAATATGAGCAAATTGCCATTATCATCCACATAATACTTGTGGATCTTATAATCAACGTTTTTATTGAAAAGAACAGCAACACCCCTAGATTGACTACTCTTCGAATTAAATATACAGTCAAGACCCCACTGAGTTCTAATGATAGATTCTTGATCCACATTAAAATGTGTATCCTGAAGGAGATATATTGAGTAAGATTTAGAGCGGAGATAATTAAAAACATCCTTTCTCTTTGCATAAGCTTGCAGTCCTCTACAGTTTACTGAGCAGCAGCTGAAACCCAAGTCAGCCATTATCCCAATAACAGATGACACTTAATGAGACCATAAGGGAGATAACACATTCACACATTCCAAACATCCTGACAGCTACACAAACATTTAAGATAAACTCTGATATAAAAACACACATCTACACAAAATTCTAACTTCCAAGTAGTCACCAAACATAAGGAACGGCCACCCTATGGCAACAAAAAGCACCAACCTTAACGGTGAACACATAAGGAATATGTTGTAATTATTTCCAGGCAATCCGTACAAATGGTCAGAATTGGGGTAAACAAAAGTAATAATTAAAAAAAGAACTGAAAACAAGCATTTAAATGTAAATGCCTTTCAAGTCAGCACATAGAGAGACATTACTGAGCAACTAACCAAGTCTTGATGTCAAAAATCATGCGAGCCATTTCGGTAAGTTTATATAAATTCCGATAAGCAAAATAAATTCCGATATTAACCACTATGTATAGTTCAATTACATGGTGTGGAAATTTACTAGCAATAATACAAAAAGTCACCCTTCGTTAAAAGAAAGACAGAAAAAAGAAGAAAACAATATCAGGCGAAATGCTTATTAAATCGAGTGCACATAAAACACAAAATCCACACATAATCCGGAAAACTCTAACATATATATCCAAGCGAATGTCGCTGACTAGACACTAAGTTAGGTAGGCTAGTTCACAGAAATATCCAAGTGGAATCAATGCCTATCGTGTTCACAAAAACTAAACATTCGGTTCTTTATCCTCTGGAAGTGGCCTCCATGGATTCTGTTGATCTTTTTTGTAGTAAAGCGGAACGCCCTTACTTTGCTTTGCATGCCAACTTTTCGAAGATCCATGGCTTTCCACAATAGACGTCCCCTCAGTTTTTTCAGTTCAAGAGGCAAATCAGTACGAATACTAATCTTACCTTCGGGCAACGTCTTCCCCTTTTTAAAAGTGCTGTTCTTGATCAAGTCATTTGGTCTACTCGTTCAGAGTCGAACTCCAACTTATCCTTGAAAATATTCCTGCATTCACAATCCAAATCTGTGACTGAATTGTCTATTCCATAAATAAGTAAGTTGTCCTTTCGTGAATAAACTTTTGAGAACAGTGATTTGTTGCGAAGTTGCTGCAACTCCTCGTGCAGTGAATTTTCAGATATCGCCATTTTGGTTTCAAGTTCTTGCACTGAATTCGAAACAAAATCCACCGCAGACTCCACAGTAGTAATGCGCTTGGCCAAGTCTGCGACTTCTTCCTTAACAGAATCAATCCTAGTACATATCACACATCACTCCGGATACTTTTCTCCAACCATTCCAACCTGCCTGCACATGCTTCTTCACCTCTTTTCCACATTCTCCATTGCTCTGGATTGTTGAGCCTAAGTACTTAAAATCCTCCACCTTCTTTATCTCTGCCCCCTGTAACCTCTCCGTTCCTCTTGGGTCCTTGTCGTTCACACACATGTATTCTGTTTTACTGAGGCTAACCTTCATTCCTCTCCTTTCCAGGGAATACCTCCACCTCTCTAGATTTTCCTGCACTTGTTCTCTGCTCTCACTGCAGATCACAATGTCATCTGCAAACATCATAGTACATGGAAATTCTTGTCTAACTTCGTCTGTCAGCCTGTCCATCACCATAGCAAACAAGAAGGGGCTGAGAGCTGACCCTTGATGCAGTCCCACTTCCACCTTGAATTTTTCTCTCACACTGACAGCACACCTCACCACTGTCTTATATCTCTCATACATGTCCTGCACCACTCTAACATACTTCTCTGCCATTCCAGACTTCCTTATGCAATACCACAGTTCCTCTCTCGGCACCCTGTCATATGCTTTCTATTAATTTAATTCATATGACAACCAATATTGCATATTATTATTGCAAAGTTCTAAAGTGTGACCGACTTCCTGAGTTGTCAGTGTCACTGTAAGTGTTATATGTGGTAAACACTATACCGCACCCAGTCCTCCCGTGTGTTTTTCCAATACCCAGTAGAGGGCCAAAGTGAGCACAGGAAAACACCATCAAAATGCAATCTAAAACAATGACGTGAATTGATCTAAACCCTAACCCCATTAACATTGCTTTGGGTACTATTTCACTTCAAAGTTGACATCCTTTGGCATCCTTACAATTGTACTTTATAAAACATAACAACATCGAATTTAATTGGAATACGTTAGGTTTAGCTTAATGCAGCCATGAGGCGGGGGGGGCACTAACCAGTGTCTCTCCCCCTTATGCCGGTCCCAAGCCCGGATAAATGCAGAGGGTTGCGACAGGAAGGGCATCCGGCGTAAAACTTCTGCCAAAAAAAAAAAAAAAATGCAAATGATCAATACAGAATTCATACCGGATCGGTCGAGGCCCGGGTTAACAACGACCGCCATCAGTGCTGTCAACCAACAGGGTGCTGATGGAAATTGGACTACTGTTGGTCGAAGACGTCGAAGAAGGAGAGGCGGGAGGCGTGTCCGTAGGCAGAGAGAGAAGAGGAAATGCGTGAGCCTCGGACTGAGAGTAGGGACTTTGAATGTTGGAACTATGCAAGGAAAAGATAGGGAGCTGGCTGACATGATGCAGAGGAGGAAGGTGGACATACTGTGTGTTCAGGAGACAAGGTGGAAAGGTAGAAAGGCTAAAAGCTTAGGAGCAGGGTTTAAACTGTTTTATAATGGTGTGGATGGGAAGAGAAATGGAGTAGGAGTCATCTTGAAGGAGGGGTTTGTCAGGAATGTTCTAGAAGTGAAAAGAGTGTCAGACAGAGTGATGAGTCTCAAGTTAGAAATTGAAGGCGTGATGGTCAATGTTGTTAGTGCTTATGCCCCACAGGCAGGATGTAAGCTAGAAGAGAAGGAGAGATTCTGGAGTGAGTTAGATGAAGTGATGCAGAGTACCCCAGAGGTGAAAGAGTGGTCATTGGAGCAGACTTCAATGGACATGTTGGTGCAGGCAACAGAGGGGACGAGGAAGTGATGGGCAGGTTTGGTATCCAGGACAGGAACACAGAAGGACAGATGTTGATCGATTTTGCAAAAGGATGGAAGTGGCTGTGGTGAATACTTTCTTCAAGAAGAAACAGAAGCATAGGGTGACTTATGAAAGTGGAGGTAAGAGCACACAGGTAGACTACATCTTGTGTAGGCGATGTAATTTGAAGGAAGTCAGTGACTGCAAAGTAGTAGTGGGTGAGAGTGTTGCCAAACAGCATAGGATGGTGGTGTGCAGGATGACACTGATGGTGAGAAAGGTGAAAAGGCAAAGGCAGAGCAGAAGACAAAGTGGTGGAAGCTGAAAAAGGAAGAGTGTCGTGGTTGTCTTCAAGGAGGAGTTGAAACAGGCTTTGGGTAGTCAGGAAGTGCTTCCAGAGGACTGGACAACCACAGCCAATGTGATCAGGAGACCGGTAGGAGAGTACTTGGTGTGTCCTCTGGAAGGAAAGTAGATAAGGAAACTTGGTGGTGGAATGAGGAAGTGCAGGAGTGTGTACAAAAGAAGAGGTTAGCCAAGAAGAAGTGGGACATTGAGAGGACCGAAGAGAGTAAACAGGAGTACAGGGAGACACAGCGTAAGGCGAAGGTAGCGGTGTCAAAGGCCAAACAGAGGGCGTATGATGACTTGTATGATAGGTTGAACAGTAAGGAGGGAGAAAATGATCTATACAGGTTAGCACAGCAGAGAAATAGAGATGGGAAAGACGTGCAGCAAGTTAGAGTGATAAAGGACAGAGAGGGAAATGTATTGACTGATGACAGAAGTGTGCTGGGAAGATGGAAAGAGTACTTTGAAGAGCTGATGAATGAGGAAAATGAGAGAGAAAAAAGAGTAGAAGGGGTGACCGTTGAGGAGCAGGAAGTAGCAAAGATTAGTAAGGGAGAAGTGAGAAGGGCATTGAAGAGGATGAAGAATGGAAAGGCAGTTGGCCCTGATGACATACCAGTTGAGGTATGGAAGTGTCTAGGGGAGGTAGCAGTACATTTTCTGACAAGAATATTCAACAAGGTCTTAGAAAGTGAGCAGATGCCAGAGGAATGGAGGAGAAGTGTGCTTGTGCCCATTTTTAAGAACAAAGGAGATGTACAGAGTTGTGGCAACTACAGAGGGATAAAGTTGATGAGCCATACAATGAAGCTATGGGAAAGAATAGTGGAAGCAAGACTAAGGGCAGAGGTCAGCATTTGTGAACAACAGTTTGGTTTCATGCCCAGAAAGAGCACCACAGATGCAGTGTTTGCTTTGAGGATGTTAATACAGAAGTACAGAGAAGGTCAGAAGGAGCTGCATTGTGCCTTTGTGGATCTGGAGAAAGCATATGACAGGGTGCCGAGAGAAGAACTGTGGTATTGTATGAGGAAGTCTGGAGTGGCAGAGAAGTATGTTAGAGTGGTGCAGGACATGTATGATAGATGTAAGACAGTGGTGAGGTGTGCTGTCGGTGTGACAGAAGAGTTCAAGGTGGAGGTGGGACTGCATCAAGGGTCAGCTCTCAGCCCCTTCTTGTTTGCTATGGTGATGGACAGGCTAACAGATGAGGTGAGACAAGAATCTCCATGGACTATGATGTTTGCAGATGACATAGTGATCTGTAGTGAGAGCAGAGACCGAGTGGAGGAAAATCTAGAGAGGTGGAGGTATGCCCTGGAAAGGAGGGGATTGAAGGTTAGTCTTAGTAAGACAGAATACATGTGTGTGAACGACAAGGACCCAAGAGGAACGGAGAGGTTACAGGGGGCAGAGATAAAGAAGGTGGAGGATTTTAAGTACTTTGGCTCAACAATCCAGAGCAATGGAGAGTGTGGAAAAGAGGTGAAGAAGCACGTGCAGGCAGGTTGGAATGGATGGAGAAAAGTGTCCGGTGTGATGTGTGATAGGAGAGTATCGGCAAGAATGAAGGGAAAAGTGTACAAGACGGTGATGAGGCCAGCAATGTTGTATGGTTTAGAGACAGTGGCCCTGGGGAAAAGACAGGAGTCAGAGTTGGAGGTAGCAGAGATGAAAATGTTGAGGTTCTCTTTGGGAGTAACGTGGATGGATAGGATCAGAAATGAGTACATCAGAGGGACAGCACATGTTAGATGTTTTGGAGACAAAGTCAGAGAGGCTAGATTGAGATGGTTTGGACATGTACAGAGGAGGGATAGTGAGTATATTGGTCGTAGGATTCTGAGGTTGGAACTACCAGGCAAAAGGCCCAGAGGAAGACCAAAGAGAAGATTTATGGATGCGGTGAAGGCGGACATGACGGTCGTTGGAGTAAGAGTAGAAGATGCAGAGGATAGGGAGAGATGGAGGCAGATCATTTGCTGTGGCGACCCCTGAAGGGAACAGCCGAAAGGAAAAGAAGAAGAAGAAGTTAGGTTTAGCTTTTTTGGTGTCATGGTTAATTCATGTTGCGCTGTTGGTTGTCAAAACCGTGCAGGCGGTCCCAAAGAAGTAACTTTTCACCAGTAAGTGTGTCTCAGTTTAACCTTCATTAGGCTGTAGGCTTGAAGCTTAAGTAACATTACTTACCCTGAAATTTATGAATGACTACTTTTTATTATTAGCCCCAGTGTACCAAGTATGTATGTAACTGGTCTGTTATTGTGTATATCTGTAATCAATACAAAATGTATCATGTTGCTACTGCTCATTTATATGATGTAATGTTACATCTGTAGCTTAACTGTAAGTGTTTGTGGTTATAAATGTGTTGTGCCGTTTTGTATATTTTCATCTCTCAAGTTCTGGGGACAGGCTGCAGGTTCTGATTCCCCTTGGGAGCTCTTTGTTCTAACATTAAGTGAATAAAACTAACGTACATGCCTCAGACGATTGATTTCTGAACCTGAGAGCGATACTTGTGTGGAATATATTGATAACATTTCCGAGATTGTTCATCCTTTTGTACAAAAAGTGTCCGAAAATTCCTTGTAATTTGTGGAATACTGTCCAGTATATCAATTGAAATCCCTGCTACACTATACAAAGACAAGACAAGAGAGGTGGGTGTGGCACTTGACATGTTTGGATGGGGAATACTGTATTATTAAGGTCTGTACCTCCTATTATGTATCAATGTATCTTCCAAACCTTCCTGGGCATGCTGCAAATGTTTAGATTATCTTCATGTCTCTAGAGATCCAAAACATCCCTAGTATATAGATTTATAGCATCGTTTTCGAAATCAATGTGTGTTTTGCCCTGACCAGAAGTCAGAGCCGATTGACCATAGCGGTATACATAATATATGCAGAGTCCTCAGTCTGGTTTTTCTTCTACATCATTGTCTAACCCCCCAGCAACTAACCTGTAGATGTCTCCCGTGCTCACTTTCGCCCTCTTTTGGGTATTGGAAAAACACGGGAGGACTGCGTGCGGGATAGTGTTCATGATGGAACGAGCTGTCTGTGGCAATGGGAAACCGTGGAAGTTGATTAGCCAAACTCTGATGGAAGAGACGGATGGCATACACTCCCTTCCTGGTCACTCAATCGCCAGCCAATCACAGAGGCCTGTGAGCTCATTCATACAACTGGGCGGATAGCGCTTGCCCTCCGATTTGCTGGACCCACCCCCAAATATGCATACACCAAAGTTCGAAAAGAGGCAGGTGGCTAACATCACATGTCACAGAGGGGTTGAGTGCATGCTTTCGCCCCTCCCTGGTGGTCCTGTGATAGAGAAGGTCATAACTGATGGATTCTAATTAGATACGACTAAATTGAGGAGAAAATGGGGGGAAATCCAAAAAAAAGGAATAAATCATAAATATAAAAGGGTTAAATCACAAACTTGGAGGGAAAATGCAAACTAAAATGAGTTTCCAGGCTTTCCAATGATCATGTGATCCAGGCAGAATGGGGTGGTGTGGGGTTAGCATGTCTGCCTCACAGCAAGAAGGTCCTAGGTTTGAGTCACGTGTGTTTCTGGATGGATCTTCCGTGTTCTCCCTGTGCTTGTGTTCGTTTCTCTGGGTTTAGGCTAATTCTCAGTTCCAAATTGCCCTTTAGGTGTGAGAGTGCGTGTGAATGGTTGTATATGTGTTACCCTGTGCTGGACCACCCTCGCCTAGAGTCTGCTGAGTATCCAGTTTGGAAGATGAATGGATGATCATGTGAGATGGTGGATCTGTTTAGATTTTTTATTTTTAATAGAGATCACAATATCTCACCAGGGTATCATCACATCATTTATCATACTATATGGGTATAATATCATGTAGCTGTTTATTACATAAAATGTAGTTAAACATTAGAATTTAGAAATATAAACATGAACGCAGATCAGTTTTTAATAAAAAAATTTCAGACTCACATGAATTTTATTTGTTTTATTCTGTGTACAAAAGAAAAAAATTATATGAAAATAAAATACACTCAAATGTAAACATCATCTGAGACACATTTATTATTGTCAAAATTTTTATTTATTTTTATTTTCATGAAAAACATCATCCTTTTTTAATCTAAATTGATGAAACACCAATCAAAAGTCTTCTTTCTCGACATTTCTACACTTTCAGACTTCACCTATATACCACCTGTAACCCTGGAGATGGGGCCTAATGTTTAAAGCAGTCTTTCAAAACTGTTTATGGAAAAGTGATCTCAGTGGTCCATTAAAATACTCAAATAGTTTTGCCGGCGAATCAGATACATTTTATTTTTGCAACTGACCCCTCCCCACCTGCCCCCCAGATTATCCAATCAGCCTTTAATTAGCATAAGAAGCTCATCCTACTTCCTACTGCATAAAAAGTGGAATCAGGAAGACAGTGGGCACAAAAAATATGACTTTCCCGTCCTTAGTCCAACTCAGAGCTTAATGTTCTTCTATGACAGGAGCTTACTGAATTTATTTAAAATTCACCCTCCCTGTTGTCTCTCTGTTTGTCTCTGGTGTGTGTGTGTGTGTGTGTGTTTCAGAGGCGTGCCGATTAGACATCACAATTTACATTCTGTTGAACATGTTTATGTGGCTAGACGTGTGTGTCTCTACAGCTCCTCTTTACGTTTGAGGATAAGTTTGCGAACCATCTCAGTAATTTTTGGTCGAATTTCCTTCACGGACACTTTAGGACCCCACGCCCCGACCACCTTCCCATCAACATCAATCAGATACTTCCAGAAATTCCAATCAGGCTCCTGCCCAGTCAACTCTGAAAGAGACAAACATGTATAGACACAAAACCAGAGAGACAGACAGAAGGATAGAGACAGAGAGAGAGGCACAGAGTTGGGATTAGAGAGAGGGATATATATATATATATATATATATATATATATATATATATATATATATATATATATATATACACCCACACAGTGGTACCTGACCTTACGAAAAATCCAGTTTACGAAAAACATTTTCCTAAATGTTTTGTCTCTGTATACAAAACACGCCATTCAAACAATGCATGACTTGCTCTCCCACTTACTACATGTCCCAACATCCCGCCCTGTTGGCCTCCCATTAGCTATCTCCCAACATCCCGCCCCACTGGCCTCCCATTAGCTATCTCCCAACATCACACCCTGCTGGCCTCCCATAATAGCCAATGGGAGGGAGCTGCATCTCCCATAATGTTTTTCGTGTAAAGGACAGAGTTACTGGCTTTTAACCTTCCATAAACATTTGTAAGATTATAACTTTGCTCAGAAGACATGGTCAACACACACGCGCACACACACACGTGCGTGTGATTTCCGGTGCGAGTGAAAAGAAGAAGCAGGCTCGTGGTTGAGTCTTATCGCAAAGGAATATGGCCAAACCCGTCTACCATCGGTACAATATTGAAGCAGAAGGAGGTCTTAAAAGGTATATTTTTATCATTTTTAAAGGGTTTAGGGGTAGTATTGGGGGCCTTGGAAAGAATCACACGTTTTACATGTAAAATGCGGTTCAATTTACGAAAAATCCAGGTTGAAAAAAAGGCTCTGTAACGGATTAATTTCGTAAGGTGAGGTACCACTGTGTATACATACATACATATATATATATATATATACACACACACACACACACACACACACACACACACACATATGTACTGTATTAATCCCATAAGGGAAATGATTTCCTATGTAAAATGTAAAAATTTCATCTGTATTTAACACATCCAAGGTGTGAGCATGCGCACGCACGCGCACACACACACACACACACACTCACACACACACACACACACACACACACACACACACTCACACACACACACACACCGAGGTACCCACAAGGCAGTGTGGTGCCTTGCTCAAGGGCACTTCAGCCATTTTTTATGGAGGAAGGGAAGGTGCAGCTCACTCCCCCCATTGCCACATATTTTTCCTGCTGGTTTTGGAATCGAACCAGTAACCTTTCGGGCCCATCCCACTTTTCTCACTGTTAGGCTACGGCTGCCCCATAGAGAGACAGAAAGAAAACAAAGAGAAAGAGAAGATGGGGTGAGACTCCCGGTTAGCTGCGCCCACTTTATGTGAGGGGCAGTGCTGACTTAATGGATAAGGTGATGGTTTATTGAGCCAATACCCGCTATCACTACTGTTGGGCCCCTGAGCAAGGCCCTTAACCCTCAAGTGCTCAGCTGTATAAAAAAATTGATGATTCCAAGTTTCTCTGTACAAGGATGTCTGCCCAGTGCTGTAAATGAGATCATAATGAAATTCTGCATATCATTTCACCTTTATACTGTGTGTGTGTGTGTGTGTGTGTGTGTGTGTGTGTGTGTGTGTTTTTATACCTGTAAGGTATTTAAAAGCATTGTTGGCCCCAGTCCCAACAACAGCAATTTTGCTGAAGAGAGGGAAGGAGACTCCGTAAACGCGCCTCACGAAGCTGTCGATCTCTTTATCACTGCCAGGCTCCTGCTGGCCGAACTGATTACAGGGGAACCCCAGAACGTTAAAATGGTATGGTCCAAGATCCCTCTGTAACTGCTGCAAGTCTGTGTAGTGCTCTTCAGTGTAGCCGCACTCACTTGCTACGTTTACTACCAAGGAGACCTGACACAAACACACACACAAACACACACACATACACACACACACACACACACACACACACACACACACACACACACATAAGAGACAAACAGAGAGACAACAGGGAGGATGAATTTTAAATATATCTTCAGTAAGTACAGTAAGGCAGACTAGTTGATGTGTGTGTGGGTGGGTGGAGTATGATTAATTATCTGAGTGAATAATTCATGAGCTTATTAAGCTCTGCTTGCTGAAAATAAACCTGTAACATTTACACCCCTCACAGTGTACTGCTAAGGGAATAACATCCAACACATATTTACATTTGCAGCATTGGGCAGATGGTCTTGTCCGGAGTGACTTAAAATTTGTATTTATTTGGGCAATTGTGGGTTAAGGGCCCTCAATCCAAAGTGAGCACACACTCACAATAGAAGGCTGCTACACACATTGGGGCAACCAGAGGGCAGTTGGGGGTTAGGTGTCAAGGGCCCAGCAGTGGTGACAGTGGGGTTTGAACCGCTGACCCTCAGATCAATAACATCACCTTATCCACTAAGGCACCACTACCACTCTGCTTACACACTCATTTCACACACATCTCACATAGATCACACACTCAGCTCAGCCTCATCTCACACTCTCAACTCACGCTCATTTCAGACTCAGCTCACACTCATCATTTCAGACTCGGCTCACACACATTTCACACACATCTCACCCACTGATCTCACACACACACTCATCAAACACATTTCACACTTATCCCCAATCCACAGTGAACACATGGATATAAACAGTGAGAGTAAACAGTGAGCACACACACACATAAACAGTGAGACCTGACACACACACACACACACACACAAACACACACTCACACACACACACACACACACACACACACACACACACACACACACACACACACACACGGAGCAGTGGGCTGCCACACATATTGGGGTGCCCCGAGAGCAGTTGGAGGTGAGGTGCCTTGCTCAAGGATAACTTCACTCAGTTTTAATGACTGCAGCATACAGTTTAAATAACTGTGGTTTATAGAATAATGAAGGGAGAAATTAAATACTGTTTATGCTGTTCTAACAAAATAATCAGCATTATGTCTACATTCATTCATTTTCTGTAACCGCTTAATCCTGATTATAGTCGCAGGGAGGCTGGTGCCCATCCCAGCCGACTCCTGGCAAAGGCAGAGTACACCCTGGACAGCTCCCCAAACTATCTAAGGGTGGAAACACACTGACAGCTTTGCAGCCTACTCTTGTCGAAAGTCAGCAATGGTTCTTTTACATGTCTCACACCATAGACAGTGAGAGGCATGGCCGGCCTTTGATATGTTACCTGCACAAGCGGGACAGTAACAACCTGTGGAGAGTGGGGCTTGAACCCCCAACCTTAGGATCAGTAATCCAGCACCTTTACCACCAGGCCACCACTGCCCCCATGTCTGACTGGCGGATCACGGCCTTGTGGCACCCCCATCCCTGGTGGAGGGGGAGCCCGCTCTTCTGTTCGGGCACGGGGGCATTATGTTTACAGTTTATTGTTCAAGTTCTGTTTTCTCTTTCTTTTTTTTTATAGCTGAAATTGTTTTCTGAGTGTTTTATATCCAAAATATGAAAATAAAGGCGGTGACCTTATCCTGAAAATGAAGGTCATGCTGGGTCATGAGAGAGCGAGAGAGAGAGAGAAAGAGAGAGAGATGCGTTGAGTCGGAGATGAAGTGTGTAGAAGCGCCATCTCGTGGCACTTCTGATTACTAGTTTAAATAAACGTATGGATCAGAGCAGGTTCAAATCCACAGGTCTGTATGGCGATTCCTGGAGTTATTTTTTTTTTAATCAAAAGTAGGGCAAAGAAGGACAAACTGTGTCCCAGGAGCAGACCGATGGCACCGCAGGGAGACTGAGACGTGTCGGGAGTGAATGGTGGCCCGTATGTTGTAATCCCACAGAACAGAACGCTGGTGATAATAGAAAGGAGACAGAGCACATCATGCACAGCCGCATGGCGTCAGAGCAGAACCTCATCGTGCACCTGCTCGTCCCCTGGACATCACTGACAGAGCTGCAGGATGGCGCAGTGGAAGAAGGCCGAGCAGTTTGATGAATCATGTGCATGTATAACACACTCACGAGGAAGAGATGGCACAGAATGTACCTGTGATGAGAGAAAGAGGGTGTTCTGAGTAATTTTCTGCTTGGAAACCTTGGGTTCAAGAATTCATGTGAATGTTAGTTTGAGTCATGTGATCTACCTCAAAATTTCTCCAGACCAAGTTATACCCTTTTTTGGTGTTCCATTTCAACAGGAAAACATACATGCTATAGTCGTCTAAATACTTGGCCAAGATTGTTTAAATTTGTTCATTAATTTTCCAAACCAATTTATCTTTTATTTAGCTCGCAGGGAGGCTGGAACCTATCTCAGCCAGCTCCGGGTGAAGGCAGGGTACACCCTGAACAGCTCACTAGTGCATCCAAGGACCAACACACACAAGCAGTCACACTCACATCTAGGGGCAATTTGGAATAGTTCCTGACTCTAATGTGGCTGTTTTTTGTCTGTGGGAGGAAACCAGAGTACCTTGAGGAAAACCATGCAAAAACGAGGAGAACATGCAAACTCCACACATCCCTGCTGAGTCCAAAACTAAAACCCAGGACGGCATGTGAAATAATAATAATATTAATTCATTTTTCATACATTTTCTGAACCGCCTATTTTTAAATAGGGTCGTCGGTAGGCTGGCGCCCATCTCAGCCGACTTTGGGCGAGGTACACCTTGGACAGCTCCCAACGACATCGCATATAATAATAATAATAATAATAATAATAATAATTTTGTGATTTTTGTACAGATTTAAGTACATCAAGAAAAAAGTGGAGAGAATTCAGAAAAGTCGATATTATAGAGATTTATTCATTAGATATTCCACAATATCTAGTTAGTTTCTGAAATGTGTTTTATAGTTCATAAACAAACAAATAAATTCTCAAAAAAAGTTTAAATCCACATTTTCCATCCTCAAGAATTCTAATAAGCATCTCAAGTGTTCAGATCGTTTTACTGAGCTTCAGTAGTATGGAAATGTTTCAACTGGTTATTTTATTGTGAAATTAATTCATAAGGAAGAAATTATTTAAATGATTTTAGTGATCATTTCAATAAAAAAAAAAAAGTTAAAGAGAAACTATATTAACTTGATTCCATTTTTATGTGTCTGCAGGGTGCATGGTGACAGTAATTGTTATAAATAAAGAAATATAGATTTTTTGAGAAGGATCATGGATGCAGTGCGCGTGGAGCTCGGGAGAAGTTTTGCCACGTCGGCACCAAAGTGATGCAGCAGAAGATCATATGAACCCGAACATGTTAAAACTTTATTAATGCGCAACAACCAGGAAAATAATCTGCATGCTCCGGGAGAAAAGAGAAAAAAGTGGAGAGTAAATGGATGAATTGAAAGTCCATTTCTTTCCTGCATGTTAGTAAATGGGTCGGTCCACAAGAGCGCGCGACTCACCGAACCTCGATATTTCTCCAGAGAAACTAATCTCCCTCTACTGTTCACCACTTTAAACGTGTAAAAGTCCTTCTGCTTCGCCTCCACCGAATAACTCAGCAGGAGGAAAGGCAGCACTCGGAGGATCATCATCTTCTTCCGTGGTTTGAACGTGAACTGTTCACTTTCAGCTCTTCCTGAACATCAACATGACGAACCGCCGGTTCAACTGCAACGCAACGGTATTCATTCGGATCAGCACTGCGCTCTTTATACACAACTGAAGGTAAAACCTAATTTACGCTGTACGACGAACGCCAGTTAATGAGTCTGCGCAGATTGTGCGCAGAATTGGCTAAAACAAATACTGTATCAAAATAAATAAATAAATCTTTTAAACGTACTGTACAACAAAAAACATAAAAACTATATATTCATTCATTCATTCATTTTCTAAACTGCTTAATCCTAATTTGAGTCACAGGGAGGCTGGGGTGCATTACAAAAATCTCAACACTGCACTATATACAGTACTGTACTGTCCACTGGAGCACCACAAGGTTGTGTTTTGTCACCCATTCTGTTTATCATTTATACCAACGATTGTGTCAGTAAAGCAACAAGAGAGGCATGTAAAAGAACCATTGCCTCTTCTTCTTCTTTTACTTTCGGCTGCTCCCTTCAGGGGTTGCCACAGCAAATCATCCGCCTCCATCTCACCCTGTCCTCTGCATCTTCTTTTCTGACTCGAACGACCTTCATGTCTTCCTTCACCACATCCATAAATCTCTTCTTTGGTCTTCCTCTAGGCCTTCTGTCTGGTAGTTCCAACCTCAGCATCCTACTGCCAATATACTCACTATCCCTCCTCTGTACATGTCCAAACCATCTCAATCTAGCCACTCTGCCTTTGTCTCCAAAACATCTTACATGGGCTGTCCCTCTGATATACTCATTTCTGATCCTATCCATCCTCGTTACTCCCAGAGAGAACCTCAACATTTTCATCTCCGCTACCTCCAGCTCTGCCTCCTGCCTTTTCCTCAGCGCCACTGTTTCTAAGCCATACAACATCGCTGGCCTCACCACTGTCTTGTACACTTTTCCCTTCATTCTTGCTGACACTCTCCTATTGCACATCACACCGGACACTTTTCTCCAACCATTCCAGCCTGCCTGCACACGCTTCTTCACCTCTTTTCCACACTCTCCATTGCTCTGGATTGTTGAGCCTAAGTACTTAAAATCCTTTCTGATTTGCATCATAAAAGTTTGGCATTGGTTTTATGTTGGATGCCCTTCCTGACACAACCCTCTGCATTTCTCCGGGCTTGGGACTGGCATAAGAGGGAGAGACACTGGTCTCTGGTCACTGGTCTATATATATATATATATATATATATATATATATATATATATATATATATATATATATATATATATATATATATATATATATATATATAGTATATGAGACAGAGAGAAAATAAAACCGTTTCCCATCAGTTTTACACATATGTGGTCAAAATACAAGGAATGAAACTTATTTACAGTTATTGCAATAGTTATTACAAACAGCTCGACTGTAAAGTCATCATAAATCCATCTGTTTACAGACATTTTATCTCTTAACCCGGAACCTCCTTGGGATGATGGGACAGCAAAAGGTGATCAATACTCTCGACAGTCAGGCCTCCAGCTACTGTCATTTCTTCGGAGCCAGAGCCAACTGGATGCTCTCTTTGGTGCTTGAGCCATGGTATTTATTGCTCTTTTCCTGTCTCTACTTTTTATTCCTAGGGACACTGCTGGGAAACCACATACTCCTACTTCAACAAGGAAGTTCCATGCTTGCCAGCCTCGGTGTCTACAGTCTTTCAACAGCTCATCATACTTTGCCAGCTTCCTCTTATGTGCTTTCTGGCATCTGGTCTCCCCTGGTACTGTTAACTCGATGAGTAATTTCCTTGTACTCTCTGAGAATAGCAGAACATCTGGTCACAGAGTTGTCCCTAGCATTGGTGGAAATACAAGCCTGCTTCTACGGTCAGCCTTTAGTTGCCAATCCTTGGCTATGCTCAGGATACCACCTCTTGCCTGGTGTTTGGCTGGAGCATGATCTCCACTTCTAACAAAGTTGATGAAAACTGTATGTTTGCCTTTGTGATCTTTCTTCCTATGTTCTCCAATGTGTGGGCCAAAGCTGGTCATATCTCCACCTGTATCACCTCTATGGAGATATGACACCTGGTCATATCTCCACCTGTATCTTCCCTGGCTAAGTGCAACCTGGCGTGATGACAGAACGTGCTCTAGGTTAGCTGGCTGTTGGTGCAGATGACTTGAGGGGTCTTCTATCATTCCCCAGTTTCATAAATTTGTTGGTGTAGGGAGTACATCATATACAAATCTCAGCCAGAACTGCAGCTGGAACGATGTCTACTTCCATATTTGATCCCATGTCAACTCTGTCTGCTCAGTATCCCACCTTGTCCATGCTACTTGGTTTCCCATCTGCACTGCCCGTTCACATAGCTGGTTTCTTCCTCCTTTTCCCTTATCTCTTGTTGTACCAGGTGTCTTCTGTTCTTTGGATTATCTCCTTTCCACTTAGTTGTTGGTTCAGTGCCTGGACCTTGTCTTCCTTTGCATACAGTTTCAACAATGTCTCTGTGTTGAAGGTGGGATTCAGCTTTAGTACAGCTTTAGCTGCCCTCCATTTATTTCCTGATTGAATTTAAACTCCTGCTTCAGGGACTTTCGCATCTTTGGAATCTCTCAGGGTCATGATTAGTTGTGCCTTCCCAGCTTTGAATTCCTCTACAACTGATGAAAGTGGCAATCGAACCTTTGTTGATTTGCAGTAGAGTCCTGTTGAGGAGAAGCATTGTGGGATCCCTCGCCGTCATCTAAGATATCTGTTGGTTTTTACTTTCCATGCCCTTGATTTTTGACAAGGTAATATCGTACAGCGTCAATGGCTGCATTATTCTGGGTAGGAGCCCATGTTGGAAGATCCAGGCTTTAAACTTCCCTGGTAGCCCTGACCTGTCAATATTCACCAGTCTTTCTCCTGTTTGCTGTTCTTAATGTCTTTCAGTCCAGCATCTTAGCATTTCGCTCAGCACTTGACTGGATTCCCAATGATAGATGGGATCTGTTCATCTTGGTTCCACAAGATAAACTTCTCAGTGACTTGGCCTTTTTCATTCACCATGCACCTTGATTTGGCAGGTTTGAACTTCATCCTTGCCCATTTGGCAGTCTCTTCTAATGACTGTAGCACCAATTGAGCCTGTACATGTGATATGGTTGTGATGGTTAAATCGTGCATGAACCCTCTGCCTGGTGTTTGTCCTGGTTTTGGCCCTCTGGCTCATCTTTTCCGCTCCTATGAGCAACTTCATTATCACCACGAGAACCACTGAGATCGTGCAGCCTGTCACTGTGCTGTTCTCTACTTGTTGCCAAGATAATTCTGTTATAAGACAGCTTTCTGCTTTGTAATCACTGTTCTTATTAACCATAAAATATAAAAATAATGCATAAATATATTTATTATGGAACTTTGTTAAGACTGTACAGATTAAAGTACTGTGCGTATCGAGATGGGAGAATTTTAGGAGGGAACTTAAATGGTGAATAAAACGCAATCATAAAAAAAAAATAACGAATAATTTATACAATAATAAAGTGTTTCACTTTACTGTAGAATTTGGATATAACACTGAGCTGAACTGTGGATGCGAAATTTTATTATTCCTGTCGTGTGCACGATAGTGAAAGTAAAGAGGTTTGAGACACAGCCCTCCTGCTTGCCAGCATTACCCACAATGCATCTCGGCGAGAAGTGAAGATGGCGTGTGGGGCCTTAAATGAGCAAAACAAAAACATAAGCAGAGGAAGAGGTCGCGTTTAATTGGAGATTTAAACGAATTTTTTATTAAAAATTGACCAGTTAGCTACGAAGTAAGATGATTATGCATGTATGGATCACTCGCTGATAATTTATTTGGGATTTTTGGATTACGGTGAGTGTTAAAATTAAAAGAAAACACGATACGCGCTAAGTTAGCCGAGATAAGCTAAGCTCTGGTCTGTACAGAAATCAGTATTTGATGAATGAATACACCAAAAGCACAGTGTGCAGCTTGTAAAGAGGAAGGTTATTATTTGATGTTCTTTAAATAAATATTATTTTAAAACGGCAGCACTGTAAAACTTCACTTTGTTGTTTTAGCCCTAGCTTAGCATGAACATTCCGAAACGATTAATTACCTGATTAAATTTCGTGTTATTTACCTGATTAAAACTTTCGTGTTATTTAAGGCATTAACTTTTAATATTACATGTATCAATAAGCTCGGGTGTATTGATATTTTATGAAATAGTGTGTTTGTTAGTCCAGAGTTTAGTTTGTTTTTGTTTTGATCTGGGCCCTCCTGAAATGACCTTTTACTAAAAACTGTAAAATGTCTTATTTATATTATTGTGTTTCACTCCGATTTGTGGTGTTGAGTTTCTTGTGGACTTTGAGGCCAAAATGGTGCATGTAAACGATATGTATCTATTGTACATGTGTATATTGTAGTACAGTATCTACACTTGCTGCCAGCGTTTCCCTATGCAAATAAGATACAAATACACAGCGTGTTCTTATTGACTAATATGGTGACGTACTGCGTGTTATGCTAATAACCTCTTTTGTCATAGTCAATTTGAATATACAGAAAATACGGAATATTAACGATTCTATCCTGGGATAATTATATTCATGTACTATTTAAAAACATTAAGAATATACTGAAACACTAAATCTGTCCAATACAATGTCATCTGACCGAAGTCTTTAAAAATGAAGAAATTCTTACATTTTCTTATTTTTTTTTTATTTAGTGTTAATGAAAAGGTAAATCTCTCAAAAATTGGTGCGTTTTCATTGTGAGATCTGGTGTGTGACCCAGAAGTCTGAATTATTTGAAAGAGATGGAGAATTGATCCAGTAGTAGAAATATTTCTACTTATTTTTTATAACCTGATAAAAATGTCCAAGCTTGTCAGTTACCTGTAATTAATGCGCACTTTCTTACCAGATTCCAGAATTTAACAGGGCAGTGAAATAAAACTGTATATGTGGTCGGTGTCGGGATGATTACCACAGCTAACGATCCTGAGTGCTGTGATAAACCTGTAAACTACTAAAAGCTAGCATAGTTGAGAGTGGATAGTTTTACCGAAGGTCAACAAAAACAAAACCATCACTGACATGAAATGGAAAAAATTTATTTTTAGATTGAGTTAAAAAAAAAATTTTTTTCAGGTAAAGTTTTCCAAAATTCACCATATTGAAGTTATTGCAAAAGTCTGTATTATGTTGTCATTGATCACGATGTTATATTGCATCTCCCAGCTCTGAAAAGTCACTTGCCTTTTTATTTTAATTTCATTTCATGTAACATTTTTTAACAACACAGCAACCAACATTTAAAAATTATGTTGAAGCAGAGTTACAATGCAGGTTAGGCCTCGCCCACAGTGCGTCTGCAGCTGACCGTGACCCTGTATTGCAATGGTGCTGCTTAGATTCCTGATTTATAATCTGGAGCTGGAAATATTTTCTATGCTGTGGAATCAAAAATATTAATCACACTTTTTGTGTTTCTCTCTAGGTTCGGACGCAGTCATCCTGCAGAGCCTCCGGCCTGTTTATTTTATTTTATTTTAATCTTTTTTTATACTCAGACACAGTGTGAACAAGATGGATGAGGCCAAAAGCCCGCTGAAGTTAGGCAAAGCATCTCGCGTGGGTGGGAGCAAGGTCTCAAGAGCGCAGAAGGAGTGTGAGAATGCCAAGACGCCCAACCGCAATAAAAACACCACGGTATCTAGAGTGAAAGAGGAAGGCCAGAGTGGGCACGGTGGGGGCACTCAGGAGGTGGGCAGAAGTAAAGCACGCAGGCTGACAGGGAGAACGGGTTCTGGGGAGAGGGGCAAGGGGAAGACTCCGAATCAGCAGGGGGTCAGGAGTGGAAATCTCACACCACCCGTCACCAAGGAGGAGAACGCTGCACTGAATAAAAGTCCCAGACCTGCCAACAGACATGTGAAGGACAGATATATAGGTGCGTGTGTGTTAGTTACTGGGTTTCACCTGTATCTTATTATAACATACCTTATAATGGAAATACGATCAGCGTTTTACGTGTCGTAGTGCAAGCTCAAAGTTTTGAGCCGCTACAGTAATCGCTGTGATTAGGGGCTAATATTTTTCAGACACTTTTTGCTATTTATGGCATTAAACCGTTCTGTGGCATCACTTGCTGTTCACATACTTGATACACTTCTGAGACATTGAATCCTCATTATTTATCACTCCTCTTCCTCTCCATCTGTCTATCAGTAGAGCTTCTACAACTTATTTTTTCATAAAATGTTGAAGATGTGTGTCCTATACAACATGATGATTCTTTCAAGACAAATAAATGTATAAAGTGTAAAGGTTAAAATAAAGGTAGGTTTAGAGCTCATGTCTGGGGGTTAAAATACTCCCTTGTGCACCTGCGCGTCTCCTTACTGCCGTCGCTAATACTGTAGCAAGTCAAAGCACAGAATAGAAACGCTCCCCAACTTACGAACAATCGTCTTACGAACATCTGGAGATTTGAATAGGGCTGCCTGAAGTTGAAAGTGAAATGAAATTGAAGAATAAGTAGTAATAGAAATGGAATTAAATCTGTAGAAATATTTATCATAAATATAAGTATGAAATATGATTAAACATTATCCTGAAGTACATTTAATACTAGGCTCTGGCAGAGGGGTGTGGCTGAAATGTGCTTTACACCAGAGGTCCAGGAAGATAAGCAGACCTGATACATTTCTGAACTCGTGCCAAAACTTTCAAAGAAGAAACTGACTCCAGTATTATAATGAACTGGATAAGAGTGAAACTCTGTAAATCCGATCAGATACGTTGTGCTGTGCTTGGGAGGAACCAGGAGTTTAAACATGGGACATAATGATATTGATAATGTACCGATGATTATGTAGAGAGAGAGAGAGATTGTATACAGTACAAACTCGTATAGGTTACTTATAAAAGGTTTAAACACACGTTCCCCTCTAAAGAATGCCCTGTAACAACTTACGAACAAATTAATCTTACGAACGGCTGTCCAGAACCTAACTCGTTCGTAAGCTGGGGAGCGTCTGTACTCTTTACTCGTTACCCTCCAAAAGCACATCTAGACCCATGGTAATGTTTTTCATGACTTGTCGTAGCTGTCCTTTTTATGGTCTTGTTCAAAACGAGCCAAAATGTCAGGAACCGACCCATTTAAAAAAAAAAAAAAAAAAAAGCAATAAACGCACCCCTTCATGCATTTGTTGATACTGAAGGGAACATACAGGACGAAGCATCGTTAACAAGCATAATGTGGAAACATCCTGTGATTTGTCACTTCTCTTAAATTTTCATTAACAGTGCTGTGCTGTGTTACCTTTCATGACTCTTTTAGCTCGGACCCCGGAATCTGCTTGCGGATGTACTTTATGTGGCGGTGGATATTGCCTAAATTTTATGTATTGCGATATAATGCGATTTCTAGCATGTATTGTGATACTGTATATTGCAAAAAGAATTTTAAATTAAATGTGAGCCTGTTCTTGACAATATGTATTCTTTATTTCAGAAATCAACAACATTAAAAATGTTGCCTTTACTCATTAAAATAAAAATTCTAAGCATCAGAAAAATCTACTTCTGAAACTTGAATGTTTTAAGCTTTAGCACAAACAATAACACTGAAATAGAACTGCATATTGAGCAAGGTAAGCTATTTAAACAAAGTAAATACACATAAAAACATTAGAATAGTATAATTGCATCGAGTGCTTTTATTAGTGTATTGTGAAATCTTAATCATTAATGCATGCATATTAAATTTTTATGGTGGGAGTAAAGATGGAGCATCATTCACGTATGTGCAGAACTGTATCATGCACGACTAGACCGCATCAGACCTGTTACCCTATGAGCAGTATATGATATAGTTTCAAAATTCAAGATTTTATTTACCATTTGTGCTTTTATACACATAGGAATTCTTGTGCGGTCGTGTGAAGAGTCAAGTTATAAAAAATAGGAAGGCTCATATCAACAAAATACACTTCTATAAAATAAATACATACAATCCTATATTTAAAAAATAACTTACACCGGCCCAGTAAAAAAAAAAAAAAAAAATCATAATAATAATATAATTATAATTGGGGGAAAAAAAAAAAATATATATATATACACACACACACACACACACACACACACACAGTGGAACCTCAACTTACGAAAGCCTCAACAAACGAAAAATCCAGGTTACGAAAAATATTTTCCGAAAATGTTTGTCTCTGGATACGAAACAAGTTCACGTTACGAAAGCACCATCTCAAAAATTCAAACAATGCACGAGTTGCTCTCCATTGACTATCTCCAAACATCCCGCCCAGCTGACCTCCCATTGGCTAGGAGAGATGACGCAGCTCCCGTGAGCAGCAGCTTGTTTCATGAGTTTTTCGAGTGTGCTCATTGCAACTTTATTTTTTGGCTCAGGCTTTTAACCTTGCATAAACCTTTGTAAGATTATATGTCTGCTAAGAGGACATGGTCAACACGAAGTAAGTACCTTAAAAGATATGTTTTTATAATTTTTAAAGGGTAGTATTTGGGGCCTTGGAATGAATCACACGTTTTACATGTAAAATGCGGTTCAACTTAGGAAAAGTTCAGGTTATGAAACCACTTCCGGAACGGATTAATTTCGTAAATTGAGGTACCACTGTGTGTGTATCTGTATATACATATATAATAATAATAATAATGATAATATAATAAATAAGTAAATCAGTATACAGGGATCCCTCGGTACTTCGCGCTTCAATTAATACGGCTTCATTGAATCAAAAATAAATAAATAAATATTCATCGAATTAAAAAAAATAAGGAAATTAAGGAAAAATAGGGGAAAAGTTATGGAAAGTGTCACAAAAACAAGGCCAATTATGCAAAAAAAAAAAACCCCATCCCAAAATCTTAGATCAAAACTGGATATATTTTTGCATATGTGTGTGCACACGAATCTGCACGTGCACGTATGTATGTATGAATGTGTGTGTGCACAGACGCTCCCCAGTTTACTAATGAGTTAGGTTCAGAAAGGCCATTCTTAGATTAATTTGTTTGTAAGTCGTTACAGGGCATTCTTTCGAGGGGAATGTATGTTTAAACCTTGTGTACGTAACCTATACAGGTTTGTATACGATCTGTCCCGTGTTTAAACTCCTGGTTCCTCTTAAGCACAATACAGTGGATCTGATCAGATTTACAGAGAGTTTCACTCTTATTCAGTTCATTATAATACTGGAGTCAGTTTGTTTTTTCTTTGAAACATTTGGCAGGAGTTCAGAAATGTATGGTTCTGCTTCTCTTCCCTAACCTCCAGTGTAAAGCACGCCACGCCCCTCTGTGGGAGCCTAGTAATATGTTGAGGTTTTTTTTTTTGGGAGTAACTAGGATGGATAGGATCAGGAATGAGTACATCAGAGGGACAGCACATGTTAGAGGTTTTGGAGCCAAAGTCAGATAGGCTAGATTGAGATGGTTTGGACATGTACAGAGGAGGGATCGTGAGTATATTGGTAGTAGGATGCTGAGGTTGGAACTACCAGGCAGAAGACCAAAGAGAAGA
Source organism: Plotosus lineatus (assembly GCA_024760905.1). Taxonomy (NCBI): domain Eukaryota; kingdom Metazoa; phylum Chordata; class Actinopteri; order Siluriformes; family Plotosidae; genus Plotosus; species Plotosus lineatus. Next base: position 58,190,401 of record CM045731.1, on the reverse strand, counting down.
TTTATGGATCTGGTGAAGGTGGACATGGAGGTAGTTGGTGTAAGAGAAGAAGATGGAGAGGATAGGGTGAGATGGAGGCAGATGATTCGCTGTGGCGACCCCTGAAGGGACCAGCTGAAAGGAAAAGAAGACCGATTTGGAGCATGTTGAGCCTGAGGCGGAGTCCGCAAGTTGTGTGACATCATTTTGTGTGAGTCGACAGAGTTATTGCCGCGTTAAGCAAAAAATTTACTTGGTTAATACCGCATGGTTAATGTGCCTTGTTGGAGATCAGGCTCATGGGACCGCTTCCCTCTTTTGCTCATTTTAAAATAAACGTTTAAGCAAAAATCTAGATGCAGTAGGTCAGTACATTTTTGAGCAATTAACAACATGAACGGTGGTTTTGTTTTTAGCTGGAATTTCTATATCCTGTATAAAAGCATTCTATTGGCTGATGGCCTTTGTGACAGTCCGCACTGTCCAATCATTTCATGGCTCTTATTATACCTTGCGCTCCAAACACTGAATGACTGTAGATAAGAGGACAGAAACACAATTGTGTCAGGATTACATGCTGGGACTTCTGCGGTCGCCATTTTTTTTTTTCAACAAAAGTATTATTTCTGCTTCTATTAGTGGAAATAGCCAAATTTTTTTACTGTTCCGAAGTTTTCCGAATGCATGTCAAAAAAACGGTTTTGCTTCAGAGTACAGTCGGCCCTTGACATTCGCGGGGATACGGTTCTGGGCCTTCTTGCGAATCGAGATAATCCGCAAGTTCTGTACCCGGAAGTAAAACCCCATGTATGACGTTGAGCAGCTGGCAGTAAAATACTATGTATCTATTACATGCACTAAAATATGCTTCTTAAACACATTCTACAGACAGTCTTACTCATTAATACAGTATTACTGTAGTAAAATGTAGTCATGATTAAGAAAAACTTTTAAATTCTGTACCGTGATATTTAGTAATAAAATATATAAACATTATACAGCATATACTGTTGTAAAGAACTTGTTTTAAAGTCTTTTTCAATTATTATTCCAGTACAGTACCTAAGTTAATTACAGTACCAAAAGGATAAACTTGATTACGCTTCATGTCCTTTTACATTGAACTTGGAGTGACGTCTTGGAGTGATGTGTCAAAGATGGCACTGCCTAGAAAGCAACATCATGGAGTTCTCAGAGTCAAATTGTTTCTTTGTTCATTTTAATTTATTGAGTAGAGTCGACCGGTCATAGATGAGCATAGTGCAAAATATGAACAAACAAATTAAAACGAACTTAATAGCATGTGAGCTCTGCTAATAGCACGTGAGCTCTGCTTAGTTATACACGACCGAAGAGACTCTGATCTTATAGCTGTCGTAGAGTCGACCAGTGGCAGACGAGCATAGTGCAAAACATGAACAAACAAAACAACAAATTAAACATTTAAAAGGAACAATTTGACTCTGAGAACGCCGCGACGTCGCCCTCTGGGCAGCGCCATCTTGGAGACTTCACTCCTACTTCAATGTAAAAGGACATGAAGAGTACTGTAATAAAGTTCATCCTTTTGGTATCGTTTGTTAAATATGCTACAGAACATAACATCTCACACATAAACATGAACAGTACTGGAATAATAATTGAAAAAGATTTTAATACAACAGTTCAGAGAAAACCGTCGTTTCTCAGGAGAAAGTCTTTTTTCTTCAGAAGAGACATCCAGCGTTTTCCATCACTTAGCCAGAGAAGACGCACAGCGTTTGAGCGGTATCATAGAGCTTAACTGGTAATTCGAACACACAAAAAAAGCCTCATTGACAACTTGTGCGCGACTGAGAAAAAAGGGGTGGGACATCAGCTCAACCAATCAGGAGAAAGGAGGACAGCCATTGGCTGAATTTGAATCATTTGCCGGTTGCTCGGCAGTCAGTGAATACTCAAACCGTGGGTGCAAAACCACAAATAGTCAAGGGCATACTGTATCGCAATACGTATTGTTTCCGTATTGAAATCGGTTTCATTGTGCAGCCCTAATTTTATGTTTGTTAAACATTATACAACATAGATGACACCATCGCGTCTATTGTCACTGAATCCACAGAAATGTCACAAACACATCTGCTCTTTATTTTGTTTTATTTTTCCTCTGGAATGTTGTTCAATTAAGCACTTACGGCGATATGAACCTTTCCGTGTTAGGTGAGGTTTCGGCGAGACATCAGGTGGAGGGCGGAGTCTTAGACCCTGCTGACCAAACGAACCTGACCACGGATCAGCAGCTGGGACTGAAACAGGCTGAGGAGCGACTACAGAGGGACTACATCCACAGACTCACCAAGGTGAGAGTTTCACTGTCGCAATGAGAGAAATGGTTCAGGTCCCTTTAGTGGAAGTCGTATAAACTAATAAGTGTGTCTGTGTGTGTCTATGATTTCTACAGCAGTCCCCGGATTACCCAAATTTTCAGTATCTATGCAAACTCTGCTCGGTCCACGTGGACAACATCCAGGGTGCTCACAAACACATCAAAGAAAAACGGCACAAGAAGAACATCATGGTAACACACACACACACACACACACACACACACATATATATATATATATATATATATATATATATATATATATATATATATATATATATATATATATGTGTGTGTGTATGTATATACTAGTCCTTTTTTAATACTGATGATTTTGGCATACAACTCATGAAAACCCAAAATTCCTATCTCAAAAAATTAGCATATTTCATCCGACCAATAAAAAGAGTGTTTTTAATACAAAAAAAAGTCGACCTTCAAATAATTATGTTCAATTATGCACTCAATACTTGGTCGGGAATCCTTTTGCAGAAATGACTGCTTCAATGCAGCGTGGCATGGAGGCAATCAACCTGTGGCATTGCTGAGTTGTTATGAAGGCCCAGGATGCTTTGATAGTGGCCTTAGGCTCATCCACAGTGTTGGGTCTGGTGTGTCTCAACTTTCTCTTCACAATATCCCACAGATTCTCTATGGGGTTCAGGTCAGGACAATTGTCAGGCCAATTGAGCACAGTAATACCATGATCAATAAAGCATTTACCAGTGCTTTTGGCACTGTGAGCAGGTGCCAGGTGGTGCTGAAAAATGAAATATTCATCTCCATAAAGCTTTTCAGCAGATGGAAGCATGAAGTGCTCCAAAATCTCCTGATAGCTAGCTGCATTGACCCTGCCCTTGATAAAACACAGTGGACCAACACCAGCAACTGACATGGCACCCCAGACCATCACTGACTGTGGGTACTTGACACTGGGCTTCAGGCATTTTTGCATTTTCTTCTCCCCAGTCTTCCTCCAGACTCTGGGGCCTTGATTTCCGAATGACATGCAACATTTGCTTTCATTCGAAAAAAGTACTTTGGACCACTGAGCAACAGTCCAGTGCTGCTTCTCTGTAGCCCAGGTCAGGCACTTCTGCCGCTGTTTCTAGTTCAAAAGTGGCTTGACCTGGGGAATGCGGTACCTGTAGCCCAGTCCACTGCTTCCACAGGTCCCCCAAGGTCTGGAATCGGCCCTTCTCCACAATCTTCCTCAGGGTCCAGTCACCTCTTCTGGTTGTGCAGCGTTTTCTGCCACACTTTTTCATTCCCACAGACGTCCCACTGAGGTGGCTTGATACAGCACTCTGGGAACAGCCTATTCGCTCTGAGATTTCTTTCTGTGTCTTACCCTCTTGCTTGAGGGTGTCAATGATGGCCTTCTGAACAGCAGTCAGGTCGGCAGTCTTACCCATGATTGCGGTTTTGAGTAATGAACCAGGCTGGGAGTTTTTAAAAGCCTCAGGAATCTTTTGCAGGTGTTTACAGTTAATTGGTTGATTCAGATGATTAGGTTAATAGCTCGTTTAGACTACCTTTTCATGACATGCTAATTTTTTGAGATAGGGATTTTGGGTTTTCATGAGCTGTATGCCAAAATCATCAGTATTAAAACAATAAAAGACCTGAAATATTTCAGTTGGTTTGCAATTAATCTAAAATATATGAAAGTTTAATTTTTATCAGTATATTACAGAAAATAATGAACTTTATCTCAATATGCTAATTTTTTGAGAAGGACTAGTGTATATATATATATATATATATATATATATATACACACACATTATATATATATATATATATATATATATACTAGTCCTCAAAAAAATAGCATATTGTGCATATATATATATATATATATATATATATATATAGGGGCAGTGGTGGTCTAGTGGTATAGGGCGCTGGATCGCTGATCCAAAGGTTGGCGGTTCGAGTCCCACTCTCCACAAGGTTGTCACTGTCCCCCCCAGTGCAGCTAACTGGGTTATCAAAGGCGGGCCATGTCTCTCACTGTCTATGGTGTGAGGCATGTAAAAGAACCATTGCTGACTTTCGTAAAGAGTAGGCTGCAAAGTCGTCAGCGTGTTTCTGTCCCTTGCTAAAAGGGTTGTGACAGGAAGGGCATCCGACGTAAAAACCTCTGCCAAATTAATCGTGCGAATCAAAATGATTCGCTGTGGCGACTCCCGAGTAAAAGGGAAAAAGCCGAAAGGAAGACAGACAGACATATATATATATATATATATTATATCCTTTTGCCTGAAAGCTGAAATAAACAGAAAATAGCATAAATTAAAAAAAAAACCAAGACCCCTTACTTTTCCCTCTCGGAAGTAAAATCAAGCCAACTAACACAAATGTCAACTTTAGCACATGGCACGTGAACCAATCAACATGAACAAATGCACATGGCCAGGAATGAGCTTAAATTCATGACATTAGTGAGCAGGAGAATGGGGTGAAAAATACTCACTTTCTGATAGGTCCATATCTGGCTCATCGCTAGTTTTGCTGTAGCAGTTTCTAATGGTTCATCGGTTGTTGGACATTTACCAAGAGAAAACAAACAAAATATTTCCGTTTTTAAAAGCACGGCGGAAGAATCAAATTTGTTGTTACTGATGAACATTATAGACATTCCCCACTGGCAGGGGTCTGGAAATGCTGTGTAAACTCACTTTTACAGGCAGTGAACGCCCCATTTTACTGTTACAGAGACTGGTTGAATGAAATTGGTAAGTTTGATCTATGATTTTTCTCGCAAGTATACATGGGCGGTTGGTTATTCGATGTAAGAGCAAAAACACTGGGGGTGGGGTGGGGGGTGCACTTATTGGAGCAGGGCGCTTATTACTTTGAATACGGGATTATAAATGCATATATATATATATATATATATATATATATATATATATATATATATATATACACACACAGTGGTATCATGACTTAGGAAATTAATCTGTTCCGAGGGTAAGCTCGTAAGGCAAAATGTTGGTTAGATAAAGCAAAAATTCCCATAGGAAACAATAGAAAACAAATTAAACCGTTCCAACCCCCTCCCAAACTCATATAACCTGACACAAACACGTATATTTGACCAAGTATATTAAAGATAAACATGTAAAAACAATAACTGTTTCATAATAATAATACATGTACATTAACATTAATAATAATTAATAATAAATAATAGTAAAACAAGAACAAACAATAAGTCAATTAACCCTTCTGATCATGCGGCGAAGATGTCACATAGGCAGGCATGAGGTGGTGCGTAACGGAGGAGGAGGAGAATTTTGTGCATGTGCACGCTATGAATGCCAGTGAGGAAAGGCTTGTGCTGAGCTCCCACAAGGCCAGTGCTTCTCAAATAGTGTGGCGTGCCCCCCTTGTATAATTGTGAATTTTCTACAGTAGGTCCTAGTGGCGCTCTCACTGTGTTCCCATTGGTGTAGGGAAAAAGCACCGAGCAAACGATATGAAGTGCAGTTTACACTATAGTCGGTGGTGGTGGTGGGGGGTTCTTCCTATAAGAAAATTATTGAGAAGCACTGCACAAGGCATTCTCGGAGTGCGGAGGAATACATACGAGGCGAATCAGCCTAGAAAAGCCATTTCCTCAGCAGACCTTGTAAATCAAAATTTTACTAGGTGGGATCGAAGCTTGTATAGCTTGTTAGCTACACTTTGTTTTTGTCGGCCCCCTTACGTTTGTTTTTGTCGGCCCCCTACTTACGAAATTAATCCGTTCCAGAGCCTTTTTCGTAACGTGGAAGTTTCATATGTAGGGGCGCATTTTACATGTAAAACGCCTGATTCGTTCCAAGGCTACCCCATAAACCCTTTAAAAATGATAAAAGTACACCAATTTTGTATGAAATATGTGTTAAAAGTAAAAGAAAATTATTTATTAAACCATTTAAGCATTTTATTAACATATTAAAGCATTTTATTCACATGTATTAATTAAACCATTATTAAACATTTTTTGTTGACCACATACACACACAACACTGTCTATATCTCTCTCTCTCTATATATATTTCTCTCTCTCTCACACACACAATACACATTACACAATACACATCTCTGACATTTGTGTATTGTGGCGCGCCCCGCTGAATGCGGGCTCCGCCCACACGCAGGATGCTGGAGCATTTTAAGACAGGGAATTCAGAGTGCATTCCCTGCTTGACAGAATGGAGGTCCAAACTCAACTCTAATTTGATTCCTTGAGGGATCGGAGGTCCAGATGAGCCGCATTTTGCTCACATTTGGCGAAGCGCACCACATTTATTAAACATTTACTGAATTAAACAACTTAAATTAAACTAAAAACTAAAGAGTTTAGCCTCCACTGACTCTGTAAGCAGTCTCTCTCGCTCGCGCTCTCTCTCTCTCTCTCTCTCTCTCTCTCTCTCTCTCACACACACACACGAATGCACACGCGCGCGGACACACAGACACACACACACACACACACACACAACTGTCTCTCTTGTGTGTTTTGTCGAAAGCGGGCTCCACCCACACGCAATGGCAGCTGACGGAACAATTCTATTTAAATGTTTAAATGGGCAGGATGTTGTATTTAAGCAGAATTACAGTACCTGTTTGAAAGATCAGAGGTCCTGATTTAATATTAACTGGCTTCCTTGCGAGATCGGAGGTCTTGTTTCACGGCGCTCTCTGCTCATGCTTCAATATCGTGCTGAAATGATCGCCTCTGTCACTGTGTTTCCGCTTTAACGTCTTCTGCTTCAATATCGTCCTGATTGTAGAGGGGTTTCGGCGATAACGAAATATAATGCTGCAATGATCTCAAAACAAGCAACAGTCATGTTCAACTGTCCTTCACGTGTGTGACAAACAAGCTTTATGGGTGCAGTACTATGGAGACTCGGCTCCCTCCTGGCCAATGGGAGGCCAATGGGAGGCCAGCAGGGCGGGATGTTGGGAGACAGCCAAAGAGAGAGCAACTCGTGTATCGTGTGAAATTTTGATTGATGCGTTTGAATTTTGAATGGCGTGTTTGGTGCTTTTCGTAAGAGGAGGTTGTTTTCGTATACAGGGGACGAAAACTTAGGAAAATGTTTTTTGTAGCCCGGAGTTTTCGTACCCAGGGGGTTTCTTTAGTAGGGGGCTGACTGTGTATATATATATACACACACACGCATACATATACAAATGTATATATGTGTATCCAGACGCTTCCCAACTTACGGACAAGATATGTTCCGTATGGCCGTTCATGAGATCAATTTGTTCGTAAGTCGTTATGGGGCATTCTTTAGAGGGAAACTGAATGTTTAAAGCTTGTATAAGTAACCTATACGAGTTTGTACTGGAAACAATCGGTCCGTCTGTCTGTCGCTCGCTCTCTCTCTCTCTCTCTATCTTGTGCCACCAGAAGGATCCAATGGAAGGGCAAGTGCCAATACAACTGGGTTCCTGTGCTGCTGCAGGAGTTGCCAGAACGTTACTGTGAACGAACAGCCTCTGGGTACTCCGACTCTCGATTAGAAACACGCTGACGGCTTTGCAGCCTACTCTTGTCGAATGTCAGCAATGGTTCTTTTACATTCCTCACACCATAGACAGTGAGAGACATGCACTGGGGCGGACAGTGAAAACCCTGTCGAGAGTGGAGACTCAAACCGCCAACCTTAGGATCAGCGATCCAGCGCCTTATCCTACGAGACCACCACTGACCCATTATACACCTTATAATGACAATAAATGTATATAAATGCAAAGGATAGGGTGAGATGAAGGCAGATGATTCGCTGTGGCGACCCCTGAAGGGAAAAGCCGAAAGGAGAAGAAGAAGACAACAAACCTTATAAATAACAAATCCACAGCCACGTCAAGGATGAGAATCACTGGCGGCACTGGTGCTTGATTGGGACTCGTTAGCGCCTCCAGAGCCTTTGCTTTACACTAGTATGTATCATGTTAGTGTCCAAACTCACATTATTTTTATGGCAGTCCGTAATCCACAATGATAAGGCATTTTCCATTTTCACAACGGCCTTATTGCCTTATTGTTATAGTCTGTGCTAGGTGGTGGTGTTTAACTCTTCTCTCTCTATCTCTCTCCACATGCGCTGGTGAGGGGCGTGGCTGTTACCCGCATGCAAAATCCAGAGAGTGCACCTGAATTCACTCCGCCATCAGCGCTGTTTTTCCCTCACCACTACGGTGAATACGATTTTCCTGCACCCCAGTGCTTCCCTTGAGCTCAATAAAAGTCTTTGTTTCATCGTACTTGGTCTCCTGCGTTTTCGGGTCAGACTGATATGCGTATTTTCTCTTCCTACTTCTTAATGTAGTGCACAATCGACTCATTAATGACGTAATGGCGAGCCACAGACGCAAACCTTCACCCTTCTTTTCATAAATCTAGAAGCTTAACTTTCTCACTAATTGTCATCATTTTCCTTTTCTTTTTCGGTTCATTAGATGATCTTCCTGTGACGCCGGGAGCATATCAGTCGGATATTCGGAAAGTCTCTGGATTTCGCCTGCGGGTAACAGCCTCACCAGTGTATGCAGAGAAAGTTAAACGCCACCAACTAGCACAGACCATAACACTTCCTGGGCATTTTTGGACCATTTTCAAGGCTTTAGTAATACTGTAGTATACTACAGTACTTAGGAGCTCAAAGAGAGGAAAACTTGGGCGCTTGGCTGGAGAACTGCTGATACATAGCATAGACGAACTAACAATGTGGCTCGAACACAAAGACAGGAATATTTCAGTTAGTGTGCAATGAATTTAAAATATATTAAAGTTTAATTTTTATCAGTACATTACAGAAAATAATGAACTTTGGGGCAGTGGTGGGTAGGCTGCAAAATCGTCAGCGTGTTTCTGTCCCTTGTAAAAAGGTTTGTGACAGGAAGGGCATCCGACGTAAAAACCTCTGCCAAATCAAATGTGCGAATCAATATGATTCACTGTGGCGACTCCCGGGTAAAAAAAAAATTAATTAATAAAAATGGAAAAAGCCAAAAGGAAGACAGACAGAAAATAATGAACTTTATCACAATATGCTAATTTTTTGAGAAGGACTAGTACTTCTTCTTTTACTTTCGGCTGCTCCCTTCAGGGGTCGCCACAGCAAATCATCCGCCTCCACCTCACCCTGTCCTCCGCATCTTCTTTTCTGACTCCAACGACCTTCATGTCTTCCTTCACCACATCCATAAATCTCTTCTTCGGTCTTCCTCGAGGCCTTCTGCCTGGTAGTTCCAACCTCAGCATCCTACTGCCAATATACTCACTATCCTTCCTCTGTACATGTCCAAACCATCTCAATCTAGCCTCTCTGACTTTGTCTCCAAAACATCTTACGTGGGCTGTCCCTCTGATATACTCATTTCTGATCCTATCCATCCTCGTTACTCCCAGAGAGAACCTCAACATTTTCATCTCCGCTACCTCCAGCTCTGCCTCCTGCCTTTTCCTCAGCGCCACTGTTTCTAAGCCATACAACATCGCTGGCCTCACCACCATCTTGTACACTTTTCCCTTCATTCTTGCTGACACTCTCCTATCGCACATCACACCGGATACTTTTCTCCAACCATTCCAGCCTGCCTGCACACGCTTCTTCACCTCTTTTCCATACTCTCCATTGCTCTGGATTGTTGAGCCAAAGTACTTAAAATCCTCCACCTTCGTTATCTCTGCTCCCTGTAACATCACCGTTCCTCCTGGGTCCTTCTCATTCACACACATGTATTCTGATTTTCTGAGGCTAACCTTCATTCCTCTCCTTTCCAGGGCATACCTCCACCTCTCTAGATTTTCCTGCACTTGTTCTCTGCTCTCACTACAGATCACGATGTCATCTGCAAACATCATAGTCCATGGAGATTCTTGTCTCACCTCTTGTGTCAGCCTGTTCATCACCATAGCAAACAAGAAGGGGCTCAGAGCTGACCCTTGATGCAGTCCCACCTCCACCTTGAATTCGTCGGTCACACCGACAGCACACCTCACCACTGTCTTACATCTCTCATACATGTCCTGCACCACTCTAACATACTTCTCTGCCACTCCAGACTTCCTCATGCAATATCACAGTTCTTCTCTTGGCACCCTGTCATATGCTTTTTCCAGATCCACAAAGGCACAATGTAGCTCCCTCTGACCTTCTCTGTACTTCTCTATTAACATCCTCAAGGCAAACATTGCATCTGTGGTGCTCTTTCTTGGCATGAAACCAAACTGTTGTTCACAAATGCTGACCTCTGCCCTTAGTCTAGCTTCCACTATTCTTTCCCATAACTTCATCGTATGGCTCATCAACTTTATCCCTCTGTAGTTGGTGCAACTCTGCACGTCTCCCTTGTTCTTAAAAATGGGCACCAGCACACTTCTCCGGCATCTGCTCACTCTCTAGTACCGTGTTGAATGTTCTTCTCAGAAAATCTACTGCTACCTCTCCTAGACACTTCCATACCTCCACAGGTATATCATCAGGACCAACTGCCTTTCCATTCTTCATCCTCTTCAATGCCCTTCTCACTTCACCCTTACTGATCTTTGCTACATCCTGCTCCTCAATGGTTACCTCTTCTACTCTTTTTTCTCTCTCATTTTCCTCATTCATCAGCTCTTCAAAGTACTCTTTCCATCTTCCCAGCACACTTCTGTCATTAGTCAATAGAGTTCCCTCTCTGTCCTTTATCAATCTAACTTGCTGCACGTCCTTCCCATCTCTATTTCTCTGCTGTGCCAACCTGTATAGATCATTTTCTCCCTCTTTACTATCCAACCTATCATACAAGTCATCATACGCCCTCTGTTTGGCCTTAGCCACTGCTACTTTCGCCTTACGCTGTGTCTCCCTGTACTCCTGTTTACTCTCTTCGGTCCTCTCAATGTCCCACTTCTTCTTGGCTAACCTCTTCCTTTGTACACACTCCTGCACTTCCTCATTCCACCACCAAGTCTCCTTATCTACTTTCCTTCCAGAGGACACACCAAGTACTTTCCTACCTGTGTCCCTGATCACATTTGCTGTGGTTATCCAGTCATTTGGAAGCACTTCCTGGCCACCCAAAGCCTGTTTCAACTCCTCCTTGAAGATAACACGACACTTCCTTTTTCAGCTTCCACCACTTTGTCTTCTGCTCTGCCTTTGCCTTTTTCACCTTTCTCACCATCAGAGTCATCCTGCACACCACCATCCTATGCTGTTTGGCAACACTCTCACCCATGATGACTTTGCAGTCACTGACTTCCTTCAAATTACATCGCCTACACAAGATGTAGTCTACCTGTGTGCTCCTACCTCCGCTTTTATAAGTCACCCTATGCTCCTGTTTCTTCTGGAAGAAAGTATTCACCACAGCCATTTCCATCCTTTTTGCAAAATCTATCAACATCTGTCCTTCTGCGTTCCTGTCCTGGATACCAAACCTGCCCATCACTTCCTCGTCCCCTCTGTTTCCTGCACCAACATGTCCATTGAAGTCTGCACCAATGACCACTCTTTCACCTCTGGGTGTACTCTGCATCACTTCATCTAAGTCACTCCAGAATCTCTCCTTCTCTTCTAGCTCACATCCTGCCTGTGGGGCATAAGCACTAACAACATTGAGCATTACACCTTCAATTTCTAACTTGAGATTCATCACTCTGTCTGACACTCTTTTCACTTTTAGAACATTCCTGACAAACTCCTCCTTCAAGATGACTCCGACTCCATTTCTCTTCCCATCCACACCGTGATAAAATAGCTTAAACCCTGCTCCTAAGCTTTTAGCTTTGCTACCTTTCCACCTGGTCTCCTGAACACACAGTATGTCCACCTTCCTCCTCTGCATCATGTCAACCAGCTCTCTACATTTTCTGTGCATAGTTCCATACATACATTAAAAATTACAAATCTGTTACTTTACCTGGAGGTGTCGTTTGAAATTTGAGGTTGCCTTTATGGAACTGCAGACCGGAGTATTACGGTGATTGCAGATTGCTTTGTGGTTTCCATTTGTTGTGGGAATTGGCTCACCAAAATGAATGAGCACGGATGTCCTTTTAGTTGTGTCTTCATTTTGCATATTGCTGTAATAAGAAAACACAAAAATATAAGCCAGCTACTGTAACAGTCTACCCTAAACAAAATGTCCGAAATGTATGGACAACCACTTTGAAGACTAGGATAAAGTAAAGCATTCTGGGAAATGAAGTCTTGTTTCTTTCTAATTTTACACCATTTCAATGTTTACCATTTTAAGGATCAGTTTAATGAATATGTATATTTTTGTAGTGACAAATTGTGGTACAAATGGGCCTATTTTCTGTTAACAAATATAAAAATTGTGCTATGGACATAAGGTGAGGCCCTATATTAATACACTGTATGAATTAAATACATTTTGCAATCATATACAGTGGGGCCAATAAGTATTGGGCAATGTAAAAATGTGCAAGTTCACCCATTTAAAACAATAAGAGAGGTTTGTAATTTTCATCATAGGTACACATCAAGCTTGAGAGACAGAATGTAAAAAAAAAATCCAGGAAATCACATTGTATGATTTTAAAATAATTTATTTGTGAAAATGGGAGGCCAATAAGTATTTGGCAGCCCGCAAAAGTTACTTTTAATACTTTGTAATGTAGCCTTGGTTGGCAATGACAGAGGTCAAACAGTTCCTGTAGTTCTTGACCCGGTCTACACACACTCCAGTTGGTATTTTGGCCCACTCCTCTGCACAGATCTTCTCTAGAGCTGTGATGTTTGAGGGCTGTCGCTTGGCAACTCGAACTTTTAACTCCCTCCACAGGTTTTCGATTGGGCTGAGGTCTGGAGACAGGCTAGGCCATTTCAGAGCCTTGATATGCTTTTTACGGAGTCTCTCCTTGGTTTTCTTGGCTGTGTGCTTTGGATCGTTATCATGCTAGAAGACCCAGCCATGTTTCATCTTTAATGCTCTGACCGAGGGAAGGTTGTTTTTACCCAAAATGTCACAATACATGGCCCCATTCATGTTGCCATTGATACGGTGCAGTGTTCCTGTCCCTTTTTCAGAAAAGCATCCCCAAAGCATGATGTGTCCACCCCCATGCTTCACAGTAGGTATGGTGTTCTTGGGATGCAACTCAGCATTCTTTTCCCTCCAAACACTGCGAGTGCTGTTTAAACCAAAAAATTCAATTTTTGGAGTGCCACTCCTAGGGAGGTTGTCAGTGATGTTATACTTTTTCCATTTTCTAATAATGTTTCCTACTGTTGATCTTTTCTCACAAAGTTGTTCACCAATTGCAGTTTGACTCATCCCAGCTTTGTGCAGTTGTACAATTTTTTCTCTGGTGTCTTTGGGAAGCTCTCTGGTCTTGGTCATGGTGAAGACTGCAGTCTGGCAGTTTGAAGGTGTCTCTTATGCATCTAATCAGTTCAAACAGGTGTCATTCATACTGTTAACGAGTGGGGGCTGAAATAATGTTTGTTTTCTAGCTGCCCCATGCTTGTTGGCCTCCCATTTTCACAAATAAATTGTTGAAAAATCATACAATGTGATTTCCTGTTTTTTTTTTTTTTTTTTTACATTCTGTCTCTCAAGCTTGATGTGTACCTATAATGAAAATTACAAACCTCTGTTATCTTTTTAAATTGGTTAACTTGCACATTTTTACATTGCCCAATACTTATTGGCCCCACTGTAAGTCTGTACAGAATCATTGTTAACTGTACTTTCATTATCATGAATTTCTCTGAATTTCATGGAATTTCAATTCAACTTCTTGCAATTCAAATTTGAATTGCAATTCTATTTCCTGTTTTGAATTTCAATTCAAATTCATATTGAAATTCAAGAATTGAATTGGAATTTGGGAGTCATTCTCAATTCAATTCTGAATTTTGCCCAAGTCTGAAAGCTATATCATAGATATAAATATTAAATATGATTAAACATATCCTTAATTTAAGGTACAGACAGAGGGGCATGGCTGACATGTCCATTGTCCGGGAAGAGAAGCAGAATGATACGTTTCTGAACTCGCGCCAAAACTTTCAAAGAAACAAACAAATTGACTCCAGTATTATAATGAACTAGATAAAAGTGAAACTCTCTGTAAGTCTGATCGGAGCTGCTGTGCTCGAGAGGAACCAGGAGTATAAACACGGGATATAATGATATTGATAATGTACAGATAATTATGTTGTGAGAGAGAGAGAGAGAGAGAGAGAGAGAGGGAGAGAGAGATATTGCATACAGTACAAACTCATATAGGTCACTTATACAAGGTTTAAACATATGTTCACCTCTAAAGAATGCATTGTAACGACTTGCAAACAAGTTCATCTAACCAGCCGGAACCTAACTTATTGTTGCATCTGTGTGTGCATGTGCATCTGTGCGCATGTGTATGCATGTATGTCTTCTTTTCATGCAAGTCCATCTGTATGTGTGTATTTATATTTTGTTTACATCTTATGTTTTTTTATGTTTAATTGTTATTATAATCATTTATAGCATTGAATATGTATTTATCGATATTATATACATGTATGTATATGGCGGATTTTGGGGGAGGGGGGATTCTACTTTGCGGATTTTGATGGTCGCGTGGGGATCTCAGTCCCAATTAACCGCGAAAAGTGAGGGATCACTGTGTGTGTGTGTGTGTGTGTGTGTGTGTGTGTGTGTGTGTGTGTGTGTATATATATATATATATATATATATATATATATAATATATATATATATATATATATATATATATATATATATATATATATATATATATATATCTCGCACCCCGACCGCCAAATTCCGCGAAGTAGGAACGACCCCCCTGACTGACATATACGTACATGTATATGTGTATATAATATCAATAAATACATATTCAATGCTATAAATGCTTATAATATCAAATGTACATTCAAAAATAATGTAAATAAAATATAAATACACACATACAGACATGTGCGCGCACCACATGCATGTCTTTAATTGATTCAAATCTATTTTACTTTCATTTAAATTCACATTTTTTATTGAGCAGAATCTGTATCTTTTAAATGAAGCAAATCATTTTGTATTCTCAATCTTTTTCATAAATTAACATGTCTCCTGACCCTCTCACATTCGTTTAAGCAACTAGAATCTTTATTATTTTTGCAAACAGTTAAAAAATATCTCAACTATTTCTACTCTATAAATCAGGTGGGGGTGACAGATAACAGACAGATAAATAATATACACTCACTATCCGAGTTACGACGTACGCGAATTACAACCACCCGTACTTACGACCACGTCTCGTAGATGCCTATTATAAGTTTACTGTATATGTAGCATTTTGAAAGAACGTGCAGGTTAAGAATACGCTTCTCATGAATTCATAGCTAGTGCTGGGTGGTTTCAGTTTCGTTGTGTTAAATATCCGAGTTGCGACCAATCCGACTTGTGACTGGTTGGTTGGAACCGATCTCGGTTGTGACTTGGATAGTGACTGTATTTAATACACACAATACAGTAATATTCAGTCTCCCACTGCAGTTAACGGGGTTATCAAAGGCCGGCCATGTCTCTCACTGTCTATGGTGGGAGGCATGTAAAAGAACCATTGCTGACTTTCGTAGTAGAGTAGGCTGCATAGCTGTCTGGGTGGTTCTGCCCCTTGTTAAAAGGTTGTGTCAGGAAGAGCATCCGACATAAAACCCTATGCCAAATCAAACATGCGAATCAGACGATTCACTGTGGCAACCCCTGGAAAAGGGAAAACGCAAAAAGGAAAAGAAGAATACAGTAATATTCACTGCTTTTAAGGTGTGTGTGTGTGTGTGTGTGTGTGTGTGTGTGTGTGTGTGTAGGAGAAGCAGGAGGAAAATGAGTTGCGTTCGTTACCCCCACCATCACCAGGTCACCTGCAAGCACTGAACTCAGCTGTGATTGAGGCGGTGCAGGAGCATGGCATCTCAGAGCAGGAATTCCAGCAGAGACACGTCGTGCTGCGGAGCATGGAGCTGATCATCCAGAGACATCTACCTGGTGTGTATACATACACACACTCACTCAGTCACACTTGGGATATTGTGTAATTACTGGGTTGTCTCTCTGTCTTAGCCTGCTCCTTGCGTCTTTACGGTTCCTGTCTTACGCGATTTGCTTTCAAGTCCAGTGACATCAACATAGATGTGCTCCACCCCTCCAGTGTAAGTGTGTGGCGTGTCCTGTGTGTGACATGTCAGTGTTCTGCGGCTGGTTTTTATTCTTATTCGTGGTTCCCGTGTTTCAGATGACGCAGCCTGACGTTCTCATCCAAGTGCTGGACATCCTGAAGAAGAGCGGTTAGCATGACAAGACTTTACAGCTAACAAATCTATTAGGGGCGGAGAAGATACGAACACCTTTGCACAAAACCTGATAGCTAATGCACAGCTTTACGGCCAACACATGTGTAACATTGACACATAGCTTTACATCTAACCTACAGATTTAGATCTTCACTACAGCTTTACACGTAACCAACACCTTCACTAAAGCTTTACAAAAGTTGACACTGAACCTACAGCTTCACATCTAATCTACATGCTTACAAAGCGGTTTACACACCTTTCCACATAATCTACACCTTTTACAAAGCTTTACAACTAAATTACAGCTTTACACGCAACTTATTATCTGTTTATAAAAGATCTGAAGTGGAAGGACGACTTGAATTCATTGAGTTTTTATGTTTTGGTTTAGATGAATTCTCTGAAGTGGAATCGGACTTCCATGCAAAGGTTCCTGTCATCTTCTGCCGGGAAGTGTCCCGGTGAGTGCAGGTTCTGTAGTTACTCGGAGCTCTTGATTGTGTTAAATGCATCAGGAGTGCATTGTCATGTCTCTGTCTCTGTGCAGTGGTTTACTGTGTAAAGTGAGCGCAGGAAATGATGTTGCGTGTCTCACCACCAATCACCTAGCAGCGTTGGTCAAGTTAGAGCCCCGCCTAGTTCCCCTGGTACTGGCGTTCCGTTACTGGGCCAAGGTACACACACACACACATACACATACACACATGCACACGCACACACAGTCACACCTGTTGAGACATGTGGGCTTATCTGCAAATATTAACTGTGTGTAGCTGTGTCATGTGGACTGCCAGGCTGAGGGTGGAATTCCTTCCTACTCCTTCTCCCTGATGGTTATCTTTTTCCTGCAGCAGAGGAGACAGCCCATTCTACCTGTGTATCTTGGCTACTGGGTATATAACACACACGCACACAAACGTTTTACACGTCTTTACATCCAACCTACAGTTATTTTACAGTTGTGACACTGGCATTCTGCTTTAATCTGTTTAATGCTTCAGCAATTGATGTACTGTGTGTGGGTGTGTGCGCGCATGTGCATGCATGTACAGATCGAAGGGTTTGATGTTAAACGTGTGGATGAGTATCACCTGACCGCCATCCAGTCGGGACACTTCGTGGGATGGGAGCACAGACCTGGCGGCAATAACGAGGGACATGGAGACAAGAACAAAAACGAACCCCACAAAGCAGGCAGCCAGAAATCAACTGAGAAAAAGAATGAGAATCAAAAGGGCAAGGTGACATATATACATACATACATACATAAATACACACAGACACACACACATACTGGTACAGATATATATATGGGCAGTGGTGGTCTAGTGGTATAGGGCGCTGGATCGCTGATCCAAAGGTTGGGGGTTCGATTCCCACTCTCCACAAGGTTGTCACTGTCCTCCCCAGTGCAGCTAACTGGGTTATCAAAGGCCGGCCATGTCTCTCACTGTCTATGGTGTGAGGCATGTAAAAGAACCATTGCTGACTTTTGGCAAGAGTAGGCTGCAAAGTCGTCGGCGTGTTTCAGCCCTGTGATGAGCTGTCGAGGGTGTACTCTGCCCTCGCCCGAAGTTGGCTGGGATGGGCGCCAGCCTTCCCATGACCCTAATTAGGATTAAGCGGTTACAGAAAATGAACTGATGAAAATATATGTGTATGTGTGTGTATATATATATATATATATATATATATATATATATATATATATATATATACACACATATATACACACACAGTGGGGCCAATAAGTATTGGGCAATGTAAAAGTGTGCAAGTTAACCCATTTAAAAAGATAACAGAGGTTTGTAATTTTTATCATAGGTACACATCAAGCTTGAGAAGCAGAATGTAAAAAAATCCAGGAAATCACATTGTATGATTTTTAAACAATTTATTTGTGAAAATGGGAGGCCAATAAGTATTGGGCAGCTAGAAAACAAACATTATTTCGGCCTCCACTTGTTAACAGTATGAATGACACCTGTTTGAACTGATTAGATGCATAAGAGACACCTTCAAACCTGCACACACCTTCAAACTGTCAGACTGCAGTCTTCACCATGACCAAGACCAGAGAGCTTCCCAAAGACACCAGAGATAAAATTGTACAACTGCACAAAGCTGGGATGAGTCAAACTGCAATTGGTAAACAACTTTGTGAGAAAAGATCAACAGTAGGAAACATTCTTAGAAAATGGAAGAAGTATAACATCACTGACAACCTCCCTAGGAGTGGCGCTCCATGCAAGATCTCACCTCGTGGGGTTCAAAGGATCCTGAGAACAGTGA
This sequence comes from Plotosus lineatus, assembly GCA_024760905.1. NCBI lineage: Eukaryota > Metazoa > Chordata > Actinopteri > Siluriformes > Plotosidae > Plotosus > Plotosus lineatus. The sequence continues at coordinate 58,171,430 of CM045731.1, read as the reverse complement.
GTAATCAGCCCAAAACTACACGGCAGGAGCTGGTCAATGATTTGAAGACGGCAGGAACCACCGTCACAAAGATGACAATAACAAACACACTACGTCGTCATGAGATGAAATCCTGCATTGCCCGAAAGGTTCCCCTACTAAACAAAAAACATGTAAAGGCCCGTCTGAAATATGCTAAAGACCATCTGGATGATCCAGAGGAGGATTGGGAGAATGTGATGTGGTCAGATGAGACCAAAATTGAACTTTTTGTTTAAACAGCACTCGCCATGTTTGGAGGAAGAAGAATGCCGAGTTAGATCCCAAGACCACCATACCTACTGTGAAGCATGGGGGTGGACACATCATGCTTTGGGGATGCTTTTCTGCAAAAGGGACAGGAAGACTGCACCGTATCAATGGCAACATGAATGGGGCCATGTATTGTGACATTTTGGGTAAAAACCTTCCCTCGGTCAGGGCATTAAAGATGAAACATGGCTGGGTCTTCCAGCATGATAACGATCCAAAGCACACAACCAAGAAAGCCAAGGAGTGGCCCCCTTAAAAAGCATATCAAGGCTCTGGAGTGGCTTAGCCAGTCTCCAGACCTCAACCCAATCAAAAACTCGTGGAGGGAGTTAAAAGTTTGAGTTGCCAAGCGACAGCCCTCAAACATCACAGCTCTAGAGAAGATCTGTGCAGAGGAGTGGGCCAAAATACCAACTGGAGTGTGTGTAGACCTGGTCAAGTACTACAGGAACCATTTGACCTCTGTCATTGCCAACCAAGGCTACATTACAAAGTATTAAAAGTAACTTTTACTAACTGCCCAATAATTATTGTCCTCCCATTTTCACAAATAAATTGATTAAAAATCATACAATGTGATTTCCTGGATTTTTTTTTTTTTTTTACATTCTGTCTCAAGCTAGATGTGTACCTATGATGAAAATTACAAACCTCACTTATCTTTTTAAATGGGTGAACTTGCACATTTTTACGTTGCCCAATACTTATTGGCCCCACTGTGTATATATGTGTATATGTATGTATGTATATATATATATATATATATATATATATATATATTTATATATGGATATATGTGTATGTATGGATATATGTGTATGTATGTATGTATATATCTTCTTCTTCTTTTACTTTCGGCTGCTCCCTTCAGGGGTCGCCACAGCAAATCATCCGCCTCCACCTCACCCTGTCCTCCGCATCTTCTTTTCTGACTCCAACGACCTTCATGTCTTCCTTCACCACATCCATAAATCTCTTCTTTGGTCTTCCTCGAGGCCTTCTGACTAGTAGTTCAAACCTCAGCATCCTACTGCCAATATACTCACTCTCCCTCCTCTGTACATGTCCAAACCATCTCAATCTAGCCTCTCTGACTTTGTCTCCAAAACATCTTATGTGGGCTGTCCCTCTGATATACTCATTTCTGATCCTATCCATCCTCGTTACTCCCAGAGAGAACCTCAACATTTTCATCTCCGCTACCTCCAGCTCTGCCTCCTGCCTTTTCCTCAGCGCCACTGTTTCTAAGCCATACAACATCGCTGGCCTCACCACCGTCTTGTACACTTTTCCCTTCATTCTTGCTGACACTCTCCTATCGCACATCACACGGACACTTTTCTCCAACCATTCCAGCCTGCCTGCACACGCTTCTTCACCTCTTTTCCACACTCTCCATTGCTCTGGATTGTTGAGCCTAAGTACTTAAAATCCTCCACCTTCGTTATCTCTGCTCCCTGTAACATCACCGTTCCTCCTGGGTCCTTCTCATTCACACACATGTATTCTGATTTTCTGAGGCTAACCTTCATTCCTCTCCTTTCCAAGGCATACCTCCACCTCTCTAGATTTTCCTGCACTTGTTCTCTGCTCTCACTACAGATCACAATGTCATCTGCAAACATCATAGTCCATGGAGATTCTTGTCTCACCTCGTCTGTCAGCCTGTCCATCACCATAGCAAACAAGAAGGGGCTGAGAGCTGACCCTTGATGCAGTCCCACCTCCACCTTGAATTCGTCGGTCACACCGACAGCACACCTCACCACTGTCTTACATCTCTCATACATGTCCTGCACCACTCTAACATACTTCCTCATGCAATACCACAGTTCTTCTCTTGGCACCCTGTCATATGCTTTTTCCAGATCCACAAAGGCACAATGTAGCTCCCTCTGACCTTCTCTGTACTTCTCTATTAACATCCTCAAAGCAAACATTGCATCTGTGGTGCTCTTTCTTGGCATGAAACCAAACTGTTGTTCACAAATGCTGACCTCTGCCCTTAGTCTAGCTTCCACTATTCTTTCCCATAACTTCATCGTATGGCTCATCAACTTTATCCCTCTGTAGTTGCTGCAACTCTGCACGTCTCCCTTGTTCTTAAAAATGGGCACCAGCACACTTCTCCTCCGGCATCTGCTCACTCTCTAGTACCTTGTTGAATGTTCTTGTCAGAAAATCTACTGCTACCTCTCCTAGACACTTCCATACCTCCACAGGTATATCATCAGGACCAACTGCCTTTCCATTCTTCATCCTCTTCAATGCCCTTCTCACTTCACCCTTACTGATCTTTGCTACATCCTGCTCCTCAATGGTCACCTCTTCTACTCTTTTTTCTCTCTCATTTTCCTCATTCATCAGCTATTCAAAGTACTCTTTCCATCTTCCCAGCACACTTCTGTCATCAGTCAATACATTTCCCTCTCTGTCCTTTATCAATCTAACTTGCTGCATGTCCTTCCCATCTCTATTTCTCTGCTGTGCCAACCTGTACAGATCATTTTCTCCCTCTTTACTATCCAACCTATCATACAAGTCATCATACGCCCTCTGTTTGGCCTTAGCCACTGCTACTTTCGCCTTACGCTGTGTCTCCCTGTACTCCTGTTTACTCTCTTCGGTCCTCTCAATGTCCCACTTCTTCTTAGCTAACCTCTTCCTTTGTACACACTCCTGCACTTCCTCATTCCACCACCAAGTTTCCTTGTCTACTTTCCTTCCAGAGGACACACCAAGTACTCTCCTACCTGTGTCCCTGATCACATTTGCTGTGGTTGTCCAGTCATTTGGAAGCACTTCCTGCCTACCCAAAGCCTGTTTCAACTCCTCTTTGAAGACAACACGACACTCTTCCTTTTTCAGCTTCCACCATTTTGTCTTATGCTTTGCCTTTGCCTTTTTCACCTTCCTCACCATCAGCGTCATCCTGCACACCACCATCCTATGCTGTTTGGCAACACTCACACCAACTACTACTTTGCAGTCACTGACTTCCTTCAAATTACATCGCCTACACAAGATGTAGCCTACCTGTGTGCTCCGACCTCTGCTTTTATAGGTCACCCTATGCTCCTCTCTCTTTTGGAAGAAAGTATTCACCACAGCCATTTCCATCCTTTTTGAAAAATCGATCAACAGCTGTCCTTCTTTTGTTCCTGTCCTGGATACCAAACCTGCCCATCACGTCCTCGTCCCCTCTGTTGCCTGCACCAACATGTCCATTGAAGTCTGCCCCAATGACCACTCTTTCACCTAGGGGTACTCTGCATCACTTCATCTAACTCACTCCAGAATCTCTCCTTCTCTTCTAGCTCACATCCTTCCTTTGGGACATAAGCACTAACAACATTGAGCATCACGCCTTCAATTTCTAACTTGAGACTCACCACTCTGTCTGACACTCTTTTCACTTCTCGAACATTCCTGACAAACCCCTCCTTCAAGATGACTTCTACTCCATTTCTCTTCCCATCCACACCGTGATAAAACAGCTTAAATTCTGCTCCTAGCTTGAAGCCTTGCTACTTTTCCACCTGGTCTCCTGAACACACAGTATGTCCACCTTCCTCCTCTGCATCATGTCAGCCAGCTCTCTAGCTTTATCGTTCATAGTTCCAGCATTCAAAATCCCTACTCTCAGTCCTAGACTCACGCATTTCCTCTTCTCTCTCTGCCTACGAACACGCCTCCTGCCTCTCCTTCGACGTCTCGACCAACAGTAGTCCAATTTCCACCAGCACCCTGTTGGTTAACAGCACTGATGGCGGTCGTTGTTAACCCGGGCCTCGACCGATCCGGTATGAATTTCATTTTGATCATTTGCATGAGAAATGTGGCAGAAGTTTTACCCCGGATGCCCTTCCTGTAGCAACCCTCTGCATTCATCCGGGCTTGGGACCGGCTTGAGGGGGAGACACTGGTTTGTACCCCTCCCTCACGGCTGCATTATTTTTTATTTCGATGAATATTTAAAAAAAAAAAACGCAATGCACTGAAGCCGCATAAATTGTGCATAAAGCATGAAGTAGCGAGGGATCCCTGTATATATACAGTGGTACCTCACCTTACAAAATTAATCCGTTCCAGCACGTTTTTCGTTACCTCCATTTTTCGTAAGTTGAACCGTATTTTACATGTTAAACGCGTGATTCGTTCCAAGGCTCCCAATACTACCCCATAAACCCTTTTTATAAAAGTACACCAATTTTGTATGAAATATGTATGAAATGGGTATTAAAAGTAAAAGAAAATTATTTACCTTTTTTGAAATCTCTTGAACCACCCATGCGATGCTTTAAAGTCCGGGGGTTGCTGGTCCGAAGAACACTCGCCCCCACCGTCCTTCATGAGGTCCTTAAATATGGCAATTGCCTTTTCCAAAATCATCGCCTCCGTCATTGTATCTCCGCTTTTAAGGCCTCCTTCTGCTTCAATATCGTCCCGATTGTAGAGGGATTTCGGCCATACTCCTTTGCGATTTCACTCAACTGAATCCCACTTTCATATTTTTTTATCATTTCCTGTATTACTTTTATTTATAACGGAGCCCGCTTCTTCTTTTTAGTCTCACCAGCAATCACTTTTATGGGGCTCATGATTAATAACGAAAAATAACACCGCAAAAACACTCAAAAAATTCACGAAACTCACGAATCAACAGTACAACTGTCCTTCACGTGTGTGTCGAACAATGGGTCAAGGCACACGAGAAGCATTATGTGTACAGTACTGTATTATGGAGATTCAGCTCCCTCCGAGCCAATGTTAGGCAATGTTAGTGCAGGGTGTTGGGAGACAACCAGTGGGAAAGCAACTCGTGCATTGTTTGAATGTTTGAATTGCGCGTTTGAATTTTTAAGATGTCAATTTTGTAACGTGAACTTGTTTCGTATCCAGAGACAAAAATTTTCGGAAAATGCGTTTCGTAACCTGAATTTTTTTGTTAGAGACTTTCGTAAAGTGAGGTACCACTGTAACACACACACACACACACACACACACATATATATATATATATATATATATATATATATGCCATTTGTGAACAACAGTTTGGTTTCATGCCAAGAAAGAGCACCACAGATGCAGTGTTTGCTTTGAGGATGTTAATAGAGAAGTACAGAGAAGGTCAGAAGGAGCTGCATTGTGCCTTTGTGGATCTGGAGAAAGCATATGACAGGGTGCCGAGAGAAGAACTGTGGTATTGTATGAGGAAGTCTGGAGTGACAGAGAAGTATGTTAGAGTGGTGCAGGACATGTATGAGAGATGTAAGACAGTGGTGAGGTGTGCTGTCGGTGTGACAGAAGAGTTCAAGGTGGAGGTGGGACTGCATCAAGGGTCAGCTCTCAGCCCCTTCTTGTTTGCTATGGTGATGGACAGGCTAATAGACGAGGTTAGACAAGAATCTCCATGGACTATGATGTTTGCAGATGACATTGTGATCTGTAGTGAGAGCAGAGACCAAGTGGAGGAAAATCTAGAGAGGTGGAGGTATGCCCTGGAAAGGAGGGGATTGAAGGTTAGTCTTAGTAAGACAGAATACATGTGTGTGAACGACAAGGACCCAAGAGGAACTTTGAGGTTACAGGGGGCAGAGATAAAGAAGGTGGAGGATTTTAAGTACTTAGGCTCAACAATCCAGAGCAATGGAGAGTGTGGAAAAAGAGGCGAAGAAGCGCGTGCAGGCAGGTTGGAATGGATGGAGAAAAGTGTCCGGTGTGATGTGTGATAGGAGAGTATCGGCAAGAATGAAGGGAAAAGTGTACAAGACGGTGAGGCCAGCAATGTTGTATGGTTTAGAGACAGTGGCCCTGGGGAAAAGACAGGAGTCAGAGTTGGAGGTAGCAGAGATGAAAATGTTGAGGTTTTCTTTGGGAGTAACAAGGATGGATAGGATCAGAAATGAGTACATCAGAGGGACAGCACATGTTAGATGTTTTGGAGACAAAGTCAGAGAGGCTAGATTGAGATGGTTTGGACATGTACAGAGGAGGGATAGTGAGTATATTGGTCGTAGGATGCTGAGGTTGGAACTACCAGGCAAAAGGCCTAGAGGAAGAGCAAAGAGAAGATTTATGGATGCGGTGAAGGCAGACATGAAGGTAGTTGGAGTAAGAGTAGAAGATGCAGAGGATAGGGAGAGATGGAGGCAGATCATTTGCTGTGGCGACCCCTGAAGGGAACAGCCGAAATGAAAAGAAGAAGATATATAATATATATGCGTGTGTGTGTGTAAAAATTGGTCGTCATACATACTTACATACTACATATGTGTACACACACGTGTGTGTGTGTGTGTATATATATATATATATATATATATATATATATATATATATATATAACCTAGATCAGTTCCGACAAACCAGTTATAAATCAGTTTGGTCGCAAGTCAGATATTTAACACAACAAAACCACTCTATGAATTCATGTGAAGCATATTCTTCACTGGTGTTTTCTTTCAACATGCAAAATAAGTTTGTAAACTTTGCACTGCTCGCAGACAAGGGAACTTTTCCATCTCTGCAATTGGTCCTTCGTGCTGTTTTGTGATGATCGTTGACTTAATTGGGGCTGCTGCTTTCACTGCTTCCTTAATGCGGTCCTTGTATTTCAAAATTGTAGACTCCGTGGAGTTTGAGAGATGGAGATCTCGAGCAATGGAATTTACATTTTTCCTCCTTCATACTGCTTTTTCACTTTCATCTTTGTCTCTAAAGACAGTGCTTGCTTCCTTGCTTTCTGGATACAATTGCCATCTGATGAATCGGACTTCCTCTTGGGGGCCATGGTAATGGTGTACAGTAAATGAATGTAAAATTGTACTGCAAAAGAGATGTATCTAGTCACCAAGTGTAGTGGTAGAATGCAGCGAGTGAGAGATACTGGGATGCTGCGCTGCCACAACTGTCTTACTCGCTGTGCTGCCAGACATATACAGTAAACTCATAATAGGCACCTGCTATTCGTAGTCGTAACTCGCGTATGTCATAACTCGGATAGTGACGTATATGTACATATTGTATTTAAACTTTTAGAGCTTGTTTATTTCTAAAATTCCTTTCATTTAAATAACTTTTCCTTAACCAAGGCATTAGAGCGATTGTGTGCGTGCGTGTGCCCAGGCTCCCTTGGTGTTGGAGAACACGGAGAGTGTCTGTCTTGGCCAGCTGTGGCTGGAGCTGCTGCGTTTCTACACCCTGGAGTTCGCTCTAGAGGATTACATCATCAGCATCCGGCTAAAGGAGCTGCTGCCACGAGACGTGAAGAACTGGCCACGCCGCCGCCTCGCCATTGAGGGTGAGAGAAAGAGACAGAGAGAGAGAGACACACACACACACATACGTTTCGTTTCTGATCAAAGAAGCTAACAATTTAGCTTAATGCGAGCAAGAGCAGTCATCTGTATTAAAGATAGAAATTGGGTGTTGGCTAATGTACACTTACTGTCCATAGTTCCGGATTTCCTAGCAACAGTTACCCTACATTGACGTTAGTGTCAGACAAACCGTGATAGCTTTTTCTCAGCATGGAGCCAGGATTTCAGCAACACCCACCCACCCACGCACACACACACACACACACACACACAAAGAAAGTTGATTTTATGAGTGGCAAGTTTATTTTGGTTTATCTACTTAATCACGCTCATACCTCAAACAACACCACAAACGCCTGCTTATTTGCTAGCAGTCACGAATGGAATTGATCGCTTTGTTTTGCGTTTCAGACCCATTTGCCCTGAAGAGGAATGTAGCGAGGAGTCTGAACAGTCAGATGGTGTTCGAGTACATCCGAGAGCGGTTCCGCACCGCCTATCGATATTTCGCCTGTCCTCAGAGCCGTAACGGATTCGGTCCCGGGCGAGACGCACCCAGATCGTGGATGACCGGGACGCACTCCGCCGAAATGAAGGGAAGAGATGAAGATGACTGCGCAAACAGCACAGAGGACGATGAGGAAGAAGAAGAGGATGACGAAGATGAAGCTGAAGAGCAGCGGGTGAGCAGAGGCTTAACCAGGCTGCTTGTTGGGGATGAGGACGACGACATTGCCCATCACTCGTCCTCTCCAACCCCGTCTCCTCACAACGATCTGTTCATGGACAGCGATGAAGAGGAACGGGACGAAGGGCGACGGAAAGGTCTGGAACAGGACAGCATCGCCCCAGAGGATCTGCACTACATCTTTGACAGAATGATTTTCACCGGAGGAAAGGTACCGTGTTAAACTCTGTTTTGATTGGACAGATGATGCACCATGCTTATTTTCCTTATTGTGGTGAAATTAAGGGAAGCTAATTGCATTAGCTTGGTTTGTGTTTACAGTTGTCTAGCCATAGTGTTCTTCCTGCACTTCAAAGAGATCTGTTCGTCTACTGATTTATAATATTGTAAATGTGTGTTAAAGGGCCGTGTGTGTGTGTGTGTGTGTGTGTGTGTGTGTGTGCGTGTGTGTGTGTGTGTTTTTCCAGCCCCCTACGGTGGTGTGCAGTATCTGTAAGCGAGATGGCCACCTGAAAGACGACTGTCCTGAGGATTTTAAGAAGATGGAGTTGGCGCCTCTACCTCCCATGACTGAGTGCTTCAGAGAAATTCTTGATAACCTGAGCAAACGCTGCTATGGTGAGCAGCTAAACGTTGCTATGTTAGCATGACAGCGGCTTGCTAATCATGTTAACTTCGATGTTGGGGAATTTTGTTTGTAATCTCTCACAGTACAAGGGGTGGAGGTGACGTTAAACCCCTAACCTTTAACCCTCAACAGACACCTTGGTGGACTTTTGTTTTGACTCCACCTAGATAGGAGAAGCTTAATCAGGTTCCACCCCTTGGACTTTTGGTGTTGGAATGTAACAAGTTAATGAAAAGAAGCTTGTGGGTAAGTGATACAGTATAGTGTCTGTGTGTATTTGTAGATGAACTATCACCTTCTCCAGGAGAACAGCAGAGGAGGGAGCTGATTCTAGCTGGTCTGGAGCGCTTCATTCGTAAGGAGTATAATGGTACACACGCACGCGCGCACACAAATCACTGGAGGTGTGATTCATGGACATAAAGTTGAAGGGTGTGTGTGTGTTTGTGCGTGTGTACAGATAAAGCCCAGCTGTGCTTGTTTGGTTCCTCTAAGAATGGTTTTGGTTTCCGTGACAGTGACTTGGACATCTGTATGACGCTGGAAGGTCACGACACAGCAGAAGTACGAACTTGCTGAAGCCTTTTTTATCTAAAGCGTTATTTCACAGGAAGTTACCACCTTAACTGTCTCTGTCTGTCTCTCCTCTCCCATCTGTGTGTGTCTCTTCCATGTGTGTGTGTCGCTCTGTGTGTGTGTCGCTCTGTGTGTGTGTCGCTCTGTGTGTGTGTATGTCGCTCTGTGTGTGTGTGTGTCGCTCTGTGTGTGTGTGTGTGTCGCTCTGTGTGTGTGTGTGTGTCGCTCTGTGTGTGTGTGTGTGTGTGTCGCTCTGTGTGTGTCGCTCTGTGTGTGTCGCTCTGTGTGTGTGTCGCTCTGTGTGTGTGTCGCTCTGTGTGTGTGTCGCTCTGTGTGTGTGTCGCTCTGTGTGTGTGTCGCTCTGTGTGTGTGTCGCTCTGTGTGTGTGTGTGTGTGTATCGCTGTGTGTGTGTGTGTGTGTCGCTCTGTGTGTGTGTGTGTGTGTGTCGCTCTGTGTGTGTGTGTGTGTGTGTCGCTGTGTGTGTGTGTGTGTGTCGCTCTCTGTGTGTGTGTGTGTGTGTGTGTGTGTGTCGCTCTGTGTGTGTGTGTGTGTGTGTGTGTGTGTCGCTCTCTGTGTGTGTGTGTGTGTGTGTGTCGCTCTCTGTGTGTGTGTGTGTGTGTGTGTGTGTGTGTGTGTGTGTCGCTCTCTGTGTGTGTGTGTGTCGCTCTCTGTGTGTGTGTGTGTCGCTCTCTGTGTGTGTGTGTGTCGCTCTCTGTGTGTGTGTGTGTCGCTCTCTGTGTGTGTGTGTCGCTCTCTGTGTGTGTGTGTGTGTCGCTCTCTGTGTGTGTCGCTTTGTGTGTGTCGCTCTGTGTGTGTGTGTGTCGCTCTGTGTGTGTGTGTCGCTCTGTGTGTGTGTGTGTGTGTCACTCTGTGTGTGTGTGTGTGTGTGTGTGTGTGTCGCTCTCTGTGTGTGTCGCTCTCTGTGTGTGTCGCTCTCTGTGTGTGTCGCTCTGTGTGTGTGTGTGTGTGTGTGTGTGTGTGTGTGTGTGTCGCTCTCTGTGTGTGTGTGTGTGTGTGTCGCTCTCTGTGTGTGTGTGTGTCGCTCTCTGTGTGTGTGTGTGTGTCGCTCTCTGTGTGTGTGTGTGTCGCTCTCTGTGTGTGTGTGTGTCGCTCTCTGTGTGTGTGTGTCGCTCTCTGTGTGTGTGTGTCGCTCTCTGTGTGTCTGTGTCGCTCTCTGTGTGTGTGTGTGTGTCGCTCTCTGTGTGTGTGTGTGTGTCGCTCTCTGTGTGTGTGTGTGTGTCGCTCTCTGTGTGTGTGTCGCGCTCTCTGTGTGTGTGTCGCGCTCTCTGTGTGTGTGTCGCGCTCTCTGTGTGTGTGTCGCGCTCTCTGTGTGTGTGTCGCGCTCTCTGTGTGTGTGTCGCGCTCTCTGTGTGTGTCGCGCTCTCTGTGTGTGTGTCGCGCTCTCTGTGCGTGTGTCTTGCTCTGTGTGTGTGTTGCTCTGTGCGTGACACTCTGTGTGTGTGTGTGTGTGTGTGTGTGTGTGTGTGTGTGTGAGACACTCTCTGTGTGTGTGTGTGTGTGTGTGTGTGAGACACTCTGTGTGTGTGTGTGTGTGTGTGTGTGACACTCTGTGTGTGTGTGTGTGTGTGTGTGTGTGTGTGTGTGTGTGTGACACTCTGTGTGTGTGTGTGTGTGTATGACACTGTGTGTGTGTGTGTGTGTATGACACTGTGTGTGTGTGTGTGTGTGACACACTGTGTGTGTCTGTGACACCTTGTGTGTGTGTGTGTGTGTGTGTGTGTGTGTGTGACACTGTGTGTGTGACACTCTGTGTGTGTGTCGCTCTGTGTGTGTTCCGCTCTGTGTGTGTGTGTGTGTGCTGCTGTGTCTTTCTGTCTCCTCTCTCCCCCATATGTGTGTGTCTCTGTGTGTGTGTGTGTGTGCATGTGTATGTATGTTTTTTTGAGTCTCTGTTTGTGTGTGTGTGTGTGTGTGTGTGTGTGGGTGTGTGTGTGTGTGTGTCTGTCTCTCTCTCTCTCTCTCTCTCTCTCTCTCTCTCTCTCTCTCTCTCTCTCTCTCCTAGAAGCTGAACTGTAAAGAGATTATAGAGGGATTGGCCAAGGTGCTGAAGAAACACACAGGTAAGAGGAGGAGATGATGATGATGCTCAGGTTATACACTCGAGCTTTATTATATACTAACTGCTTCAGTCTGTTACATTCTAGGATTTAATTTCCAGTAACCAGGTGTGTGTGTTCATCAGGTCTGAGGAACATCCTGCCTATAACGACTGCCAAAGTGCCTATAGTGAAGTTCGAACACAAGCAGAGCAGCCTAGAAGGAGACATCAGTCTTTACAACACGCTGGTGAGAGCTCTCTCTCTCTCTCTCTCTCTCTCTCTCTCTCTCTCTCTCGCTCTCTGTCTGTTGCTCTCTTTCTGTCTCTCTCCCTCTGAAGGGTTCCAATGTAGGGGACAAGTTTTTAGGATAAATGCTTGTGATGGTCACATGACCACACTGAACAGGTCACGTTCAACACACAGGCTCATCCTCTAGCTAATAAAAAAGTCGGTGTGTGTCTCTCTCTCTCTCTCTCTCTCTCTCTCTCTCTCTCTCTCTCTCTCTCTCTCTCTCTGATTGGTCTCCAGGCACAACACAATACACGTATGTTGGCCACATATGCAGCCCTGGACCCCCGAGTGCAGTATTTGGGTTATACCATAAAAGTGTTTGCAAAGGTATGTGTGAAGGGTAACATATTTGGAGGAAGGTGAGGAAGGCTAACTTGTGTGTGTGGGGGTAGGGGGGGGGGGGGGGGGGATATAACATATTGGTGTGTGTGTGTGTGTGTATGGAAGTGTTAATTGTTGGGGGGTGTTTTGCAGAGATGTGATATTGGTGATGCATCGAGGGGAAGTCTCTCGTCTTACGCCTACATCCTCATGGTGCTATACTTCCTGCAGCAAAGACAACCTCCCGTCATCCCTGTCCTACAGGAGGTACGCATATATATACACACACACACACACACACACACACACACACACACACACCCACACACAGGGTGTAAATGTAGTAGTGATGTAAAGGTGAGCGGTGTGTGCTGCAGATCTTCGATGGGAGCAGTGTTCCTCAGAAGATGGTGGATGGATGGAACGCCTTCTTCTTTGACAATCTGGACGAGCTGGTGAGTGTGTATCTCCTCCCACAATTTCTTCATCTGTGGCTGAGTTTGTTGTAGATGGCATACAGCTAAAGTGTGTGCATGTGTGCGTGTGCGTGCGTGTGTGTCACTTAGCGACATCGCTGGTCCGAGTTCCAGCAGAACAATGAGACAGTTGGGGAGCTGTGGCTTGGGCTGCTGCGCTTCTACACTGAAGACTTCGATTTCAAAGAGCATGTGATCTCCATCCGCCAGCGCAAACGCCTCACCACCTTCGAGAAGCAGTGGACCTCCAAGTGCATCGCCATCGAAGGTACGAGCCCCGACGTACTGCAGTGTAAGTCACTGCGCGTTTCCTCGCCGAGCGAAAGCTCTGATGTGGCTTTTGGTGACCAGGACAAACTTTATTTATAAATATATTTATTTATTTTATATTACAGATCCCTTTGACTTGAATCACAATCTCGGTGCTGGAGTCTCACGGAAAAGTAAACTCTCTCTCTCTCTCTCACACACACACACACACACACACACACACACACACACACACACACGCGCACACACACGCACGCACACACACACACACTGAGAAACAATTTATTCCTTTCTTTATCCTCGCTCCCTCAGTGACAAACTTCATCATGAAGGCATTTATTAATGGCAGGAAGTTGTTTGGGACACCGTTTTATCCAAAGCTGGGGATGGAAGCGGTGAGATGCGCGTACACACACACACACACACACACACACACACACACACACACACCTCCAGTGCAAAATTATTCTTGTTATTGTTATTACTTAACACACACATATACGAAAATCAAAACCGAGCATTATGTGTGTCAGGATTACTTCTTCGACCCCAAGGTCCTGACGGACGGTGAGCTTGCTCCGAACGACCGCTGTTGTCGGATCTGTGGAAAAATCGGACATTACATGAAGGACTGCCCGAAAAGACGCAGGTCTGACACTCTTTTTACTGTCTTTTGATTTTGCATGTATGTGATTTCAGCATGTAACTTTTGTCAGTCTGTCTTCCTTTCGGCCTTTTCCCTTTTACTCGGGAGTCGCCACAGCGAATCATCTGATTCACACGTTTGATTTGGCAGAGGTTTTTACGTCGGATGCCCTTCCTGTCACAACCCTTTTTAGCAAGGGACAGAAACACGCTGACGACTTTGCAGCCTACTCTTTACGAAAGTCAGCAATGGTTCTTTTACATGAACCTCTCACCATAGACAGTGAGAGACATGGCCCGCCTTTGATAACCCAGTTAGCTGCACTGGGGGGGGGACAGTGACAACCTTGTGGAGAGTGGGACTTGAACCCCCAAAACCTTTGTGTGTTTGTAGAATGAAGAAGAAGGAGAGTGACAAGGATGAGGAGGTGCGTGATGAGGACAGGGAGCCCAGGGAGAGACGGTGTTTTCAGTGTGGTTATGTTGGACATGTCCGGAGAGAATGTCCTGATTACAGACACCTCCGACAGAGAGGAGCACCGACACAGGGTGCATACACACTCACTCTCTCGCTCTCACACACTCGTACACATTTCTGTGTTCAGTAAAACTCAACGATTGTCTCCACCCACAGTTCCTCAGATAGTCCGTGCCATTGTGAGCTCTCAGGCCATCCCCATTCCTCAGAGTGGTACATCCCAGGACCAGGGTGGCCGGACTAGACAACCATCAGAATGTGTAAGATATATTAATAACTGTCTGTCTGTGTTCGTTTACTGTGTTCCTGTCTTTCGATCTGTCTGCTTACATCCTGTGTCTGTCTCTTTCCTGTCTGTATACAACAGTTTGTGTTTGTCTGTCTGGCTTTGTGTATCTGTTACTCTCTCATGTCTGTTTTTCGTCTATCTGTCCTGTGTTTATTGTGTGCGTGCACGTGTGAGTACGTGAGTGCGTGGGTATCTCAGCGGTGTCTTGAATGTGTGCTGTATAGCTTTAATTAAATGTCTGATTTTTGTGTCTGCAGTCGGACTCATGTCAGACTCCTCCATACTCCCCCCAGCCTCCACCCACGTTCATCCAGCCCTCCGTCTCTCCTCAGTCGACTCAAAGTGGCAAGCCTTCTCCTTCCCCGGGCTCGTCGTCGTCCTCCTCCGCTCCGTCTAAATCCCCCCATCATCCTTACCTCCCTCCTCCCACTCCTCCTCAGCAGCAGGTTCATCTGTCTCTCTTTGGTTTCCCTCCATCTCAGTACATGGGCATGCTCTCACCAGGCACCTGGCCCTCCCATCCACCCTCCCCGGGGGTAAAGTACCCAGTGAGGAAAGGGCAGGGGAATGTTCGGGCGGGGCACACACCAAACCCTGCCCACGTTAACCTCAATGACCCCAGCATCATCTTTGCCCAGCCGGCGGGGCAGGACGGAGGACCACACAGACACAATTACCGTTTGAATAACCCCGGGGCAGTGGTGGCTAACGGCACGGTGGGGAAGTCAGGTACACACACTCACACTCACTGGTGTGCACACTGTGTGTTTTTATACAGGAAGTGTGTGTCATGGAGTGTATGGAACGTTGTAAATATTTAATAGAGTTTCATTGTGATCTTCAGCAACCAATCAGAAAGAAGCATTATTTTATGCATTGTGTGTATGGATGTGTTGTATGAAGCTCAGGTAAGTCTCACTTGTACGATGTGATTTAAAGGGGCGTGCACCTCTTGTCACCCTCCCACTCATTCCCACATGGTGTTCGCACAGAGTCTGTACAGAAAGTCATGTGCTTTCAGGAAAATAATCAACAGCAGAATCATGTGGTGTTATTACACATCTATAATCGTGTGTCAATCATCCGGTCATTTTTTTTTTTTTGTTCTTATGGTGGCTTCCTGAACTGACAGGAACTGTGACTTTTAACTAACGAGTGAGCTGTTGCTATAGAAACATTTGGCTTTGACATTCTGTACAAACCATGTAACACTGGTGTGTTGACATTACTCTCTTTCTGTCCCTGTCTGCTATGAAGTAATTAAAAATTAATTTGAAATTGTATTCTGCTCTCTGGTAGGAAGAGATTAATTATGAGTGAAGTTCCAGGGTCATTTGTTAAATTTAAAGCTGTGTCCTGTTTCTCTCTCACTCTGTCTCTCAGAAGCAGGTTTCCAGCCCCCGTTTGGTTCTGTAGGTCCGGTCCCTCGCCCCATGGGCCACAGGGGTGCTGGTTCGATATCTGTCTCGTCCTCATGGGGTTTCCGCATGCCACAGGCGTTTGTGCAGCAGTCCAACAAGCCTTTTATCTCCCAGGGTATGGGATGGTACAGGAGGATTTCACATTGTCTTATTTAAAGAGTAACATCGTGCTTGCTCTGTCTCTCTTGAGGCGTGTAGCATCCGGATCATTGCGTTTAAATGTGATCGCGTAAATCTGCGTGCAATGGTTTTCTTCTTGTTTGGACATCATGGCTATATATATATATATATATATATATATATATATATATATATATATATAGATATATATATATATATAAATTCAAGACAACTTGAGGAACTAACCTGTAGTTTTCCTTTTTTTTTAATTTATTTATTGTTTTTATGCAAAGTGGAAGCATGACAGCATCCTGTGGGGTGGGGGTGGGGTTTGCAGCTGGTGGAAAAGGGACTGATATGACTTTTAATGTCATTCCCAGGTGCGGTGGCGAATCAGCACTTCCCCCTGCTGCAGTCCGGCCGTCCCGTCAACCTCAGCTTCGTCCAGCAGAAGAAATAACGAGTGTCGTTCTCTTTCAACCAATGCCCGACATCCTTATTGGGGGAGGGGGGTGTAGAATCAAGAATATCTAACTTGGAATTTTGGTCATTTTTTAAAATGAATTTTATCTTTTTTTTGTACAGTTTTTACATTAAATTTTTCTTTCGTCACATTGATTTGTGATAAGAAATGTCAGATATTTTAATACCCCTATTTTTAAAGGGGTTTCCCCAAACAACAAAAACAGGAAAAGAAGTGTTTTTATTTGTCATGTAAAGTATGGATTTAAAGTTAATCCTGTTTATTTTTATTGATGTATTCATATTTTTGCTTGCGTGAGGACAACAGCTTTGGATAGAACTTTGATGAAAAAAACTGGTATACCGCTCCATACAATAATCACGTAGTGCCAAAAACAAACATGAAAAGGACTTCTTTCCTCAATCTCTTCAGTAAACAAACAAACAAACAAAAAAAGAGTATTTAAAAAAAATCAAGAAAAAAAAATACCAGCCATGGATTAAAGAAATAAAGAAAAAAAAGCAAACCAACATGCTGAAGTGGGTCTGCTTATTTGTTTCTTATTTATTTATTTATTTGTTTTATTTATAAGTATGTGGGGCCGGTGGTGGAGTGGTTAGGGTGATGCGCTCAGGATCGGGAGGTCATGAGTTCAAATCCCGCTAAGACCCCTGGGCAAGGTCTCAACCACAAGTGTGCCTCTGTTCACCCGGCAGTATAAATGGGAACCAGTAAAAATGTACTGGGAAGGTAACCTGCGATGGACTAGCGTCCCATCCACGAGGAGTTGAACTCGTGGTTGCTTCACGCTACAGAAACCGGGGATAAGCACCGGACTGATGAGCTACTGGGCTCGGGTGTAAAAAGCCCACGGACTGTACCTTTTTTTATGAAATTAAGCTCCTTTATAACAGTTTTATTTCAAATAACTTTCAGAAATCAGGTTTTACATTTGTCCTTAGTTTATCAATTACTTGAGCTAAAATCAATGAATGAATTAAATAAAATAGCTTTTGAAAAAATATAATTAAAAAGTATTTTAAGTAAATTCAATCTTTATGCTAAATAAATTATTTTATTTCCAGGCGGCACGGTGTTGCAGCGGTTAGCACGTCCGCCTGGAGCCAAGAACGCCTGGGTTCTAGTGCCGGCTTGTTGAAAGTGTTTCTGGGTGGATGTTTACTTGTCCTCCATGTGTTTGCTTCGGTTTTTAGTCTGACTTGCTGTTTCAAATCATTGCTATGTGTGTTCTCTGTGATGGTCCGGCAAGCTGTTCAGGGTGTACCCTGCTGAATTTGGTATCAGCCTCCCTGTGCCCTGAATTTTTATTAAACGGCTTAGAAATGGAAGTTAAGGTGCACTCAGTATTTTTGAAGACGATCCCAGGTAATGTGCTGTAGCGGATTCATCACTGGTGTCTGATTCTCAGTTTGTGCAGTGAGAATCTTGAGATTGTATCTGCGGGGCTTCGTATCTGTTCCCCTCGTGATGAGTGTTATAATCGTGTCACATCGCGTGGAAGCCTGACGTACTCGACCTCCGATATTAAGGTTTTGGTGGAGACTAATTTAAACCTGAAGTAATTTGGGGTGAAAATTCTCATTTTATAAGTGAGGACAGGAAAGAATTTATTCTTGATGATGGACATCAAATGTAATTCTAAAAGGATAAATGATGCAATATGTCACTTTTAATAAAAGCAGAGGGGCACTTGTAGTTTTCAGGATGCAACCCGCCCCCCATATATAGATGATGTAGTAAATCCACCCCAATTTTATTTAATCATGCTCGACTATGATGTGGAAGTCCATAATATGGTTTCCTAGTCGTGTTCTGTAGTGTAATCTTATGTACTTGTTTCCAAGTTATGAGCATCAAAAATCCCGTGACCTTGACTTTTTTCCTCCCACCTGTCAGGATTAAAGATCATATCATTCAAAAGTGTATAAATGGTCTATATCTCCATCGTTATATCGAGGGCTCTGTGTCACTTCAAAATAGGAAGATGGCCATCCAGAACTTTGACCTTGACGTTTGACCAACACACTCCAAAATCAAATCGTGCCTGGGACCAGTAGGGTAGCGTTCCCACTGAATTTGGTTTTATATATAAAATATATATTTACAGTTGTTCTCAATATTATAACCGGTAATCTTTATTAATTTGCACATATAAAAATCCCACTGTTTAAAAAAAAAATGGAGAAAAAGGAGCTGGTGATTGTCACATGACCACATTGGTTGGGTCACGTTCAACACACAGGGCCCCCCTCTATTAAAGTGTGTGTGTGTGAGAGAGAGAGATGGAATTGCACATCTGAACTGCTTACTGTGTTTGGGTTTAAGATGCAGAGCAAGAAAGTTATAAGTTTCTTTTTTCCTTCTTAACCCTCCAGCACCATTTCCAACAATCCCACCATCCTGGTGATGACATGGCTGATTGGTTGGTCCTTCATCTGGCTCAGGGATGCATGGAGGCTCGTTTTTGTATTTACACTCCAGATGTGATGAGGCTGTAAATGCCCCATATCATCTCCAGATGTAGGTTGGGTGATCGGTTTGTGGTGAGTCTTTGTAGCATCCATAGAGCTGTCCCCTTACGATCAGATCAGCACATCAGATCAGATGATCAGATCAGCCAACGACCCACATCATGCAACCTGTCCCAGTTCTGTTATTAGGTGTCTTGGTGATGAACCAACAGGTTTTACAGACACTCCCCGACTTATCATCTGTTTTATGTTTTTTTTTTTTTTTTACGTTTTTGGTTTTTTTTTCCAAAAAAAAAGGTAAAATTTTAGATGTGCCTACGTAGTGCGCTGACATAATGACACAATGACGCAATGACGCTGCGTCCATTGTTTACGAACGAAAGACTGAATGTGCCCCTCCTTCCCAGTTCAGTTTTATATATATATATATATACTAGTCCTTCTCAAAAAATGAGCATATTGTGATAAAGTTAATTATTTTCTGTAATGTACTGATAAAAATTAAACTTTCATGATATATTTTAGATTCATTGCACACCAACTGAAATATTTCAGGTCTTTTATTGTTTTAATACCGATGATTTTGACATACAGCTCATCTTCTTCTTTTCCTTTCGGCTTTTCCCTTCAGGGGTCACCACAGCGAATCATCTGCCTCCATCTCACCCTATCCTTTGCATCTTCTTCTCTTACACCAACGACCTTCATGTCCTCCTTCACCACATCCATGAATCGTCTCTTTGGTCTTCCTCTAGGCCTTTTGCCTGGTAGTTCCAGCCTCAGCATCCTATTACCAATATACTCACTATCCCTCCTCTGTACATGTCCAAACCATCGCAATCTAGACTCTCTGACTTTGTCTCCAAAACGTCTTACATGTGCTCTCCCTCTGATGTGCTCATTCCTAATCCTATCCATCCTCGTTACTCCCAAAGAGAACCTCAACATTTTCATCTCTGCTACCTCCAGCTCTGCCTCTTGTCTTTTCCCCAGGGCCACTGTCTCTAAACCATACAACATTGTTGGCCTCAACACCGTCTTGTACACTTTTCCTTTCATTCTTGCCGATACCCTCCTATCACACATCACACCAGACACTTTTCTCCAACCATTCCAACCTGCCTGCACATGCTTCTTCACCTCTTTTCCACACTCTCCATTGCTCTGGATTGTTGAGCCTAAGTACTTAAAATCCTCCACCTTTCTTATCTCTGCTCCCTGTAATCTCACCGTTCGTCTTGGGTCCTTGTCATTCATGCACATGTATTCTGTCTTACTGAGGCTAATCTTCATTCCCCTCCTTTCCAGGGCATACCTCCACCTCTCTAGATTTTCCTGCACTTGTTCTCTGCTCTCACTACAGATCACAATGTCATCTGCAAACATCATAGTCCATGGGGAATCTTGTCGAACCTCGTCTGTCAGCCTGTCCATCATCATAGCAAACAAGAAGGGGCTAAGAGCTGACCCTTGATGCAGTCCCACCTCCACCTTGAACTCTTGTGTCACACTGACAGCACACCTCACCACTGTCTTACATCTCTCATACATGTCCTGCACCACTCTAACATACTTCTCTGCCACTCCAGACTTCCTCATGCAATACCACAGTTCTTCTCTCGGCACCCTGTCATATGCTTTCTCCAGATCCACAAAGGCACAATGCAGCTCCCTCTGACCTTCTCTGTACTTCTCCATTAACATCCTCAAGGCAAACACTGCATCTGTGGTGCTCTTTCTTGGCATGAAACCAAACTGTTGTTCACAAATGCTGACCTCTGCCCTTAGTCTAGCTTCCACTATTCTTTCCCATAACTTCATCGTATGGCTCATCAACTTTTTGGCATACAGCTCATGAAAACCCAAAATTCCTATCTCAAAAACTTAGCATATCATGAGAAGGTACTCTAAACAAACTATTAACCTAATCATCTGAATCAACCAATTAACTCTAAACACCTGCAAAAGATTCCTGAGGCTTTTAAAAACTCCCAGCCTGGTTCATTACTCAAAACCGCAATCATGGGTAAGACTGCTGACCTGACTGCTGTCCAGAAGGCCACCATTGGCCCCCTCAAGCAAGAGGGTAAGACACAGAAAGAAATCTCTGAGCGAATAGGCTGTTCCCAGAGTGCTGTATCAAGGCACCTCAGTGGGACGTCTGTGGGAAGGAAAAAGTGTGGCAGAAAACGCTGCACAACCAGAAGAGGTGACTGGACCCTGAGAAAGATTGTGGAGAAGGGCCGATTCCAGACCTTGGGGGACCTGTGGAAGCAGTGGACTGGGCTACAGGTGCCGCCTTCCCCAGGTCAAGCCACTTTTGAACCAGAAACAGTGGCAGAAGCGCCTGACCTGGGCTACAGAGAAGCAGCACTGGACTGTTGCTCAGTGGTCCAAAGTACTTTTTTCGGATGAAAGCAAATTTTGCATGTCATTCGGAAATCAAGGTGCCAGAGTCTGGAGGATGACTGGGTAGAAGGAAATACCAAAATGCCTGAAGTCCAGTGTCAAGTACCCACAGTCAGTGATGGTCTGGGGTGCCATGTCAGCTGCTGGTGTTGGTCCACTGTGTTTTATCAAGGGCAGGGTCAATGCAGCTAGCTATTAGGAGATTTTGGAGCACTTCATGCTTCCATCTGCTGAAAAGCTTTATGGAGATGAAGATTTCATTTTTCAGCACGACCTGGCACCTGCTCACAGTGCCAAAACCACTGGTAAATGGTTTACTGACCATGGTATTACTGTGCTCAACTGGTCTGCCAACTCTCTTGACCTGAACCCCATAGAGAATCTGTGGGATATTGTGAAGAGAAAGTGGAGAGACACCCGACCCAACACTGTGAATGAGCTTAAGGCCGCTATCGAAGCATCCTGGGCCTCCGTAACACCTCAGCAGTGCCACAGGCTGATTGCCTCCATGCCACGCCACATTGAAGCAGTCATTTCTGTAAAAGGATTCCCGACCAAGTATTGAGTGCATAACTGAACATAATTATTTGAAGGTTGACTTTGTATTAAAAACACTTTTTTTTTTATTGGTCGGATGAAATATGCTAATTTTTTGAGATAGGAATTTTGGGTTTTCATGAGCTGTATGCCAAAATCATCAGTATTAAAACAATAAAAGACCTGAAATATTTCAGTTGGTGTGCAATGAATCTAAAATATATGAAAGTTTAATTTTTATCAGCACATTACAGAAAATAATGAACTTCATCACAATATGCTAATTTTTTTTAGAAGGTCTAGTGTAAATATATATATATATCAGTTATATAGCGTGTTACCCTTGTGTTACCTTTTGCGGACTTTTGTAGCCCTAAGCAAATATATTTGGTCAGAAGTAAGCCTACTAGCATGGCTGCAAGTCTCATACACAGAGATGAATTAACTATCTGCTTGGATCGGCACAATCTACCATGCATACTCAGTTAAGCAAAGAGAGTTGTAAAATGAATAAAAACCCGAATCCAGAAAGGAAAGAGAACTCCCTGCTCTGCTGGTGATTCACATCAGTGCAGGCTGAGTTCTAAACGAGTTCAACAACGCCCTTGCTCATTTGAAAGACCGGAAGTCCGTATATCATACAGCAAGTACACTACTTTTGCAAGTACACTACTTATGGATTTGAGCACCTCACATATTGTAAGCGTTGATTGGCTGTTTTAAGCTTCATGCAAAGTAACTCGGTATAAATAAGTGACTTATTTGAAATTAATGTTGATATTATATGATATATTTGATATTATTTTACAATGTTATGTTTATAATAATTGATTTAGGGGTGTTTTATAAGATACGGTAATAGTATTTGTGGATGTATAGTACAGTATGAGCGTCATACGTCACTGTAACAACTTGCGTTCACATTCAACTTGTTCGGCCATCCGGAACCAATTAAAAACCTGTCGGGGAGCGTCTGTACTTCTTTTCGTGAGTCTTTTATTTTCATGGTGGTATCAAGAGAAAGACTTTGCCGGTCCTTTTCAAACTTTACATGCTTGATCCTTCAGGGTTCATCCAGAAGACCACCATTTTTTTGGAAGGCTACAGTAGGATTTCATTGGTTTATTAGTGTTGGGATTGGGCGGTTCCTCAGTCCACACCTTGTGTAAAATTCACACAACTTTCATTCTCTCTGTACCATATGCTCAACTTTTACACAGCAACATACATTCAAACATTTCACAAAATGTACATTTTATATTATTATATAACAATAACCGTTAGGTTGCCTCCTCAATTGAACTATTCACTCCATTAATCATTCATTGGCTATGTATACAGGGGTGAAAAGTGAATCTTAAGAACTTGACAAGCAGCTAAATCATTCCTACACTGCTTTGTCCTCCACATCCCCTCCCTTCACTGGTGTTTCTATATAAAAGGACCTCTATACAGTCAGTCTGCATTCTAACAGCATGCAGTCTGTACTGAGAAATGTGGACCCTGGTTCTGTGGGCCTAGCCGGGTTGCTTGGGCTCGTCCTCCTGCTTCTGCTTGAGATTTTCAGGTTGAGTTCCTCAAGGAGCCGAAATCCTCCCGGACCCACACCTCTGCCCTTCATAGGTAACCTGCTTCAGTTCATGAAGAACCCACTGACTACAATCAGATCGGTCAGTTTCTGCTTCCTTTTTTCTTTTCTGTTTTTTTTTCTTCCCTTTTTTTTTAGATGTTTTTGGGGTTCATGATTCAGGATATTTTTTGGGAATGTTTTATTATTTCGATGGGCACACCAAGTGTGTGTGTGTGTGTGTGTGTGTGTGTGTGTGTGTGTGTGTGTGTGTGTGTATGCGCGTGTTTGTTTAAGTGTGGGCTGAATACAAAGAAGGTTGCTCAACAGCTGAATGCTTGCCAGGAATTCAGGACTTCCTTATTTGGACATATTTATGCTCAGAGAAAAGCCTTATGGTACGGAATGTTGCATTGAAACCTTCCATACTGTGTAGAGGAGCTGAAAAATGGAATTGATTCGAATTTATTTCAGAATCTAACTTAAGAGTAATCCATAATACTTAATTTGCAATAAACTTCTTCCTGCCATGAAAATTGTGTACAGAGCACCGTTGCCGGGCCTGTTCTACCACCAAACTTCCAAAAAATGGGATTTTCATGTGTTATATTTAGATTTTCCCCAAATGCGTAATCTCGATCAAATCCAGATGAAACTTGGTGTGACATCAAAGCTTCAGATAGTGAATACTGTACACACAGCGAATTTCATTTAAATATGATGTGTTTCAAAAAAGAGAAATTTTATGAAATTTCACTGATTATAACAGATTGGGATTTTTTAAAAATAATTTTTGTGATGTCGTCAGTGTGTGAATTCATACAAAGGTTTAATAGGAACATCCTTGGGTGATCACCTATACATCATAAAAACTTCAGTTTCATCTGACACAAAAAATTGGACAAGAAGTTGACAAATAACAAATGAACCAATCACAAAAACACACAAGGGTGAAAACAAGCTCCCATGTGGAGGTTAAAATGAAGGTATGTAATGCATTAATATTAACCCCTCAACCTAAATTTTTAAGCCTTCATGTCTAAAAAAAAAAAACCAAGCAGTTTATCAGTCTGAGAACTTCATCTCCACCAGTCCTGGTGCTGGTAATGTTAATTCACTGCAGGGTTGACTTTTTAATAACCCAGTTTTCTTGGGTTCAGTTACCCAAACTGTGAACATCGCATTTAAGGCTTGAAAATTGTCATAGTGAAATTACCACTACTCTTTTGCAGATGGGGCAATATGGAGACATGTGCACCACATATGTGGGAAGGAGGCCGATGATCGTCCTGAATAACCTCCAACTGGTGAAGGAGGCGCTGGTTCAGAATGGTGCTGTGTTCTCTGGGAGGCCGTACATACCTTTGATACAGTGGTTGACCAATGGCTATGGTCAGTATTTTTCAGTGAAGTAGGAGTTTTCATAGGAGTACTTTATCATTTAGATAAACAAAATTAATATCTGCTAATTATAAAACTCCAATAAAGTAGCATAACATCCTCTTTGGAGATGTCATGTTTATGTAATATAGAGATACAGTACAGGGATCCCTCACTTTCTGTGGTTGATTGGGACCCAGATCCCCCCTGCGACCGCCGAATTCCGTGAAGTGGGATCGACCCCCTGACTGACGTATACGTATATGCTCACAATAACAATTAAACGTTCAAAAATAATGCATAGGATGTAAATAAAATATAAAGACACACATACATACGCGCATGCATACAGATGTGCGTACACACCCAGATGTGCACCTCACATAAAAATGTAAGTAGTTTTGATGGGGGTTTTGGGTTGTTTTTTGCACAATTGGTCTTGTTTTGCGGTATTTTCCTTAACTTTTCCCCTATTTTACCTTAATTTCCTTATTTTTTAATTCGATGAATATTAAAAAAACAAACGCAATCCACTGAAGCCACATGAATTGAAGCGCGAAGTAGTGAGGAATCCCTGTATTTTACTTGATCATTCTTTTCCCCCTGGCAAGGAGAATGAGTTTTTGTCTTAAAGTTTTTTCTGTATGTCTGTTAGTAACATTACAATATATGAATATTGAACATATAAAATATATGAACAGATTTTAATAAAATATCTTTGGAAGGGTGGGGTCCTGCCCAGGGAAGACTTGATTCACTTTTAAAGATTGAATTCTGGATCCATGAATTTTTAAAAGGATTCGTTAACATTGTGAGATCAGGCAATTTTTGGTAAGTATTGTATTGCAGCATGTCCAGCAGGTGGTGCTGTCTGCTTTCTGTGATTTCTCAGGTGCCCTCTTTATTTGTATTTTTCACAGTTTTTTATTATTATTTTTAGGACATTTCCAAAAATCCCAAACTTGCACCATGAAGCACTTTCTGTCTGTCCCAGGTATCCTATCTGTCACATATGGCAATACGTGGAAACAGCAACGGCGTTTTGCCCTCCACACCCTACGCAATTTCGGTCTTGGAAAGAAATCAGTGGAGGAACGAGTTGCTGAGGAAGCAAAATATCTGATAACGGAGATCCTGAAGCATGAAGGTCAGTCATGTAGACATGGACAAACTCCTCATCAGATTATGCTCCTAACAAACACTGACGATGAACTCTTTCTATTCTTCCTGATTAAATCCATTCCCCTGACACCCCACCCCAACCTTTCAGGGAAAGTTTTCCACCCCATCCATCCCATAATGAACGCTGTCTCCAACATTATCTGCTCTATCACCTTTGGGGATCGCTTCGACTATGACAACAAGCGCTTCGCTGAGCTCTTGAATATCCTCAACAAACATATCCAGCTTGCTGGCTCACCGGTGGCGATGGTAATGTCCCGAATTCTTAACAGCCTTTCTTCTTCCACATTAATCACCTCGGGTCAAACGAATATCAGAAGTTGTCATTCTTTCAGTTGTAAATCATTTAAATTGTTAAATTTGAAATTGGTGGTTTTGGTGGTGTAGTGTTCAGCACATCTGCCTTACAAGAAGCAGCTCCTGGGTTTGAGTCCCAGGCTCGGTGACAGTGAGTTTCGGTGTGGAGTTTGCATGTTCTCTCTGTGCCTCTGCACTGCGGGTTTCCTCCAGATACTCCAGTTTCATCCTACTTTCAGTCCAAAGACCTGCACATTAAACCAATTGACTGTTCCAAATTCCCCTCAGGTATGAGTGTGTTGCCCTGCAATGGACTGTTGAGCCATCCAGGAAGTACCATGGCTTCACTCAGTGTCAGCCGAGATAGGCTTTAGCCTCTCCACAACTCTATCTATCTAGTGCCTGAGTCATAGGACGACCATTGGCGATCCGTCATGAAGGATAATGCCCTGGTTATCATTTTCATGGAGGTTTTCTTGGCAGGATTAGTGCAGTGGTTTGCCATTGCCTTCTGCACAATGCAAACCTATGGGCAATTTAGAACGGCCAATTAACGTACTGTGCATGTCTTTGGATTGTGGGAGGAAACCGGAACACCCGGAGGAAACCCACGCAAGCACGGGGAGAACATGCAAACTCCACACAGAAATGCCCAGGCCGGGAATCGAACCCAGGCTTTCTTGCTGTGAGGTGGACCTGCCAACCACTACGTGTCCGTGCCGCCTCCACAACTCTACTAGGCTAAATTGGTTCAGTAAATAAATAAATGAGTAATGTTGTTTTTTTCTCTCTTTTTCTATAGATCTTCAACTTGTTCCCATTTTTAAAATACTTCCCTGGTCCTCATCAGAAGGCCTCTCAGAATGCCGTTGCTTTAAAAGGGTTCATCCGTGAAGTAATGGAGGACCACAAGGAGACGCTGGATCCAGAGAACCCTCGTGACTTCATTGACGCATATCTGCTTGAGATTAGCAGGGTGAGAAGATGGTTTCAAAGTCTAAGGTGACTCTGTAGCACTTACTTGTCTGGGTCAAGGGGAAGGTGGGGCCAGTCCCAGCTGACTTCAGGTGAGGGGTGAAGTTACCCACTGAATAGGTTTCTATTACAGGACTAACACACTGGGATGACAATTTTCCACTGTTTTCATCTCAAATTGGTCATTTCTGTGAATCGTCTAAATCCGGGGAGAAAATTTTAGGGGGGGGGGTATAGGGTCATTGAAAGGAGTCACTTGTCGCAAGTGACATATGGTGTTTATGAGACAAAGCACAGCTTATCCAGACTTCCGATCTTTCAAGTGAGCAAAGTGAAGGCTGAGTACTAAACAAGTATTCAACAGCGCACTTGCTCACTTCAAAGATCAGAAGTCCAGATAAACTGTGGTTTGTCTAAAGCAAAAGCAAGTGAACTTGCAACAAGCCCCTACTTTTTAGAGCGCCTCACATATTGTAAGCCGCTCGTTGATTGGCTGTTTTCAGCTTAATGTAAAGTGACTCGGCTCAATGCAAATGGCAGCGTGTTGTGTTTTTCAAAGAGAATGTCTAGTTAGAAAATCCCGAAAATGGTGTGAACTTTAATGAAAGAAGATCCTGCGTGTCAGAAATAGTTAAGGATGTTGAGAATGAGTTTAAGTGGGAATAGCTAGAGAAGATTGTGAAATTTGAGGTGAAAATCGGCAGACTCAGAACGTATCGTAAACTTTGGCGAGTTTCAGAAAGAAATCTGACATCGCTGGCAAGACCTTGTGTGTTTATTGCAACGACCTGATCAATTATGGATCTCGCGGATGTATTGCACTTATGACTGACAGACAAGCGCACTCCAAGGTAATTACTAAATATTTATTTTGCTTAGATTACGTGAAATCCCATTGAAATGTAACTTCATAAAAGTCATCTGTATTGGTAAAATCATTGTGTGATAAACTTGCTCGCATTGATGATAAAAACAGTTTAATATGTGTGGGAAATTAATTTTCATTTTATTCTTTTTTTTTTCATTTGCAGCCAAATGTAAGTAATTCGTGTTCAATTTGAAAATATTCAATACATTGGTGATGGTTGTCATATAAATTAATACACTGTCATTATTTACTTGAGTAGTAGCTCAACATTAATTAGTAACTAGCAGGCTGGGACAGGTCGTTGAAAATGTTTCATAAATTTATAAAGTGGTTTACAGGAAATATTTGTGGGTTTTTTTTTATCTTTCATTAATACAACACAAAACATAGAGCCATGGTTGACCTATTTCTCCATTTTTTGTGTTATATTGCAAATACATATGTGTTTACAAATAAATATATTCAAATTAGTCTATGCTAGATGATATATTGCCCAACTGTAGATAGCAAACAGGCTCCGCTCTGGACCCCGCCCCTGCTAAAGTTCAGCTGAAAATACATTTTGCTGTTATCATACCAGAACACAGACATAAACATTATCTTACACTCACACCTGTGGGAGATTTAGAGTAGTCCATTGGCTGAATCTGCATGTCTTTTAACTTGTGGGAGGAAACTGGAGTACCCAGGGAGAACATGCAAAATCCTTGCTGATGCAAGTTTTCAGCCTGGAACCTTCATGCTATGATGCAACAGTGCAAACCACAGAGATGTCATGATCTGAGATGTCACTTCCTACTTTTTTTTTTTTTTTAACTATGTGGGTAAAATGAAAGTTAAAGGTTAATTTTTTTTTCTTTCCAAGAGAGTGCACCTACCAAACACAACCATCAAAATCTTTTTATTAACTTATTAATCACAGTAGAGAACTACAAATGTACAAAAATAAAAAACAAAGTTTTGAAATAAAACAAGTTTTGGGCCAAACTTTCTGCTGCTGGAAGAGTCTGATTTCAGTTGTTGGTTTAACTCGGTACTGAGATTGGGGTCAAACATACATTTTTACTCCACTGTCTGTGCGTCACCCCAGTCTGAATACAAGGTGCTTTCCCTTTGCTAATATTTCTGTAACTTTTAGACTCCGATATATAAAATAATTGGCTTTCGGACTCGACTGTGCTGTGTCTGGGACTTTACCATCTTTACCATCTAACCTCACTTCATGCTTTGAGCAGCAAGAGTCGAGTAAAGATTCAACGTTCCATGAGGAGAACCTGGTGATGTCCAGCGCTGATCTTTTCCTTGCAGGAACTGAGACCACGGCCACCACACTCAGATGGGGTTTGATGTACATGATGAGCCATCCAGAGATCCAAGGTATGGGGTTTATTCTACTACAAAACATGATCCTGTACAACTGCCTGTTGCACCTTGAACTGAGCAGTGAATCATGGGAAAATCCAGGGTCTGTTGTGAGTTTGAGCCCTGGTGTGAACTGGTGCTGAATCACAGCATTCTGTGTTGTGTAATCAGAACAATGTCACAAGGAGATTGCTAGCGTGCTTGGATACGATGGTGTTCCCTGTATGGATGACCGCGTGCGCCTACCATACACAAACGCCACCATACATGAAATCCAGCGCTTTGGGAACATTGCTCCACTCAGTATCGTTCACCAAACTGTAGCGACGACGCAGCTACAAGGATACACGATCCCCAAGGTACGAGCTCGAGGAGCCTCATAGATTTTTCAGAGTTTATTGAGTTACTCTGTCACATGTTGTTTATTATCATTTATAGTTTCACGTAATGATGTTGAACATCCATGAACAATATGTTCTAATAGGTATTAATGATGGTTCCCAACTAGAGTCCACTGTTGCTATAGAAACGGTAACAGATACAAATCAAATGCATACGTAACATAACTCTGCAATTAATCAACACTTTCTGACCAATCAGCATTCAGAATTTAAAAACTCTGCGATGTCGTTTTTTTCTGTTTCTGTGGCAGGGAACTGATGTTACACCCAATTTACTGGCCATAATGCTGGATAAGAAAAACTGGAAATACCCGGATACGTTTAATCCCAAGAACTTCCTGGACGAGAAAGGCCAGTTCTGCAAAAACGAGTCGTTCCTGCCTTTTTCTCTGGGTGAGATGGGATTTGTGTTTACATCTGATTGAGAGGGAAGTGAGATGAAGGAAGTGAGAGCTAGAGATAATGAGAGAAAGAGAGGGGGCAGAGAGGAGAGAGAGGGGGAGGAAGAGAATGAGAAACGGAGGTGTGAGGGAGAAAGGAGTGAATAACGACCTCTCGTTAAAAGAATGAGAAAAACAGTTTAAAAAAGAGGGACAGCGATGATGGCATCAGTGTATTATTGAAAATGAGCAGAAGAGATTGCAATGAACAAAATTTGTATTGGACATGGATATACTTATCTAATTGTATGTGTGTGTGTGTGTGTGTGTGTGTGTGTGTGTGTGTGTGTGTGTGTGTGTGTGTGTGTGTGTGTGTGTGTGTGTGAGTGTGTGTGTGTGTGTGTGTGTGTGTGTGTGCGTGCTTGCGTGCATGCGCTCACGCTTGTGCTGTAGGTCCAAGAGTGTGTCTCGGGGAGTCCCTTGCGAAGACCGAGCTCTTCATATTCTTCACGTGTCTCCTGCAGAGATTACAGTTCTCTTGGCCAGATGATACTCCACCCATTGATATGGATGGAATTGTGGGTGTGGTTAGGATTCCCCACCCCTTCGGTGTGATTTGCAAGAGTAGGGAGTGTTAGATATTGAGTAAGCACCTGGATCATCTCCATTACCTCACAGCCGGCCAAGAAACACTGCAGTGTTGTTTATTCATGTTTACTAATAATCGTTAGTCAAATTATATTGTATAGATTAATCAGTCATTTTATTGAACTTAACGAGTATAACAGTTAAGTTCATGGAAGACAGGGTGGATATTGTGAAACAGTACAGAGGAATATCCTGAGATATCCACTGAGTGTGAGGTGAATGAGTGTTTTTTAGAACAAACTAGACAGAAAGAGAAATGAAATTATATATATATATATATATATATATATATTTTTTTTTTTTTTTTTAAGATTTGCAAGTGACAGTGACACATGTCCTCGATTACAAAACCTTATTGTATACAGTGGTACCCTTGACTTACGAAATTAATCTGTTCTGAGGGCAAGCTCATAACTCAAAATGTTCGTTAGATGAAATAATAATTCACACAGGAAATAAAAGAAAAGTAATTCATCCATTCCAACCCCCTCCCAAACTCATATCCAAACCTGACACAAACATGTATATTTGATGTAATATATTAAAGATAGACATGTAAAAATAAATGGATAGGAAACATGATCAAAACATGATGGCTAGGATTAGGAATGAGCACATCAGAGGGACCGCACAAGCAAGACGTTTTGGAGACAAAGTCAGAGAGGCCAGATTGAGATGGTTTGGACATGTACAGAGGAGGGAGAGTGAGTATATTGGTAGTAGGATGCTGAGGTTGGAACTACCAGGCAGAAGGCCTAGAGGAAGACCAAAGAGACGATTCATGGATGTGGTGAAGGAGGACATGAAGGTCGTTGGTGTAAGAGAAAAGATGCAAAGGATAGGGTGAGATGGAAGCAGATGATTCGCTGTGGCGACCCCTGAAGGGAAAAGCCGAAAGGAAAAGAAGACGTAAAAACAAATATTTTATAATAATAATAATACATGTACATTAACATTAATAATAATTAATAATAATGAATAATAAAACAAGAATAAACAATAAGTCAACTCACCCTTCTGATCATCGACTGCAGCAAAGATGTCACGTGGGTGTGATGTCACATGGGCAAGTATGAGGTGATGTGTAACAGAGAAGGAGGAAGAGGAGAATTTTGTGCATGTGCACAATTCGAATATCAGTGAGGAAAGGCTCATGCTGAGCTCCCACAAGATTGTCAAATAGTGGGGCATGTGGTGTGATGCTGGGGGGTGGGGGGCACATATGACCCTGGGGAACATGTTTTTTGCCACACCATATTAGAATTAAGTATAATTGAGCATCCTCTACAGTAAGTGTCAGTGGCGCTCTCACTGTGTCCCCTATGGTGTGGGGGGGGGGTTGTTCCCTTCCTGTCGGGGGCATCACAGAAAATTATTGAGAAGATAATCGGCCCAGAAAAGCCATTTCTCCAGCAGAGCTCATAAATCAAAATTTGGTAGTTTTTTGTAGTTGCAGATTTTTAGTGTGATCAAAGTCCGTGTCATGTAAAATTCATTATAAGACATTCACAAGTCAAGGTACCACAGTATTTTTTATCCTAAAAAAAATCGTCAAGCCATAACATGTAGATTTGTTTGTCATTTTTGGAATGCCATTTTGTTTCTCTCATTCCCTGGATGGTCAACCACTGGGAGGATTTTGTTCATTATTTTGAGTGAAGAATTATCCCGAGTCTTAATTTCTTATTATTCATACAAGAGATTTTCTCATTTCTGATTGGTGCAATGCCATCAAATAATTTTTTTGTATTGCATCATCGGCATGGAATATCTGAATTATTACACTGTTCCCATGAGATAAGTTGCTGATTTATTGTATGAATGCACGTGCAACACAATGACCTGGCTGTCTACTTTAGAAATGTTTTAAATGGATAATAAAATTACAGAATTCAGCTTTCACATGCAAGATAATTATTCAGTCTTGGAGCATGTTATCCGCCTCAGCTTTCGACCTCGCTAATAACGACCTCTCGGCCGAATAATTCTCCATATCATACTTCACCTGAATGAAGAATACCCTATTTTCCAGACGGTAAGTTACACTTTTCTCATTCATACTTTGGATGAAGGTGCAACTTATACTCCAGAGCGAATTATATGTGAAATTATTACAGAGAAACACGCTGACGGCTTTGCAGCCTACTCTTTTACGAAGGTCAGCAATGGTTCTTTTACATGCCTCTCACCATAGACAGTGAGAGACATGGCCCGCCTTTGAGAACCCAGTTAGCTGCACTGGGGGGGACAGTGACAACCTTGTGGGGACTCGAACCCCCAACCTTAGGATCAGCAATCCAGCGCCCTATACCACTAGACCACCACTGTCCCTGCATGTTCATCATAATAATAAAACATAATTTCACGTTTGTTATTTTTACACTCGCAACCACAAGAGGACACTCTAAACTTGAGCACCAGTACCTGCTCATCCACCACTGAAGAAATGGCCCAAAAAGAAAATCCTCTTCTGCGGATTACAAGTTGCAAGTAGTGAAATATGCAGCAGAAAATGGTAATCGAGCAGCAGAAAGAAAGTTTGGAGTTAATGGGAACCTTGTGAGAGACTGGAGAAAAGCAGAGATTATTATTGCTGCATTGAAGAATACACAAAAAAAAGGTAATAGCGGGCTAAAAGCTAGATGGCCATAGCTAGAGGAGCTAGCTCGAATGTGGGGGCTTGAGCCTCAGGGAGATGCTCGCCAACGGTGCAGTTGCGTCTCCATGTCCAGGTAGTTGTCAAGGAGATGAATAAAAATGACTTTGCGAGACTTTCTTGGTGTTACCCCTTCATGCAACACAGCCGCCTCTCTATCAGAGCGAGGACCACAACGTCACAGAAACTGCCAGCAGATTTCCAAGCCAAGGTAGACACTTCCATGAGTTTGCGACTTATAGTCCAGTGCGAAATATATATATATATATATATATTTTTTTTTTCTTTATTATGCATTTTATGTACTCCAGAGTGATGTATAGTCTGGAAAATGAGGTAACCGCTCGTTATCCCGAGAAAGCGGTACATTCCGATCGGGTGTGGTGTGTATTAATAAGAATTATCAGTGGATCCTGTAGATTTCTCTACCTGAGCTTATCTTTACACTTTTTCTGTGATTCAATTTGTTTTCTTCATGGACATTTTTCAGGAATGATTGTTTTATTATGGATTATGAATTTTAATCAAATGTCTGTAACGTTGGTCTGTGATAATGTTCAGATAAATTGGAATATATTAGGTTTTGGACACAACATCAAGACTATGATTTTAGTAATTTTAAAACAATCTTTTCCTTATTTGGGCAGAAGCACCCCCGTAAACTTCACATTTCACTCCAGCATTTAAACCACAAGGTAATGATCAGAAACTTCAGAAGTAGAATTTGTATAGAAGTAAAATGTATATTAATATTTAAAAAATTAAAATTTGACTGTTGACTGCAGCTTTATGTAAAGATCTTGAATGTTGATGGTAATGCAGATGTAGAGTATGTTTATTGGGGGGGGGTCACTGTATCTGAACTCACAAACCAAAATCACTGACACCAGGCCAGTCGATCACATCCCTACACATCAGTGCTTCTCAATTATTTTCTGTCGTGCCCCCCCCAAGGAAGAGGAAAACATTTTGCTCCCCCCATATAAATAGTGTTATTTGTCTAAAAATTGTTATAAGTAATCCTCTGCATAACATTGTATCCTTATTAACAAAATAAATCCTTATTATCATTATGGAATACAAAACAATGAAGAAATATAGATCAACTTCCAACAAAGAATAACTTTATTAACAATGTTTAGTCTTCAAACAAAAGGATTTAAAGTGCATCAATTTACCCGAAATAAAAAAGTATCCTTATTTAAACTAAACAATTTTTGACCAACAATGTGAACCATTTGATGCTGAAAAAAAAAATTAATAAAATCAATAAATAATAATAAATTCAAATTGATCAGCAATATTAACTCAGGAACACAATATATAAAACATGTCAACCTACAAAACAAAAATGAAAACAATTTGTATTATTATTATTTTGTTAAAATGATTAAGTCCAGATTAATAAGCACACTTAGCAGTGCACAGCTTTTCAAAGCCGTGTTTAAAGCACCGTACTGAACTCTCAGCTCCTGATCAATGCTGAACTGGGATCTGGACTTATTTTCACAGCGCTGACGTCATCCAACATGACGGAGACCGTGTCTGCTATAGGTAGGATCAGTTCCTCTTCTGTGCTGTGGAGTTTTCTACACTCAGCAATTTGGTACGCCACCTTATCTGATGCTAACGGAGCTCGCTGGTTTGCTGGCGGTGCATTCACAAAGCGGGATGGTTGTTGGCAATACTCGGCACGTTTTCCCTGAAAAAACTCATGCGGCTCATCGTGTGATGTCTTTAAGTGACGCCTGAATTTATTTGAGTTCATCAGACACAGTAAACACGGCGGTCTTTCCTCGTTTCTCACCACAGCACAGTGAAGCTGAGTGCTACATCCGCTTTATCATACCTCTTCAACTTCCGAGAGACTTTAATTTCTCTCAATGACGTACAAGAAAAACTAAACTGCGCACTCTGCATACATTATGTACTGTATGCCACCATGGTCAATAGGCTCTGACTTCCGGTAAGGGCAAAAAGCATGGTAAACATACACACGTTGATATGGAAAACAATGCAAAAAATCTAAATACTTCGGATGTTTTGGATCCCTTTAGACAGGAGTATAATCTAAATATTTGCAGCATGCCCAGGAAGGTTTGGAAGATACATGGACACACAATAGGAGGTACAGAAATATCCCCCATGCCAAACATGTCAACTGCCCCGCCCACCTCTCTTGTCTT
This sequence comes from Plotosus lineatus, assembly GCA_024760905.1. Classification (NCBI taxonomy): domain Eukaryota; kingdom Metazoa; phylum Chordata; class Actinopteri; order Siluriformes; family Plotosidae; genus Plotosus; species Plotosus lineatus. Next base: position 58,135,747 of record CM045731.1, on the reverse strand, counting down.
AGTATAGTGTAGCAGGGATTCCAATTGATATACTGGACAGTATTCCACAAATTACAAGGAATTTTTGGGACACTTTTTGTACAAGAGGATGAACAATCTCGGAAATGTGATCAATATATTCCGCACAAGTATCGCTCTCGGGTTCAGAAATCTGAGGCTTGCACATTAGTTTTATTCACTTAATGTTAGAACAAAGAGCTCCCAAGGGGAATCAGAACCTGCAGCCTGTCCCCAGAACATGAAAAGATGAAAATAATAAAAAAAAAAAACGGCATGACACATTTATAACCACAAACACTTACAGTTAAGCTACAGATGTAACATTACATCATATAAATGAGCAGTAGCAACATGATACATTTTGTATTGATTACAGGTAAAGTCTGTTGGGTTTTTACATCCAAGCCTAGTGGCTCATCAGGCCGGTGCTTATCCCCGGTTTCCATAGCGTTAAGCGACCAGAAGTTCAACTCCCCCTGGATGGGACGCTAGTCCATCGCAGGTTACCGTCCCAGTATATTTTACTGGTACCCATTTATACTGCTGGCTGAACAGAGGCACACTTGTGGTTGAGACCTTGCCCAGGGGTCTTAGCACAGTGAGGGTCTCAGTGGGATTCGAACTCACAACCTCCCGATCATGAGCGCAGCACCCTAACCACTATGCCACCGGCCCCACACAACTGTATTGATTACAGATATACACAATAACAGACCAGTTACATACATGCTTGTTATGTAACAATTAACTCATTAAAGGTATAGGTACACATTCACCTGAGATGTTGATGCACAATGGCCAAAACTGACCATATTGACACACACGATAATCCTAATGTATTCCAATTAAATTCGATGTTATATTTCAAAACATACAATTGTAAGGATGCCAAAGGATGTCAACTTTCAAGTGAAATAGTATCCAAAGCAATGTTTTGCCCTTGCCGGAAGTTGAAGCCAAATTACCACGTGAAAGGGGCCTGTGTGCAGTCTATTTTCTCTCACCGTCCCCATCTCTCCGCCTCTCTTTACCTCACCGTTAAAAGTTTCCATGGTGGGTTTATTAACTTCACTTCTTATTTTAACTCTGAGCACACGCTGACAGTGAGGAAACCACTGCCACCTGCTGTAGTGGATGTAGAATTACACTTTATCCTAATACGACAAAAAAAAAAGCATGTTCCCTGGGGACCCCCCCCCCCCCCGGCATCGCCCCATTCCCCCATGGGGGGGCGCGCGCCACTATTTGAGAACCACTGCCACTCGGAGGCAATTTGGAACAACGGGTCATCCTGCTGTACATGTCTTTGGACTGTAGGAGGAAAACAGTACCCGGAGGAAACCCATGGAAGCACAGAGAACAAACTCGACACAAACACCCTGCTGGGACTTAAACATAGGACCTTTTATCTATGAGATTGACTTGCTAACATCTACAACACCCTGCTGCCCACAACTATGACTTATAATTTAAAATAAATACACCCCCGTCTTTGGTTATTTTCCCATAACAGCTTGAATGGGTGTGTTTTTATTCCTTCCGGAGTAATCCGAGTTCTTTATTGCTCCCTGAAGATGCTCAGCAAGGATCTGATGTAAAATCACTGGAGTAAAAACGGGTTCAATTTTCCATCAGGGGGCAGGAAAGAGTCGTGTTTGAGCCCCAAAGCCTTTGAGACACACGACTGACGACATGGAAAGGAGCAGGTGTCGGATGGAGGGATGATCCTGAAGCAGTTCGGAGTCCAGAAGAAGAGGGCAGGATCTGCGAGCTTCGTTCAGGCTGATCCCCATTGGCTTGAGTGCCAAAAGCTTCCTCAGGGAACAAATCAGCTCTTCCAATCTCTGATTTGAAGGCGGAGCTACAGGGATGGGAGAGAGTTTAATTAATTCGATTCATTCAGACTCATGTGTTCACTTGTACTGATTCAATACACATGATTCTTTTATTCATCCGATTCATTAAAAGTGATTCAATTTCATTCAATTTGACTGGAATCGATCATTATTCATTCGTCTTCTGTAATCGCTTAATCCTAATTAGGGTCGCGGGGAGGCTGCCGCCCATCCCAGCCGACTCCGGACGAGAGCAGAGTACACCCTGGACAGCTCACCAGGCCATCGCAGGACATAGAATTGATTATTCACTCTGAATTATCTTTCATTTGATTCCTTAAGAGTGAATCATTCTTGCTGACTCATTAAAACGACTTTACAAATCAGAATGGAGATAACTAGTGATTCTGATTCTTTAAATTGTAATTATTGTTTTCTTCACCTTGTTATTGTGATGCTTTCATTAATTCCGATTTGTTGGCAGTCGGTTTAATTTGATTAAATCGTGTTTGTTATGGTGATGGACAGGCTGACAGACGAGGTTAGACAAGAATCTCCATGGACTATGATGTTTGCAGATGACATTGTGATCTCCAGTGAGAGCAGAGAACAAATAGAGGAAAACCTAGAGAGGTGGAGGTATGCTCTGGAAAGAAGGGGAATGAAGGTTAACCTCAGTAAGACAGAATACATGTGCATGAATGCCAAGGACCCAACAGAAACGGTGAGGTTACAGGGAGCAGAGATAAGTAAGGTGGAGGATTTTAAGTACTTAGGCTCAACAATCCAGAGCAATGGAGAGTGTGGAAAAGAGGTGAAGAAGCGTGTGCAGGCTGGTTGGAATGATTGAAGAAAAGTGTCCGGTGTGATGTGTGATAGGAGGGTATCGGAAAGAATGAAAAGAAAAGTGTACAAGACGGTGTTGAGGCCAGCGATGTTGTATGGTTTAGAGACAGTGGCCCTGGGGAAAAGACAGGAGGCAGAGCTGGAGGTAGCAGAGATGAAAATGTTGAGGTTCTCGAATGAGCACATCAGAGGGACAGCACATGTAAGACGTTTTGGAGACAAAGTCAGAGAGGCCAGATTGAGATGGTTTGGACATGTACAGAGGAGGGATAGTGAATATATTGGTAGTAGGCTGTTTAGGTTGGAACTACCAGGAAAAAGGCCTAGAGGAAGACCAAAGAGACGATTCATGGACGTGGTGAAGGAGGACATGAAGGCAGTTGGTGTAAGAGAAAAAGATTCAGAGGATAGGGTGAGATGGAGGCAGATGATTCGCTGTGGCGACCCCTGAAGGGAACAGCCGAAAGGAAAAGAAGAAGGAAGTGATTTAATGATTAATTCTTTCATAGTTTCTAATGGTGGTCTGAGAGTGGAAAAGCAGGTTAAACAACACAAATACCAAACTTTTCCATCTCGTAATTTCCCACTACACTGTAGATAATATTTTTAGAGTAAGGAAATAAGAGTATTTCCCCAGTGTTGGTGTTTATTATTTCACTCACTTGTAATCACTCCAATAATAATAAGGGAATTACAGGTGGGTGGGTGTTGAGTGCGCGGAGTGTGTGATGAGGTTAATGTCAGTATAAAATTGATCTGTACTCACTTCTTGCAGGTAAATTAGCTGCAACAGCCTCAGTGTATGATCTCTTCTGAACTGTGTTTCTGGTTCCGCTCATTTTCCCAGTCATTTCGTCTGATCCACAAATTTATAGACATAAAATTAATCCAGAAACACAAAATCCAGTTGTCTTCAATTAAACCGAGTTCATTTTCACTTCCGTTTCAGAAGAAAGGGAAATGCTTTTGTTTCCCAGGACCCGCCCAGCTCTAAACGTCGGTGATCACGTGATCTCAGGTAGCCGCTCCAAAACGGCACACTTGTCCGTCCAAGTACTAGTCCTTCTCAAAAAATTAGCATATTGTGATATAGTTCATTATTTTCTGTAATGTACTGATAAAAATTCAACTTTCATATATTTTAGATTCATTGCACACCAACTGAAATATTTCAGGTCTTTTATTGTTTTAATACTGATGATTTTGGCATACAGCTCATGAAAACCCAAAATTCCTATCTCAAAAAAAAAAAATAGCATATTTCATCCAGCCAATAAAAAAAAAGTGTTTTTAAAACAAAAAAGTCAACCTTCAAATAATTATGTTCAGTTATGCACTCAATACTTGGTCGGGAATCCTTTTGCAGAAATGACTGCTTCAATGCGGCGTGGCATGGAGGCAATCAGCCTGGGCACTGCTGAGGTGTTACGGAGGCCCAGGATGCTTCGATAGTGGCCTTAAGCTCATCCACAGTGTTGGGTCTGGTGTCTCTCAACTTTCTCTTCACAATATCCCACAGATTCTCTATGGGGTTCAGGTCAGGAGAGTTGGCAGGCCAATTGAGCACAGTAATACCATGGTCAGTAAACCATTTAGCAGTGGTTTTGGCACTGTGAGCAGGTGCCAGGTCGTGCTGAAAAATGAAATCTTCATCTCCATAAAGTTTTTCAGCAGATGGAAGCATGAAGTGCCCCAAAATCTCCTGATAGCTAGCTGCATTGATCCTGCTCTTGATAAAACACAGTGGACCAACACCAGCAGCTGACATGGCACCCCAGACCATCACTGACTGTGGATACTTGACACTGGACTTCAGGCATTTTGGCATTTCCTTCTCCCCAGTCTTCCTCCAGACTCTGGCACCTTGATTTCCGAATGACATGCAAACTTTGCTTTCATCCGATAAAAGTACTTTCTTCTGCCGCTGTTTCTGGTTCAAAAGTGGCTTGACCTGGGGAATGCAACACCTGTAGCCCATTTCCCGCACACGCCTGGGCATGGTGGCTCTGGATGTTTCTACTCCAGACTCAGTCCACCGCTTCCAAAGGTCTCCCAAGGTCTGGAATCGGCCCTTCTCCACAATCTTCCTCAGGGTCCGGTCACCTCTTCTGGTGTTGCAGTGTTTTCTGCCACACTTTTTCCTTCCCACAGACGTCCCACTGAGGTGCCTTGATACAGCACTCTGGGAACAGCCTATTCGCTCAGAGATTTCTTTCTGTGTCTTATCCTCTTGCTTGAGGGTGTCAATGATGGCCTTCTGGACAGCAGTCAGGTCGGCAGTCTTACCCATGATTGCGGTTTTGAGTAATGAACCAGGCTGGGAGTTTTTAAAAGCCTCAGGAATCTTTTGCAGGTGTTTAGAGTTAATTGGTTGATTCAGATGATTAGGTTAATAGCTCGTTTAGACTACCTGAACATGATATGCTAATTTGTTGAGATAGGAATTTTGGGTTTTCATGAGCTGTATGCCAAAATCATCAGTATTAAAACAATAAAACACCTGAAATATTTCCGTTGGTGTGCAATGAATCTAAAATATATGAAAGTTTAATTTTTAACAGTACATTACAGAAAATAATGAACTATATCACAATATGCTAATTTTTTGAGAAGGACTAGTATTGTTGAAAATTCAGTCAAAAATTAAACAGTTCTGAAACAGGAAACTCAGCCGGAAGTTCCTTTAGTGTTTTTATTCCAGTTATATGCGAATAATCAGAACTATTAATTCATCACGTGATGATTGATTGTATATTTAAGTATTTATGATTATTTTCTGGTTTTGTTTTCTGTTTTGGGAGCTTTTAAAAAGTGTTTTTTCTTTGTGTTTTATTATAATTAGTTAATTTTTTGTTAGTTGATGATTTTTATTTAGTTTTAAGGTGAGAGGTTCTGTGATCCGGGAGGAACTCGGAGCAGAACCGCTGTATCTCCATGATGAGAGGAGCCAGTTTAGATGGCTCGGATTAGAACGAATGCCTCCCTCGTGTAGTGTTTCAGGCATGTCCGACCAAGGAAGGGACCTCGAGATCGACCCAGAACACGTTGGAAGGATTACCGTATTTTCTGGGCAATAAGGCAAACTGGATTATGTGCGATATCAATGAAAGCTGATTGAACGTCCCCGTCCACGCACAAGGCGCACCGGGATATAAAGGCGCATTCAGCGAAACAAAAGTCAGCTAAATCAGACTTGATTCAACTCTCACAATAACTCATCATTGTTCAGTTATAACACATAAAATATAAAATAATACTCTTCACAATAACAACATTTTCAGCTGGAACAATACAAAACAATAAACTCACTTTTTCAGTTCATTCCTCTTCCACAAATCCATCAAATTCTTCATCTTCAGTGTCTGAGTTTAACAGTTGAGCGATTTGGACATAAAGCCCGGATTCGTCTAATATTTTATATTATTATATCATAATATTTTATCTATTATTCCATTTTGCATGGAGTCAACTCAAAAAACTCAGAGATTTCTTCCTGGGTTGTGCCGTACACTTCTCTCATCCACGGCCCCTTAAATAGACGTCATTACAGAAACAAACATAACGGCGATCGAATGGAAAAACCAGGTACTCAGCATTATCTGACTACGATAGCAGTAATGCTGGTATTTGGACATAAAGCTCGGATCCCTGTTATTTTTTTATTATTATATTATCTTCTTCGTTTCCTTTCGGCTGTTCCCATCAGGGGTCGCCACAGTGAATCATCCAGCGCCATCTCACCCTGTCCTCTGCATCATCTTCTCTTACACCAACTACCTTCATATCCTCCTTCATCACATCCATAAATCTCCTCTTTGGTCTTCCTCTAGGCCTTCTGCCTGGGAGTTCCAATCTCAGCATACTATCAATATTCGCGATCCCTCCTCTGGACATGTCCACACCAAATTTTTATTATATTAATTTTAATGAAAATTAAATTAAATTCAAATATTAAAATAATAATTTATATTATATTATAATATTTTATTATCTATTATTCCCTCACGCACATGGAGTCAGATCAATAGGGACGGAGATTAGAAGTCTTTCCGGTAGTGACCTGAACTTCTCTCAGCCACTTCGCCGGCTTAAAGAGATGTCATCACAATAACAAACATTAATGCAGCCGTGAGGGAGGCACAAACAAGTGTCCGCCCTCACGCCGGTCCCAAGCCTGAATAAATGCAGAGGGTTGCGACAGGAAGGGCATCCGACGTAAAACTTTTGCCAGAATACAACATGCAAACCGTAAAGAGAAATCTCATACCGGATCGGTCGAAGCCTGGGTTAACAACGACCACCATCAGTACTGCTAACCAACAGGGTGCTGGTGGAAATTGGACTACTGTTGGTCGAAGAAGGAGAGGCGGGATGTGTGTTCGTAGGCAGAGAGAAGAGGAAACGCATGTGTCTGGGACTGAGAGTAGGGACTTTGACTTTTGGAACAATGACAGGAAAAGATAGGGAACTGACTGACATGATGCAGAGGAGGAAGGTGGACATACTGTGTGTTCAGGAGACCAGGTGGAAAGGTAGCAAGCCAAAGGTAGAAGCTTCGGAGCAAAGTTTAAGCTGTTTCATCATGGTGTGGATGGGAAGAGAAATGGAGTAGGAGTCATCTTGAAGGAGGGGTTTGTCAGGAATGTTCTAGAAGTGAAAAGAGTGTCAGACAGAGTGATGAGTCTCAAGTTAGAAATTGAAGGTGTGATGTTCAATGTTGTTAGTGCTTATGCCCCACAGGCAGGATGTGAGCTAGAAGAGAATGAGAGATTCTGGATAAACGATACCAAAAGGATAAACTTTATTACAGTACTCTTCGTGTCCTTTTACATTGAAGTTGGAGTGACGTCTCCAAGATGGTGCTGCCCAGAGGGCGACGTCGCGGAGTTCTCAGAGTCAAATTGTTTCTTTGTTCGTTTTAATTTGTTTTATTTGTTTTTTTGTTTGTTTATGTTTTGCACTTTGCTCGTCTACGACCGGTCGACTCTACTACAGCTATAAGATCGGAGTATCTTCGGGTGTGTATAACTAAGCACGCTCAACTGGGCTTCTTGTTAGCCGGGGTGCGGCTACCACTGAGCTAATATGCTAACCCCACACCAGCTAACAAAAAGCCCAGGTGGGAAGTGGCTGAACGACTGGTACAATCGCCTCGTCGGGTGTACACTCCTTGAGCCATGTTTCACAGAAACACATCAGATCCTCTGCACTGCAATCTGAGCATGAAGCTCGTCCATCTTGTTTCGCAGGGACTGAACATTTTCAAGCAGTATGACCGGAAGTGCTAACCAAGCGCCGGAGACTCTAAGAACTCTGCCTGGGCTTCTTGTCAGCCGGGGTGTGGCTAGCATTGCTAACAAGAAGCCCAGTTGAGCGTGCTTAGTTATACACGCCCAAAGACACTCCGATCTTATAGCTGTAGTAGGGTCGACCGGTCATAGACGAGCATAGTGCAAAACATGAACAAATAAAACAAATTAAAATGAACAAAGAAACAATTTGACTCTGAGAACTCCGCGACGCCACGCTCTAAGCAGTGCCATCTTGGAGACGTCACTCCAAGTTCATTGTAAAAGGACATGAAGTGTAATAAAGTTTATCCTTTTGGTATCGTTTGTTAAACATGCTACAGAACATAAAATCTCACGCACAAACATTAACTTAGGGACTGTACTGGAATAATAATCGAAAAAGACTTTAATACTCTTACTTTACAACAGTATATGCTCTATGATGTTTATATTTTATCATCAAAAAATACTAGTATAATAGTAAAAATTGAAAAGTTTTTCTTAATCATGACTACATTTTGCTACATTAATACTGTATTAATGAGTAAGACTGTCTATAGAAGTGTTTAAGAAGCATATTTTAGCACATGGAATAGATACATAGCATTTTATTCCATTTGCTCATTCGCGCATGTGACGTGATACATGGGGTTTTACTTCCGGGTACAGAACTCGCGGATTATCTCGATTCACGGGAGGGCCCGGAACCGACCGCGAATGTGGAGGGCCTACTGTACTATAATGTACTGGTGCTATGTTCATCAGGTCTCTACAAAAGTGCTTTTATCTAGGAGCCACTAGATGGCGGGCTGACATCAGACATCTTAAGTTCACCCGAAGAGAACTTCACGATTCTTTTTCTACACGTTTCGATTCATTTTGGTATACATACTACTCAAGATGTTAATTAGAAACATATACACGTACTGCAAAATTATTAGATTCAAAGATTTGAGAATTCAACTAAAAATATTTTCAAAGATAATGAGAGCAATCGGATGTGCTGAAGGGTTTTTTCAATAAAGAGAAATATTTTTATTTGGGATGTGTGGAAGGAGTCTCTAGTGTAAAAACTGTAACTGTGAGTTCTCTGGTATCTTCAGAACACAGGAAATTACAAGGTATTTTTTTCATGGCATTAAAATGGTGGTGATGGAGCATGTGATTATAGCAGCTATAGCGTCAGAGAGATCTGGAATGAATTTGTTTTAATGAAAATGAAACATAACTAAAACATATGATGCTTTTTTTAAATAAATAATAATAAAAATTTAATTAAAACTTGATTACAAATTGGGTCAAGGGACAAAGCTTTATATATATATTGCATGTCATGGAATCAAACTGGATTCAAACCTATGATCTATAGATCAATTATCGAACACATGGTGGCTAGATGAAGTGGAAGTGTGGAGAGTGGGGTGGTGGTGTAGTGGTTAGCATGTTAGCCTTGCTGCAAGAAGGTCCTGGGTTTGAATCCCAAGCTTGGGCATTGTGTGTTTGTGGGTTTCTTCAAGGTGCTCTGGTTTTCACCAATAAGCCAAAGATTTGCACATTAGATTGGGTGTAAGTGTGAGTGAGAATGGTTGTGTATGTGTTGACCCTGCAATGGTTTGGCGAGTTGTTTTGGATGTACCCCGTCTCAGCCTTCTGTCAACCCTGGTTGGATTCAGCAGTTCAGCAATCGAGTAAAGAGAGCTGAAGAGCAATTTGTGAGAATTTTTGAGAGAGAAGGTTGGATGTGTTGGGACTTGAGAGTAGATCCTCTTCTTGGTGGAATCCCTGGTCCTGGTCCTCAAGGAAAATCTGTAAAGAATGAAGAAGTTCCACTCAGTAGAACCTGTGTTGGTAACTCTCTTGATGACGGTTTCTCCTTCTGAAGCCATTTTATTTCCTGCTTCACTCCCACCAGGCTGCAAGAGATCAATGTGTAATCAGCGCTCTGCAGTTGTGAGAGAGTCGGCCCTGCCTGGCCTCTGGTGCCCCTGCTTCTCACGGTTCTGACTGCTGAATCCTGATGGCCAAGAAAATCTCTCTGTGCTGTTTCAGGATTCAGGTCTGAATGCGGTACTGAAAGTTACAGAACAGAGAAGAGAAGGAATGCAAATAGAAAGCAGGAAAGAAACAATAAAGGATAAAAGGAAAAAAACATCCAGATATCTGTTCTTTAATAATAATAATAATAATAATAATAATAATAATAATAATACAGAAATAAATAAATAATTCAAGTAAAATAATCATCTTTGGGATAATAAATCTTCATTATTCTTTTACACTTTATGTAATCAATTTTAAATTACATACTGTGTGCATTGCAGCGATCACACAGTTTATTCAAAAGTGCTTTGACTGATTGTCACCGTTACAAAAGAGGTGTGTGTGTGAGTGTGTGTGTGAGTGTGCGTGTGTGTGTGTGTGTGTGTGTGTGTGTGTGTGTGTGTGTGTGTGTGTGTGTGTGTGTGTTTGCACGCGTGTGTCTCTGTGCGTGTGTGAGAGAGAGAGAGGGGGGGGGGGGGGGTCACCACATTTACCCAGAATCCAGTGCAGGATTTTAAATGTTAACTGATGCAAATTGTCTCAACTCTGCTATCAAATCTCCCATTTATTCCATCTGCATTCAATTCCTGGATTATTAAATCTCTCTTTCTCTCAGCCCCATCTCTCGCGCTCGCTATATCCTTCTCTCGCTCTCATCCCAGAAGCTCAGAGGGGATAATGTTCAGAAAACTAACCCTGAGGGATGCTGTACGTTCACTCATTCCTCACAGCAGCCCCCCCCCCCACCTGCACCCCGCACATGTACAGATGCTCCCCGACTTACTTTTTCAATTGGTTCCGGACGGCCGAACGTAAGTTGAAAGTGAACGTAAGTTGTTACAATGACGTGTGACGTATGACGCTCATACTGTACTATACATCCATAAATACCATTACCGTAGCTCATAAAACACCACCAAATCAATTATTATAAACAGAACATTGTAAAATAACATCAAATATATCAAATAATATCAACATTAATTTCAAATAAGTCACTTATTTATACCGAGTCACTTTGCATGAAGCTTAAAACAGCCAATCAACGCTTACAATATGTGAGGCACTCAAAACCGAAAGTAGTGTACTTGCGAAAGTAGTGTGCTTACTGTGGGATATATGGACTGCCGGTCTTTCAAATGAGCAAGGGCACTGTTGAACTAGTTTAGAATGCAATGATGTGAATCACCAGCAGAGCAGAGAGTTCTCTTTCGTTTCTGCATTCAGGTTTTCATTCATTTTATAACTCCCTTTGCTTAACTGAGTATGCATGGTAGATTGCACCAATCCGAGCAGATAGTTAATTCATCTCTGTGTATGAGACTTGCACCCATGCTAGTAGGCTTACGCTTCTGACCAACCATAATTGCTTAGGGTTACAAAAGTCCGCAAAACAGTGTAAACACAAAGATCACAGAGACGACGTCTTAACACAAGGATAACACGCTATATAACTGATATATATATATATATATAAAATAATGCAGCCATGAGGCGCGGGGGGGGGGGGGGGGCACTAACCAGTGTCTCTCCCCCTTATGCCGGTCCCAAGCCCGGAAAAATGCAGAGGGTTGCGGGGCATCCGGCGTAAAACTTCTGCCACATTAAAAATGCAAATGGACAAAACAAAAGTCATACCGGGTCGGTCGAGGCCCGGGTTAACAACGACCGCCATCAGTGCTGTCGACCAACAGGGTGCTGATGGAAATTGGACTACTGTTGGTCGAAGATGTAGAAGAAGGAGAGGCGGGAGGCGTGTGCGTAGGCAGAGAGAGAAGAGGAAATGCGTGAGCCTAGGACAGAGTAGGGACTTTGAATGTTGGAACTATGCAAGGAAAAGATAGGGAGCTGGCTGACATGATGCAGAGGAGGAAGGTGGACATACTGTGTGTTCAGGAGACCAGGTGGAAAGGTAGCAAGGCTAGAATCTTAGGAGCAGGGTTTAAGCTGTTTTATAATGGTGTGGATGGGAAGAGAAATGGAGTAGGAGTCATCTTGAAGGAGGGGTTTGTCAGGAATGTTCTAGAAGTGAAAAGAGTGTCAGACAGAGTGATGAGTCTCAAGTTAGAAATTGAAGGCATGATGGTCAATGTTGTTAGTGCTTATGCCCCACAGGCAGGATGTAAGCTAGAAGAAAAGGAGAGATTCTGGACTGAGTTAGATGAAGTGATGCAGAGTAACCTCAGAGGTGAAAGAGTGGTCATTGGAGCAGACTTCAATGGACATGTTGGTGCAGGCAACAGAGGGGACGAGGAAGTGATGGGCAGGTTTGGTATCCAGGACAGGAACACAGAAGGACAGATGTTGCTCAATTTTGCAACAAGGATGGAAATGGCTGTGGTGGATACTTTCTTCAAGAAGAAACAGGAGCATAGGGTGACTTATGAAAGCGGAGGTAAGAGCACACAGGTAGACTACATCTTGTGTAGGTGATGTAATTTGAAGGAAGTCAGTGACTGCAAAGTAGTAGTGGGTGAGAGTGTTGCCAAACAGCATAGGATGGTGGTGTGCAGGATGACACTGATGGTGAGAAAGGTGAAAAAGGCAAAGGCAGAGCAGAAGACAAAGTGGTGGAAGCTGAAAAAGGAAGTGTCGTGTTTTCTTAAAGGAGGAGTTGAAACAGGCTTTGGGTAGTCAGGAAGTGCTTCCAGACGACTGGACAACCACAGCCAATGTGATCAGGTAGACCGGTAGGAGAGTACTTGGTGTGTCCTCTGGAAGGAAAGTAGATAAGGAAACTTGGTGGTGGAATGAGGAAGTGCAGGACTGTGTACACAAGAAGAGGTTAGCCAAGAAGAAGTGGGACATTGAGAGGACCGAAGAGAGCAAACAGGAGTACAGGGAGACACAGCGTAAGGCGAAGGTAGCGGTGTCAAAGGCCAAACAGAGGGCGTATGATGACTTGTATGATAGGTTGAACAGTAAGGAGGGAGAAAATAATTTACACAGGTTAGCACAGCAGAGAAATAGAGATAGAAAAGACGTGCAGCAAGTTAGAGTGATAAAGGACAGAGAGGGAAATGTATTGACTGATGACAGAAGTGTGCTGGGAAGATGGAAAGAGTACTTTGAAGAGCTGATGAATGAGGAAAATGAGACAGAAAAAAGAGTAGAAGGGGTGACCATTGAGGACCAGGAAGTAGCAAAGATTAGTAAGGGAGAAGTGAGGAGGGCATTGATTGAAGAGTGGAAAGGCAGTTGGCCCTGATGACATACCAGTTGAGGTATGGAAGTGTCTAGGGGAGGTAGCAGTAGATTTTCTGACAAGAATATTCAACAAGGTCTTAGAAAGTGAGCTGTTGCCAGAGGAATGGAGGAGAAATGTGCTTGTGCCCATTTTTAAGAACAAGGGAGATGTACAGAGTTGTGGAAACTACAGAGGGATAAAGTTGATGAGCCATACAATGAAGCTATGGGAAAGAATAGTGGAAGCAAGACTAAGGGCAGAGGTCAGCATTTGTGAACAACAGTTTGGTTTCATGCCAAGAAAGAGCACCACAGATGCAGTGTTTGCTTTGAGGATGTTAATAGAGAAGTACAGAGAAGGTCAGAAGGAGCTGCATTGTGCCTTTGTGGATCTGGAGAAAGCATATGACAGGGTGCCGAGAGAAGAACTGTGGTATTGTATGAGGAAGTCTGGAGTGACAGAGAAGTATGTTAGAGTGGTGCAGGACATGTATGAGAGATGTAAGACAGTGGTGAGGTGTGCTGTCGGTGTGACAGAAGAGTTCAAGGTGGAGGTGGGACTGCATCAAGGGTCAGCTCTCAGCCCCTTCTTGTTTGCTATGGTGATGGACAGGCTGACAGACGAGGTTAGACAAGAATCTCCATGGACTATGATGTTTGCAGATGACATCATGATCTGCAGTGAGAGCAGAGAACAAGTGGAGGAAAATCTAGAGAGGTGGAGGTATGCCCTGGAAAGGAGGGGATTGAAGGTTAGTCTCAGTAAGACAGAATACATGTGTGTGAACGACAAGGACCCAAGAGGAACTTTGAGGTTACAGGCGCAGAGATAAAGAAGGTGGAGGATTTTAAGTGCTTAGGCTCAACAATCCAGAGCAATTGAGAGTGTGGAAAAGAGGTGAAGAAGCGCGTGCAGGCAGGTTGGAATGGATGGAGAAAAGTGTCCGGTGTGATGTGTGATAGGAGAGTATCGGCAAGAATGAAGGGAAAAGTGTACAAGACGGTGATGAGGCCAGCGATGTTGTATGGTTTAGAGACAGTGGCCCTGGGGAAAAGACAGGAGTCAGAGTTGGAGGTAGCAGAGATGAAAATGTTAGGTTCTCTTTGGGAGTAACGAGGATGGATTGGATCAGAAATGAGTACATCAGAGGGACAGCACATGTTAGATGTTTTGGAGACAAAGTCAGAGAGGCTAGATTGAGATGGTTTGGACATGTACAGAGGAGGGAGAGTGATTATATTGGTAGTAGGATGCTGAGGTTGGAACTACCAGGCAAAAGGCCCAGAGGAAGACCAAAGAGAAGATTTATGGATGTGGTGAAGGCGGACATGAAGGTCGTTGGAGTAAGAGTAGAAGATGCAGAAGATAGGGACAGATGGCGGCAGATCATTTGCTGTGGTGACCCCTGAAGGGAACAGCCGAAAGCAAAAGAAGAAAGAAGAAGATATATATATGTATATATATGCACACACACACACACACACACACACACACACACACACACACACACAGTCAGCCCCCTACCTACGAATTTAATCCATTCCAGCGCCTTTTTTGTAATGCTCCAGTCTTTGGACTAAATAAAGCCCATGATGGCTCTGTTCTTCGAATTCGAAGATAGTGAAGAGTTATTTCTCCTCACCTGTGCTGAGTATTTTTGTATAGCGAGAGACAGTTTGCGCTGGCCTATCCCCTCTCTCTAGGCCGAGGTCCCTTCCATTGTGGCTCAGCTGGCTGAGACGGCTGTGGTGGTTCCTAGACTGACAGAAAAACGCTGATGGCTTTGCAGCCTACTCTTTTTACCAAAGTCAGCAATGCTTCTTTTATATGCCTCTCACGATAGTCAGTGAGAGACATGGCCCGCCTTTGATAACCTAGTTAGCTGCACTGGGGGGACAGTGACAGCCTGTTGGGGACTCGAACCCCCAACCTTAGAATCAGTGATCCTGCGCCCTATCCACCAGACCACTACTGCCCGATAAACCCCATAAACCCTTTAAAAATGATAAAAGTACACCAATTTTGTATGAAATATGTGTTGAAAGTAAAAGAAAATGATTTATTAAACCATTTAAACATTTTATTAACATATTCAACCATTTTATTAGGGGTATTGGTGGTCTAGTGGTATAGGGCGCTGACTCACCTGGATCACTGATTCAAAGGTTGGGGGTTCGAGTCCCACTCTCCAGAAGGTAGTCACTGTCCCCCCCCCCAGTGCAGCTAACTGGGTTATCAAAGTCGGGCCATGTCTTTCACTGTCTATGGTGAGAGGCATGTAAAAGAACCATTGCTGACTTTTGTAAAGAGTAGGCTTCAAAGTCGTCAGCGTGTTTCTGTCCCTTGCTAAAAGGGTTGTGACAGGAAGGGCATCTGATGTAAAAAAAACCTCTGCCAAATCAAACGTGCGAATGAGATGATTCACTGTGGCGACTCCCAAGTAGAAAGGAAAAAGCCGAAAGGAAGACAGAATTCAACCATTTTATTAACATATTTATTAAGTAAACCATTATTAAACATTTTTTATTAACACACACACACACACACACACACACACACACACACACACACACACACAACTCGCGCGTCAAATTTTGATTGGTGCGAGAAGGGTTTGTTTCGTATCTCGGTGATTTCGTATACACTCGGCCCCCAATTTACGAAGACCCCTTTGTACGAAATCCCCGGATTACGAAAAACATTTTCTTGAGTTTCTGTCCCCGAAATACGAAACAACCCCCTCTTACGAAAAGAAATTCAAAATTCAAATGCGCCTATCAAAATTTTACACGACGCGCGAGTTGCTCTCTCATTGGCTGTTTCTCAACATCCCGTCCCGCTGGCCTCCCAGATAGAGACAGAAGGAAGCTTCATGCTTTTTTGATTCAGTAAATGTTTAATAAATGTGGGTGCATTTGAACTCATCTGGAATTCCGATCCCTCAAGGAATCAAATAAAAGTTGAGTTTGTCAAGCAGGGAATGCGCTTTGAATTCCACGTCTTGTGGGCGTGGCCCACAGCACACGCGAGAGAAGGAGAAAGAGAGAGAGAGAGAGAGAAAGAAAGAGAGAGAGAGAGGGGGAGAGAGAGTGTGAGAGAGAGAGAGAGAGAGAGAGAGAGAGAGGTGTGTGTGTGTGTGTGTGTGTGTGTGTGTGTGTGTGTGTGTGTGTGTGTGTGTGTGTTAATAAAAAATGTTTAATCATGGTTGAATTAATAAATATGTTAATAAAATGGTTTAATATGTTAATAAGGTTTCATGGTTTAATAAATAATTTTCTTTTACTTTTAACACATATTTCACACAAAAATTGGTGTACTTTTATCATTTTAAAAGGGTTTATGGGGTTTATCCAGTCCAAGGACTGGAGACTTGGAATGAATTAGGCATTTAACATGTAAGATGCAACCCCTACTTACGAAATCCCCTCTATACGAAAATGGCTCTGGAACGGATTAATTTCGTAAATTGGGGGCTGACTGTATATATAAATCTATTAAATATTCATATATGAATCATCGAAACATTCATATATATATATATATATATATATATATATATATATATATATATATATATATATATTTATTTATTTATATATAGTATGTACTAGTATATATACAATGCAGCCATGAGGAAGGGGGGGCACAAACAAGTGCCTCACGCCAGTTCCAAGCCCGGATAGATGCAGACGGTTGCGACAGGAAGGGCATCTGGCGTAAAACTTTTGCCAGAATATAAAAATGCAAACCGTAAAAACAAATTTCATACCGGATCAGTCGAGGCCCGGGTTAACAATGACCGCCATCAGTGCTGTTAACCAACAGGGTGCTGGTGGAAATTGGACTACTGTTGGTCGAAGAAGGAGAGGTCGAAGAAGCAGAGGCAGGAGGCGTGTCCGTAGGCAGAGAGAAGAGGAAAAGCACGGGTTTAGGACTGAGAGTAGGGACTTTGAATATTAGAATTATGACAGAAAAATGTAGAGAGCTGGCTGACATGATGCAGAGGAGGAAGGTGGACATACTGTGTGTTCAGGAGACCAGGTGGAAAGGTAGCAAGGCTAGAAGCTTAGGAGCGGGGTTGAAGCTGTTTTTTCATGGCTTGGACAACTGGACAATTCTTCTGGTTGCCCTTGGAAGGAACACCGGAGAACTATAATCGAACTTCGACATGAAGATAGTCTGATTTATGTACTTATTTACTCGAAGTGTGTGTAATGCTTCCTAGATAATTTTGTTTGATTGATGGATTATTTGTGAATCATTTCCCAATATGATTCATGGTTTGTGTCTCACTCAGCCCCACGTTGACCTGACTCGACTCAACCTACTGCCTACATGCCTGAAGCTTTAAAGTCTTTATGGTGTTTAATCATGACCATCACAAATCATTGTTAATGACACCTTCCTCTCGTGACACCACAGTGAATCTCATCCTGCACATCAAAACCACTCAGCATTGCCAAGGCACACCATTTAACCTACCGGCCCCGGGCCCCGGTCCCAGATAATAACATTATCTGTGTAGGATCTTGAGGTGCTGTCTCTCTCTCTCTCTCTCTCTCTCTCTCTCTCTCTCTCTCTCTCTCTCTCTCTGTGTCTGCCTCTCTCTCTCTCCATAATCATCACATTATCAATATCATTATGTCCCATGTTTAAACTCCTGGTTGATCTCAAGCACAGCACAGCAGATCTGATCAGATTTACAGAGAGTGAAACTTGTTTCTTGTTTGAAACTTTTGGCATGAGTTCAAAAATGTATCGGTTCTGCTTCTCTTCCTGGACCTCTGTCAGCCATGCCCCTCTGCCAGAACCTAGTATTACTGTAAGTGTACCTCAGGATAATGTTTAATCATATTTCATACTTATATTTATGTCATATATTCCTATAGATTTTTATTAAATTTCTATTACTACTTGTTCTTCAATTTGCAGAATGTGAACCGTCAAAACAAATTTCATATTGGATCGGTTGAGGCCTGGGTTAACAAAGACCTCCATCAGTGCTGTTAACCAACAGGATGCTGGTGGAAATTGGACTACTGTTGAAAAAAGCTAGAGAGCTGGCTGACATGATACAGAGGGGAAAGGTGGACATACTGTGTGTTCAGGAGACCAGGTGGTAATTTAGCAAGGCTAGAAGCTTAGGAGCAGGGTTTAAGCTGTTTTATCATGGTGTGGATGGAAAGAGAAATGGAGTAGGAGTCATCTTGAAGGAGGGGTTGGTCAGGAGTGTTCTCAGACAGAGTGATGAGTCTCAAGTTCGAAATTGAAGGCATGATGCTCAATGTTGTTTGTGCTTCTGCCCCACAGGCAGGATGTGAACTAGAAGAGAAGGAGAGATTCTGGAGTGAGTTAGATGAAGTGATGCAGAGTACCCCCAGAGGTGAAAGAGTGGTCATTGGTGCAGACTTCAATGGATATGTTGGTGCAGGCAACAGAGGGGATAAGGAAGTGATGGGCAGGTTTGGTATCCAGGACAGGAACACAGAAGGACTGATGTTGATAGATTTTGTAAAAAGGATGGAAATGGCTGTGGTGAATACTTTCTTCCAGAAGAGAGAGGAGCATAGGGTGACTTATAAAAGTGGAGGTAGGAGCACACAGGTAGACTACATCTTGTGTAGGTGATGTAATTTGAAGGAAGTCAGTGACTGCAAAGTAGTAGTGGGTGAGAGTGTTGCCAAACAGCATAGGATGGTGGTGTGCAGGATGACGTTGCTGGTGAGAAAGGTGAAGGAAGCATATGCAGAGCAGAGGACAAAGGCAGAGCAGAAGATAAAGTGGTGGAAGCTGAAAAAGGAAGAGTGTTGAGCTGTCTTCAAGGAGGAGGAGTTGTAACAGGTTTTGGGTGGTCAGGAAGTGCTTCCAGATGACTGGACATCTACAGCTAATGTGATCAGGGAGACAGGTAGGAGAGTAGAAGAGGTTAGCTAAGAAGAAATGGGACATAGAGAGGACCGAAGAGAGTAAACAGGAGTACAGAGAGACACAGCATAAGGCGAAGGTAGCAGTGTCAAAGGCCAAACAGAGGGCGTATGATGACTTGTATGCTAGGTTTGACAGTAAGGAGTGAGAAAATTATTTATACAGGTTGGCACAGCAGAGAAATAGAGATGGGAAGGATGTGCAGCAAGTTAGAGTGATTAAGGACAGAGTGGGAAATGTGTCGACTGATGACAGAAGTGTGCTGGGAAGATGGAAAGAGTACTTTGAAGAGCTGATGAAAGAGGAAAATGAGAGAATAAAAAGAGTAGAAGAGGTGACTCTTTGAGGACCAGGAAGTAGCAAAGATTAGTAAGGGTGAAGTGAGGAGGGCATTGAAGAGGATGAAGCATGGAAAGGCAGTTGGCCCTAATGACATACCGGTGGAGGTATGGAAGTGTCGAGGAGAGGTAGCAGTAGATTTTCTGACAGGAATATTCAACAAGGTCTTAGAGAGTGAGAGGATGCTGGAGGAATGGAGAAGTGTGCTTGTGCCCATTTTTAAGAACAAGGGAGATGTGCAGAGATGTGGCAACTACAGAGGGATAAAGTTGATGAGCTATACGATGAAGTTATGGGAAAGAATAGCGGAAGCAAGACTAAGGGCAGAGGTCAGCATTTGTGAACAACAGTTTGGTTTCATGCCAAGAAAGAGCACCACAGATGCAGTGTTTGCTTTGAGGATGTTAACAGAGAAGTACAGAGAAGGTCAGAGGGAGCTGCATTGTGCCTTTGTGGATCTGGAGAAAGCATACAACAGGGTTCCGAGAGAGGAACTGTGGTATTGCATGAAGAAGTCTGGAGTGGCAGAGAAGTATGTTAAAGTGGTGCAGGACATGTATGAGAGATGTAAGACCATGGTGAGGTGTGCTGTCGGTGTGACAGAAGAGTTCAAGGTGGAGGTGGGACTGCATCAAAGGTCAGCTCTCAGCCCCTTCTTGTTTGCTATGGTGATGGACAGGCTGACAGACGAGGTTAGACAAGAATCTCCATGGACTATGATGTTTGCAGATGACATTGTGATTTGTAGTGAGAGCAGAGAACAAGTGGAGGAAAATCTAGAGAGGTGGAGGTATGCCCTGGAAAGGAGAGAAATGAAGGTTAGCCTCAGTAAAACAGAATACATGTGTGTGGACGACAAGGACCCAAGAGGAACTGTGAGGTTACAGTTAGCAGAGATAAAGAAGGTGAAACTAAACTACACTGGGAAGAAGGAGGGGCACGTTCAGTCTGTCGTTTGTAAACAATGGACGCAGCGTCATTACGTCCTTGCGTCATTACGTCAGCGTACTACGTATGTACGTCTAAACTCAAAATTTGAAATCATAAAAACATAAAACGGATGAACGTAAGTCGGGGAGCGTCTGTATATGGTGATCCCTCGTTTCAGTTTCTGCGGCTTCAGTGCATCACGGGTTTTGCAAATATATTAATTGAAAAATAAAAAAATAAGAAAAAATAAGGGAAAATTTAAGGAAAATGCTGCAAAACAAGGCAAATTATGCAAAAAAAAAAATCCAACCCCAACCTCTCCAACAATTTCTGAGCCCTCCCGTGAATCGAGATAATCCGCGAGTTCTCTACCCGGAAGTAAAACCTGTTATACGTCACATGCGCGAATGAGCAGCTGTAAGTAAAATACTATGTATCTATTACATGCGCTAAAATATGCTTCTTAAACACGTTCTATAGACAGTCTTACTCATTAATACAGTACTAATGTAGAAAAATATAGTAATGATTAAGAAAAACTTCTTAATTTTTACTCTTATTATTATTGATGATAAAATATAAACATTATACAGCATGTACTGTTGTAAAGCACTCGTTTTAAAGTCTTTTTCAATTATTATTCCAGTACAGTACCCAAGTTAATTCTTAGAATGTTTGTGCATGAGATTTTATGTTCTGTAGCATGTTTAACAAATGATACCAAGAGGATAAACTTTATTACGCTTCATGTCCTTTTACATTGAACTTGGAGTGACGTCTTGGAGTGAGGTCTCCAAGATGGCGCTGCCTAGAGGGCAACGTTGCGGAATTCTCAGAATCAAATTGTTTCTTGTTTGTTTGAATTTGTTTTATTTGTTTGTTCATGTTTTGCACTATGCTCGTCTATGATCGGTCGACCCTACTACAGCTATGAGCAGCTTCAGCTTCGGGCAACTAAGCACGCAACAACTATTTTCTATCTATTCTATGCTATGGCAGCTCAATGCTAGCTTTTAGCTAGCGGTTACCGGCTACCAGGCGGAGTTCTCAGAGGCTTGGTTAGCACTTCCGGCCATACTACTTGAAAGTGTTCAGTCCCCGCGAAACAAGATGGACAAGCTTCATGTTCAGATTGCAGCGCAGAGGGATCTACAGGACTGTGTTTCTGTGAAACATGGCTCGAGGAGAGTATACCCGATAAGGCGATTATACCAGCCGGCTACACGGCCTTCATCTCCTGCTATCCCAAGGGCCGAAGTCGTCATTCGGCCCCTTCCCGCCTGTGCTTCTTGTCCGCTGGGGTGTGGCTTGCACTGAGCTGCCTACCATTGCATATTAGCTATGCTAGCCGCATCCCGGCTAACAAGCCCAGTTGAGCGTGCTTAGTTATACACGCCCGAAGATATTCCGATCTTATAGCTGTATAGTGCAAAACATGAACAAACAAAACAACAAATAAAATTAACAAATTAAAATGAACCATAGCATGCTAGCTCTGCTAGTAGCATGCTAGCTCCACTAGTAGCATGCTAGCTCTGCTTAGTTATACATGACCTTGTAGCTGTACCAGGCATACTGCAAAACATGAACAAACAAAACAACAAATAAAACAAATTAAAATGAACAAAGAAACAATTTGACTCTGAGAACTCCGCGACGTCGCCCTCTGGGCAGCACCATCTTGGAGACGTCACTCCAATGTAAAAGGACATGAAGAGTACTGTAATAAAGTTTTTCCTTTTGGTACCGTTTGTTAAACATACTACAGAACATAAAATCTCATGCATAAACATGAACTTAGGTACTGTACTAGAATAATAATTGAAAAAGATTTTAATACAACAGTTCAGAGAAAGGAGAAAGCCTTATTTCTTCAGAAGAGACATCCAGCATTTTATATCGCTTAGCCAGAGGATACCAGCGTTTGAGTGGTATCATAGAGCTTAACTGGTAATTAAAACATCCAAAAAAAGAGGCTCATTGACAACTTGTGCGCGAATGAGTAAAAAGTGCCGGGACATCAGCTCAACCAATCAACAGCCATTGGCTCAATTTGAATCACGTGCCGGTTGCTGGGCAGACCGCATGTACTCAAACCGCAAGTGCAAAACCGCGAATAGTCAAGGGCCTACTGTACTTATATTTTTATATGAGGTGTGCATCTGTGTGTGTGCGTGCATCTGTGTGTGCACGCGTGTCTGTATGTAGTGTATTTATATTTTATTTACATCTTATGCATTATTTTTAAATGTTTAATTGTTATTATGAGCATTTATATCATTTAATATGTATTTATTGATATGCACATATACATGTATGTATATGTCACTCAGGGTGGTCGATTCTGCGTCGTGTGAATTTTGTGGTCCGGGGGGTCTTGGTCCTCATTAACTGCAGAAAGGGAGGGATCTCTGTAAACACACTGACCTTATACTCATAATATGATAAAGAAATATACTAATTATGATGCTCAACTATGGGGCGGCACAGAGGTGTAGTGGTTTGCATGTCAGTCTAGGTTCGACTCCCAGGATGAAAGTGATGAAGTGTGTGTGTGTGTGTGTGTGTGTGTGTGTGTGTGTGTGTGTGTTAAAAAACAGATGTTAACGGCAGAAATATTTCAGAATATTATTAGTTTGTGTGCACATGTGTTATTTTTATTTATTTATTTTTTAAGTATTCTCCATAGCGATTACTGATGGGGGTCTGGTGAAAGGAGCAAAGGTGATCAGAAGTGCTGCCCCTTTCAGGACCATATTATTTGACTTGAGGTCACTGATAAAATTTCTTTCATTCCTTTAGGTTGTTCTTTGAGGGAACCCTTCCAGGTTCTACAAAATGGGGTACTTAACAGAACTGTTAATTCCCCAAGGAACACTTAAAGTATCTGTTTAATTCATTTTATTGTAACTAAATGTTCTGTGCTGAAGGTACTGACACGAAAATCCTGAGAAACAACTTGGAGAGTCTTTGGAATATGTGAGGAAACTGGAGTATCCAGAGGAAACTAACACAAACACATGGAGAACATGTTACCACAGAAATGCTGTCGCCGAGCTTGAACCCAAGTCCTTCTTGCTGTGAGCTAGATACTAACCCAGCAGTAGTCCCCACCGTCAAGCTGCTGTATGCTTATTCGCAAAGCCATTAGTGCCTTCGTGATTGAAAGCAGACAGTTACAGATATTTTATATAATGAAAGAGCATTTCCAATTAGAACTGAAAGTGAATATTTTAATGTTTGTTTATTTTTTGCTTTTGTCATCTACTTTGTTCGGCTTTAACATCTATTGGTGTTTAACCCTTCTTTCTTCATCTTAATCTCCCTGGGTTCTTGCAAACCCGTAGGTGTCAGTGACATGTTCAATCCTTTTTCTCTACTCCACTCGGTTCTTTGCCATCCTGCAGATGTTGTGCAGTGTGGTGTTGCACCATTCTTTGATGTCGTCAGACCACTTTTTCCTCGGTCTGCCTCTCTTCTTGTTGCCCTCTGCGATGCCAGTAATCAGAAGTTTGATTATGCAGTGGTCCTTCATACGGCATATGTGTCCAAAGAGGCCCATTTTGTTCTTGATAATCATTTGCATCAGCATCGTTCTTGATTTGATACATTGGAGAACTTCTAAATTGGTGACATGCTGGAACCAATGGATTTTGAGGATGTTACGGTAGTAGTACATTTCAAATGCTTTGATCCTGTGGATATCATTGAAGGAATAAATTGATAGGATAAATGAGATGCAACTATGTGTGTATTGTAACTTCTGTGTATCTAAAGCTTCCTGTTCTACTTGTAATTGTGACATGTGCGCCAGGCACATGAAACTGTTGGGTGGGTGTTCCTGTGTCGTGTTTTGGTTCGGGTGTGGGATTCAGAAAGTAACAATGTAACAATGAGGAATTGCTTTGAAATGGAATTAGCCAAGTGTTAAGCACCGCAGGGCACAAACATATATATGGAAATGCTTTGTGAACATGCAATTACTACTTTGCATGCAGATCCCCAAGTGTTAAGTGCCGCAGTGCACAAACATATATGTTAATGCTTTGTGAACACGCAATTACTGCTTTGCACGCACATCCCTCTGTATAAATAAGCGGACACTGCATGTGTTCGAAGAGCTTCCAATGAATAAACTAGACTGATTTCACTCGTGTGGTTCGCTTGTCTGTTGCTCCCGGAGTACTCCTAGACGCTGAGATGCAGGAATCCCGGTCGTGCAGGTTTATCTAAGAGCTTCCACGGAGAGAGTTCTTACAATCATCTTTATGGAGATTCCAGGTTTCGGCTGCATACAGCAGGAAGCTGAACACACAAGTATGCATAACTTGAATCTTTGTCTTGAGACCTATATCTCTGCTGTTCCAAACTTTGTTGAAGCTGTTGAAGGCCCCTGTTGCCAGGCCAATCCTCCTTCTGATCTCTTTGCTGCAGTTGTTGTCCTGGGTCACCAAGCTTCCAAGGTAGACAAACTGTTCAACATTCTCAATCTCTTGGCCGCTGATCTTCACGATGTTGTCATACACTTGCTTGCCAAAAGCCAGGGTTTTTGTCTTATTGACACTGATTTTCAGTCCTGTCTTCTCTGAGTTGGCCACGACCATATTAAGACTAGACTGGAGTTTCTCAGCAGTTTCTTCGAGGAGGTCGATGTCATCGGTGAATCTGATGTTGTTAATGATGTGTCCATGAATAGAGATGCCCTGCATATTTTTCTGCACACTTTGGAGAATGCGCTCGAGATAGGTGATGAAAATGAGTGGGGAAATGGGGTCCCCTTGTCTCATGCCTTTTTCTTGTCTGAACCATTCACCAAGATCATTGCTGATGTGAACTGCAGCCTTATTGTCATAGCTTTTCGTCAGGATGCTGATGATCTTCGTTTCAACGCCATAGGATTGAAGAATTGCCCATATAGAGCAGTGGGTAATACTGTCAAACGCTTTGGTGAAGTCAATAAAGCAGTTATAAATGGGTCTCTCTTGTTTTTGGAGGTATTCTTCTGCTATGAGCCTTAGAGTAAAAATATGCTGGACGCGACTCCGATTCTCCCTGAAGCCCGCTTGTTCTTCGGCTAAATAAGGTTCGATTTTTCCCTTGAGTCTTTCCAGAATGATGAGGAGTATTTTGCACATGTGGTTTATCATTGACAGTGTACGATAGTGTTCTTGCATTCTCTCAGGTCACCATTTTTGAGGATAATGATGATGATTGATTTGGTCCACTCTTCTGGCAGCATTTCTCTTTTCACACTTTGTTGCAGATATCGTGAATCTGCTTACTTCACCACCAGCTAGGAGGAGTTCAGCTGGGGTGCCAGCCCAGCCAGGGCTTTTTCTTGGTTTCATTTTTCTTAGTTATCAAACTCTGCCTTCAAGATTTTGTCATCGTCATTGACAGGCGGGGGGCTGATCTCATTTAACTCTTGAATTAAAACGCCGTCGTCAATGTCATTTCTGAAAAGTTCGGTGCAGTATTCGGTCCATCTCTGGAAAACTTCTTCTTTTGATTGTAACATTCTGCTGTTTTTATCTTTGCTTATACAAAGATTTGGTTTCCATTTTCTGTTAAGATCCTTAATTAGAAAATAGACCTTCTGGGATTTATTGTCCTGTGCACACTGCTCGATCTCTTTGCACTTGTTAACACTTCCTATCTCTTCGGGCTGCTTTCCGCACTTGGTTGCATAGGTCTTTATACCCTCTCATTTTCTCTTGCGAGTGTTCCTTGTTTAACTTGGCTTTCCTTTTTCTATCCGCTAAATAGAGAGTTTCATCAGATATCCATTTCCTGTTTGGCCTCTGGCTGCGTGGGATGTTTCTTTCAGCAGCATCATTGATGATTTTGTAAAGATTGGTGGTCCTTTCTTCCAGGTTTTGAGGTCTATTAACATTCCTCATTGTAATTTGAAGTTCTTTGACATAAGCTTGATGTGTATTTTCATCCTTGAACTCTTCAATATCATACTTAGTCACATGATTTTTCTTCGTATTGCTTTTGAACTTGACTTGGAATTTGCGAAGGACAAGGCTGATTCAATATCCGTCCCTTGATAAGATATGCAGTTTCAGCTTCTGCGGGAGGTTTTCGGCACACAAGGAACATGGTGATGGGGAATTGTGACTGCTGTTTCTTTTTTTGTACAAATATGTTTTTGTAAAAGGACATGACACCGTCAAGATGATTGCCAAATTTGATGGCTCTGACTATGTTGTCATCAGTCTCCTGGACCCTTTGTTGCAAACTGTGTGCCATATTAAAAGTCTCTTGCAGATTTCTCAAAGTTAGACCACGCTCTTCATCCTCATTGTCGTCCTCTACCTCCTCTGCCTCTTCTTCCTCACTCCACGATTTGGTCATTTCGATGAGATCCTCATCAGTTAGGGGGGGTTGAGTGGCACTTGAGCAGGGTGTTGACGTCCTCCATCATCATGTCTGAGAAGCCTTCAGTGGTTACTGACCGAGCCAGCTTCACGGCCTTATCTACGGCTGAGTGATGAACCTCCTCAGGCGTAACTCCCTCATAATCATGTGTGACTTTTTTCGACCACAAATTTTTCCAGCGTGAAATAATTGTTTTTCCTTCATATTACTGATGGCATTCTGGATGTTGGTCAGACATGTGACAATGTTGTACGAGCGCCAATACTCTTTGATGCTGAATTGCTGATTGTCCTCGTCAATTGATGAGATGAGGTCCTGCATTGTGGATCTTGTGTAGAGGGCCTTGAAGGCCCGAATAACCCCCTGATCCATAGGTTGAATGAGGGAAGTGGTGTTGAGGGGCAGGAACTCCACTTGAATCCCTTCATAATGGAGGTCGGTTGCATGTCCTCCTGCACAGTCCATTACGAGGAGGACCTTGAAGGGCAGCCCCCTTTTTAGCGAGGTAGAGTTTCATGCTCAGGATAAAACGGTTCAAAAACCACTAATTTGTAAGGGCTTTTGTGATCCATGCTTTCTTGTTGCTCATCCAGTAGACAGGCAGCAAGGCTTTGTTCTTGTTTTTCAAAGCATGAGGACGGTTGAACCTGTAGATTAAGGCTGGCTTTATAATGAAGCCAGCAGCATTCCCACACATGATGAATGTGAGGTGATCCTTATGCGCCTTGAACCCTGGCCTTTTCAGTTAATCTTTTTCAAGGAATGTCCGGGAAGGCATCCTCTTCCAAAAGAGACCAGTCTCATAAACGTTGAACACTTGTTCCGGAAAGATAACGATTCTCTTCGATTATTTTCAGGAACTCTTCCTCAACGTACCGTTTGGCTCCCACGTGGTCTGCCGAGGAGGCCTCCCCATACAGCGAAACACTCTGCAGACCGTACCTCTTCTTAAAGTTTTCAAACCAGCCCTTGCTGGCAGCAAAACCACGTTTTTCTTGTGGCTCAGCGGTACTGGTACTAAGCTAAGATTCATCTTCACCGTCTTCGTCGTCCGGAGCTAAGCTATCATACAAAGCCTTCGCTTTGGTTCGAATCATGTTGCTATCCAGACTGATCTTCTTCTCCCGACAGTTCCAGATCCAAACCGATAGAGCATTCTCCATCTTAACAATGTTTTTATTCCTAGTGGTTACCACTCGCTTAGTGTCCTTAGAAAAGGATATTGATGCAGTTTTCCGAATGTTCACTTCATCTTTTTTGATGTACCGCACGGTCGACTCGTTTATGCCGTAATGGAGTGCCACGTTTTGTGCACGTTCTGTGCCTCGCAGCCAGCATATCTAACAACTTCACCTTCTCATTCACGGTCATCATATTCTGCTTTTTCTTGGGCTCATTGGATGCCGCAGATGGTGCAGGACGTTTAGGAGCCATTTTCGAGATAAATGAAATAAAATAAGGAGCAAAATTACAGAAATACTGCCCGATAAGAAATCCAACAAAGCTTGAAAGAACTCGGCGTCTTCTGCCTCCCCTTGGGGATTTATTGATGTGCGAGGCTACAGCGTCACGCATCTAAGCCAACCAGCTTGCAAATGGGCGGTCCCTGCGAGTTTCGGTGCAAATTTTGAAATTTTTATGAATCTTTAAAAAAAAGTTTTTATTATTATTAAAATACCACGATGCACCAAGACCGTGATACTCAAATTGCGAAGTGGCAAGGGATGACTGTATGATGCTTTTCTCTGTCATTCTGAGTACCATAGCTATACCTCCCCATGATGTTCACGTAGCCCATGTTGTCATTTCCAATTTTGGTATTCCAGTCACCCATGACAATTCTAATGTCTTTCTTATACGTGTTTTTCAGCAGAGAGTTGAGCTGGTCAAAGAAGTCATTGATTTCCTCTTCTGAGCTGTCTGCAGTAGCAGCGTAGACTTGAGTGATGGTAATGTTAAGAGGCTGGCTTTGGAGATGAGCCATGATGATCTGTGGGTTGACAGAGTTGTATCCTATGAGTGCGTTTCTGGCCCGTTTGTTAAGTAACAGACCAACACCTTTTCTGCAGATGGTATCCTCACCTGACCAGATGATTTCACCACCATCTCCTTTTCCAGTCCAGTGACCTTCGGCAATTCCGAGAATGTCGCAGTTGCTCTTTAAGACTGAGGATTTTTCTCTCTCTCAGCTTCTTTCGTGGCTGATTCTGCCAATATTTGAAGTGCAATGCCTTTTGCAGAAACTGCATACCAGGAAGGTGCCTCAATGCTCTCTGTTGCTGTTTTCCTTTCGTTCTACTAGGTGTTTGGTCTGAGTACCTTCAAGTTCAGAGACCTCTTCAATCACAGCTGTTCTCCACAATGCTCTGTCCTCTGCAGTTTCTTCCCATTTGTTGATGTTAATCGCACATTTGGACAGACTGGACTTGAATGCATCTTTATACCTAAGCTCTTGTCTTCCTCACTGTCTTTTTCTCTGCACCTGTTCACCAGAAAGCAGTTGTTTTGGAATTCAACTCTTCCATTCTTTTCACATGACCTAACCATCTCAGCCTTCTTCTGCAGAGAATTGTTGTCATACTCTGCCATATGTAGCACTTCAATGCTGATGATCTTATCAATTCAAGTCATGCCTAGGATCTGACGAAGGCATCTGAGATGGAAAGCCTTGAGTAGCTTTTCCTGTTTGCTGTAGAGGGCCCATGTTTCAGACCCATAAAGCAGTGAGCTAAGAACACATGCCTCATAGATTTTGATTTTTGTCTTTTGTTTCACTTTTTTATTTTCTCACACTCATTTTATTAGCTTGCAAAAAGTTGTTGTGGCCTTTCCAATTCTGGCACTGATCTCATTGTCAAGGGACAGGGTGGAGGTGATGGTAGACTCCAGGTAGTGCAACTTTTCTACTGTCTCAAGTTCTTTGTTGTCAAGCTTGATGTGTCCTTTCTCTGTGTCTTCCTGAGTAAGAACAACTATTTTCTTATTACTGATTACTAAGTTTAGTTAAGTTAAGTTAAGTTAAGCCTTGCATGCTGTTGATAGTTGGTCAATCATAATCTATAAGGTAGAGCATGGGCAAACAGTGCTGCATCATCAGCAAAACGGAGATCTCTAATTGTACATATAGTCTCAGCTCTGAGTCGTGAACAATTGAAAACTGTTCTCTGATGCAGGAAGATATCCCCAGGTGACTCCTGAAATGTGTATTGCTGTAATACAGCAAAATAAATGCTGAATAGAGTTGGTGCTAAGACACACCCTTGTTTGACACCACCTTGTGTTGATGTCAAAGTTCTCTGATGTTGAACTATCAAATTGGACAGCGGCCTTCATGTCATCGGGGAATAAGGCGATGAGTTGGAGCAGTATTGGAGGACACTCTATTTTCTCTAACACCATGTACAGTCTAGATCTGCTGTGTATGTTGACTGTTTTTGTTATATTAACAAAAGCTACGTGTAGGGGTAGCCGTTCCCGGCATGTCTATTCTAACTGGAAAAAATTGAAAATCATGTCCGTTGTTGAGCGATTAGATCTGAAACCACATTGGCTCTCTGGTAGTACTCTCTCTCTGTTAATTTCTGCAGTCGCTTGAGGAGGATCTTTGCAAAAGCTTTTCCAGTGATGCTCAAAAGTGAAATACTCCTGTACTTATTACAGTCTCCCTTGTCACCTTTGTTTTTATATGGGGTCATGATCTTAGCATATTTCATGTCCTGTGAGATCTTTAGTTCCAGCCAACAAGTTGTGAGTATACAACATACTGGCAGAAAGTTGTCATTTCCTGGCACCTTCCCACTTGCAAGTTCTTCTTCAGCTGGTGGTTCATCTGATTCTGTCAGTACAGGGAGTTGAAGTATTTCAATATTAGGTCTCAATCCATATACTTTGGCTGCAAGGACAGATTTGAGTAATGCTTCACCCAACGTTTCATTTGCTGTTATTATCTGTTATTTGCTCACTTGACGAGGATTTAAGAAGCATGAATTTGCTTACTGTTGGTCCAATAGCAACTCTGATCATCGTAAACATTTTCATTAAGTTAGTCCTGTCATTTGTTTGTTGTATCTCTGAACACAAACTTTCCCAGTATTTATGGGAACATTTTATGGTCTCTCTCTAAAGTTCTGATTTAGCAGCACACAAGCATTGTTTATGCTTTCTGTGGGGTTTTTGTTGTGTTCCACAAATACCCTGCATTTTTTCTCTCAATAAGAAGCATCAAGGTTTTTGCATGGATTTCTGTCCAGTCTTCTTTGGAATATCTGTCTGTTCCAAAAGCTATTGCTGCTGCATCATATATTGTAGATTTCAGGTTGTTCCACATATCATTTGCTGACTGTTCATCCAGTTTTTGCAGCTGTGCTTTAAAATATCCTTCAAATCATGCATTAATTTATAAATCTTTGGTGTTGTTAATGTTAATCTTGGGTTTCCTTGGTTTCTCTGATCTAGGTGTTTTCTTTGTGACTACTTTTGCCTTAGTTATGATCAGTAAGTGGTCTGTGATCTTGTTTGATTTACAGTACTGTGTTGGTGTACTTTCTTCTGACAAGTAATGAAACTGATCTGGTGCCAGTGGCCTGATCTTGGATGTCGCCACGAAACTTTGTGCTGGTCCTTGCCATTATAGAACATATTTGTAATTCACAGAGTGTTGTTTGTACAGAATTATAGCAGTCTGTGGCCATTTTCATTCATCTTACAAAGTCCAAACTGTCCAAGATGGTTGGGCCATGATTGGTGATCAGCATCTCCTCTTGCATTAAAGTCTCCCAAGAGAAATAGTTGGTTAGCATTCAGAATGATTTTGATCACGTTTTACAGTTCATCATAGAATTGATCTTTCTTCTAAGTTTCTGTTGTTAAAGTAGGGCATAGCCACTGATAATGTGAGCTTTACCAGCTTTTGTTGCTAGTTCCATAATGATTATTCATTCAGAGATGCCTTTTGGTGTACTGATCATGTTAACTGGTCTGTTCTTTTCAGCTTTTAATCTATCTCCAAATGCCCATAGGAGCAGGTAGACGTGGTGGATCAGCACCTTACTGACTTGGGTCTGCCCAGTTTAAGATAGGCAGCTGATCAGTGCGACTAAAGAGACACTCCCATCGTCGGATGTGTCCCGTGATTACATCTCTTCTCCCAAAATAGGAATATCTCATAACCTGTAAACTGTCACCTCCCATGTTGTTTTGCTTGCCTGTTCGAGCAAGGATTAAGTGTCCTCTCCATGACATCTGACAAAGCTGAATGCATGCACCCTATATTTATGGAGAATATGTCTTGTCCAAATTGCACAACCCCCCTCTCCTCTTTGGTAATTTAATCCACATTAAAGAAAAAGTCAATAAGTTTGGAATTAACAAAGCTGCAGGGGCTGCCAGAAGATGGTTAGGTTTGGTGCAGTCCTCCCCATCATCTGCCTTAGGGGCCCTTCCTCCGGATTTTCTGTCAGGGTTTACTCCCATAGCTTTTGCTTCTCCTGAAGCAACCACAAGGCAGTGGTTTGGTGCTATTTGCCCATAGCTTGCTTGTTTAGTTATTTATTTATTTGGCGGTGTTTATGTAGTCGTACATCATCTGTAGGATTTCTTCATCAAACATCGAGATAAATGAAATTAAATATTTAACACTTGCTTCAACAAACACCTCACCCCACATTTTCACTCTCCTTCTCTCTGTGCTCTGAATAAACCTTGATGTGTTTATTAATTAATTGACATGCCAGATACTGAGGGCTGGAATGAGAAAAATTCAGGTTATGCTCATTACGGAGTGTACAATATGTGCTCTGGTTGCAAATGTAGCATGAGAGAGCTCGAGGAAAACTGTATTGGGCTGGAAAGGTGAACTGGAATGGTGGAATGTTCTTTTGAATCCAGAGCTGTTTTCCTCACAGAAGGAGTGATGATGCATCACCGTCTGGAACTTCTTTTATAAACCATGGGGAGAGAGAGAGAGAGAGAGAGAGAGAGAGAGAGAGAGAGAGAGAGAGAGAGAGAGAGAGAGAAAGCAGGAGGTCAGTGAAAAATTCAGCTTACTCTTCACATATGTCAGTCTCATGAATAACACACACACTGTTAATGAAGCAGCTCGGCTATGTTACTCTTGCCTAACACTCTACCTAGTTCTATGATCAGAATGGAAAGGGTTCGAGATGTGACGCATTCTATATTTTAGTTACATTGGAGAGAATCACATGGCTTATGTGGGAAGTGTGGGTAAGTAAACAGTAGTGATGACTTTGCAGAGAGAGAGACTGTGTGTGTGTGTGTGTGTGTGTGTGTGTGTGTGTGTGTGTGTGTGTGTGTGTGTGTGTGTGTGTGTGGCTGTGTGTGTGTGTGTGGCTGTGTGTGTGTGAGTGTGTGTGTGTGTGTGTGTGTGGCTGTGTGTGTGTGAAGGGAATGCATTAGTGAAGTATTGATTCTAATGACATGGCTATCAGCTGTGGCCACAATAGAAAGGTCACACATTCTTAATCCAAACACACACACATGAGAAAGAGGTTTGTGTGTGAGAGAGAGAGAGAGAATGAGAGAGAATGAGAGAGAGAGAGAGAGAGAGAGAGAGAGAGAGAGAGAGAGAGAGAGAGAGAGAGAGAGAGAGAGAGAGTTATCCCAATACCCATGGGTTTGTGATAAAGAATTAGGTTTATTGCCCTCTATTGGGGCTCAAGGCACAGCCACACACACAAACATGTCCAATCTGTCCTGTTACCTTTCCCATCATGTCACAAGTGTATGATGTTTGTCAAGTGTTGTCTGCTATCACATCTTCATGAATCCACTGTGGTGTCTGCAGCTGCTCTTGTTGTTGTCGTTGTAGTATATCCCTTCTATGTTGACGAACACCATGTACAAGTATATGGTAGTCAATTTTACTACATGGAGTCCCTCTTTACAAGTATTTTTATTTTATAAAACTCACACAGAGTGTCAAACATTAGTACTACAATATATTAACATTTTGTTCATAATAAATAATTTAATTTACGACACAAACTTATAGAATCTTCTAGATCTGTTTTACGACATGCAGATCCCATTTTCGGCAGTTTGGTAATGGCGTCGTAAGCAACCCTTGCACTCATCACGAGTAAATAAACATTTATAAAAAATCTTAAGAGGACTGTATTGTACCATCAGCCACAATGCCAGGCAGTCAGTGTATATTTAAAGCAGAATGGCAGGAGAACAAAAACTACAATGATTTGATAGATGACTTCAAAAGCTGGCATCATGCGTTTTGTAAGACATACAAAGATTTTTAAGAACCAAGGAGAGTGAGGGTCCTCTGATAACGGACTATTTCAAAGGAAATGCAGTCAGAATAATTGCCACAAGCACTAATGTTAGCGTTGCCATGACTACGCCTAGTGGATCTGCAACCAGTACAGGTGTTGACCCAAAGCCAAAGGTGAAGAAAGTGTTTGCATACACATTTACAGGGAATTTGCTGGCATTTTTGTGGGAGGTCCGGAAAAATCCAGCCCAATTTTGGCTCCGTGTCAGGCAAAAGGCCTTTTCAGTAAAATGAGCAATCCGCCATTGCCTAAGAAATGACACTTCAATGAAAGCTCCTTACCAGAAGTTACAGAAGATGCAAGGTGTTTGAGTGGAATCAGAGGGATTAAATAATAATTAAAAACACACTAAAAAACATGAATTCACAATTCACGCAACCATGCTGATGACGTGTGCGAAGGAAGGAAAAAAAGGTGTACACATCATCAAGTAATCAGCAGCAGGGAGAAACAAAAGCTCTCAGCCATTGGCTAAACTTAAATCACGTGCCAGTAACTTCTGTGTTTGCTGCTAATCCACCAGTATTATTATATTTAAAATTTAACTGCAACTAACAATGTCAAAGCAGACAATGTTCACTGGCTTTGTAAAAGATAAAAAAAACTGATCAAAGTGACGCTGGACCAAGTAGCACTAATGTTAGAGATTATAAAGATTATGAAAAGAACCAATGTCCAAAGAGGACTATTCAGGTAGGACCAATGACGATACCCACACTTTGAAAGTTTGAGTTAACGCACCATTTTAATGTTATTTAAAGCTAACTAGGTAGTACTAATACTGTAATAGGCCTGAGTACAATTTTACATTGCAAACACCAAAAAATATTTGTCAAATTAAAGAAAATATGACTTATTAAACATGTTTCAATTTGATCAGAGAATAATAAATAAAGCATTGCATCTTCTTCTTCTTCTTCTTCTTTTCCTTTCGGCTGTTCCCTTCAGGGGTCGCCACAGCAAATGATCTGCCTCCATCTCTCCCTATCCTCTGCATCTTCTACTCTTACTCCAACGACCTTCATGTCAGCCTTCACTGCATCCATAAATCTTCTCTTTGGTCTTCCTCTGGGCCTTTTGCCTGGTAGTTCCAACCTCAGCATCCTACGACCAATATACTCACTATCCCTCCTCTGTACATGTCCAAACCATCTCAATCTAGCCTCTCTGACTTTGTCTACAAAACATCTTACATGTGCTGTCCCTCTGATGTACTCATTTCTGATCATATCCATCCTCGTTACTCCCAAAAGAGAACCTCAACATTTTCATCTCTGCTACCTCCAACTCTGACTCCTGTCTTTTCCCCAGGGCCACTGTCTCTAAACCATACAACATTGCTGGCCTCATCACCGTCTTGTACACTTTTCCCTTCATTCTTGCCGATACTCTCCTATCACACATCACACGGACACTTTTCTCCATCCATTCCAACCTGCCTGCAGCGCTTCTTCACCTCTTTTCCACACTCTCCATTGCTCTGGATTGTTGAGCCTAAGTACTTAAAATCCTCCACCTTCTTTATCTCTGCCCCTTGTAACCTCAAAAGTTCCTCTTGGGTCCTTGTCGTTCACACACATGTATTCTGTCTTACTAAGACTAACCTTCAATCCCCTCCTTTCCAGGGCATACCTCCACCTCTCTAGATTTTCCTCCACTTGGTCTCTGCTCTCACTACAGATCACAATGTCATCTGCAAACATCATAGTCCATGGACATTCTTGTCTAACCTCATCTGTTAGCCTGTCCATCCCCATAGCATACAAGAAGGGGCTGAGAGCTGACCCTTGATGTAGTCCCACCTCCACCTTGAACTCTTCTGTCACACCGACAGCACACCTCACCACTGTCTTACATCTATCATACATGTCCTGCACCACTCTAACATACTTCTCTGTCCTCCAGACTTCCTCATACAATACCACAGTTCTTCTCTCGGCACCCTGTCATATGCTTTCTCCAGATCCACAAAGGCACAATGCAGCTCCTTCTGACCTTCTCTGTACTTCTCTATTAACATCCTCAAAAGCAAACACTACATCTGTGGTGCTCTTTCTTGGCATGAAACCAAACTGTTGTTCACAAATGCTGACCTCTGCCCTTAGTCTTGCTTCACTATTCTTTCCCATAGCTTCATTGTATGGCTCATCAACTTTATCCCTCTGTAGTTGCCACAACTCTGTACATCGCCCTTGTTCTTAAAAATGGGCACAAGCACACTTCTCCTCCATTCCTCTGGCATCTGCTCACTTTCTAAGACCTTGTTGAATATTCTTGTCAAGAAAATCTACTGCTACCTCCCTAGACACTTCCATACCTCAACTGGTATGTCATCAGACCAACTGCCTTTCCACTCTTCATCCTCTTCAATGCCCTCCTCACTTCTCCTTACTAATCGTTGCTACTTCCTGCTCCTCAACGGTCACCTTCTACTCTTTTTCTCTCTCATTTTCCTCATTCATCAGCTCTTCAAAGTACTATTTCCATCTTCCCAGCACACTTCTGTCATCAGTCAATACATTTCCCTCTCTGTCCTTTATCACTCTAACTTGCTGCCACGTCTTTCCCATCTCTATTTCTCTGCTGTGCTAACCTGTATAGATCATTTTCTCCCTCCTTACTGTTCAACCTATCATACAAGTCATCATCGCCCTCTGTTTGGCTTTTGACACCGCTACCTTCACCTTCGCTGTGTCTCCCTGTACTCCTGTTTGCTCTCTTCGGTCCTCTCAATGTCCACTTCTTCTTGGCTAACCTCTTCTTTTGTACACACTCCTGCACTTCCTCATTCCACCACCAAGTTTCCTTATCTACTTTCCTTCCAGAGGACATACACAAATACTCTCCTACGGTCTCCCTGATCACATTGGCTGTGGTTGTCCAGTCCTCTGGAAGCACTTCCCTGACTACCCAAAGCCTGTTTCAACTCCTCCTTGAGACAACCCGACCTCTTCCTTTTTCAGCTTCCACCACTTTGTCTTCTGCTCCTACCTTTGCCTTTTCACCTTTCTCACCATCAGTGTCATCCTGCACACCACCATCCTATGCTGTTTGCAACACTCTCACCCACTACTACTTTGCAGTCACTGACTTCCTTCAAATTACATCGCCTACACAAGATGTAGTCTACCTGTGTGCTCTTACCTCCGCTTTCATAAGTCACCCTATGCTTCTGTTTCTTCTGGAAGAAAGTATTCACCACAGCCATTTCCATCCTTTTCGCAAAATCGCTCAACATCTGTCCTTCTGTGTTCCTGTCCTGGATACCAAACCTGCCCATCACTTCCTCGTCCCCTCTGTTGCCTGCACCAACATGTCCATTGAAGTCTGCTCCAATGACCACTCTTTCACCTCTGGGGGTACTCTGCATCACTTCATCTAACTCACTCCAGAATCTCTCCTTCTCTTCTAGCTTACATCCTGCCTGTGGGGCATAAGCACTAACAACATTGACTATCACGCCTTCAATTTCTAACTTGAGACTCATCACTCTGTCTGACACTCTTTTCACTTCTAGAACATTCCTGACAAACCCCCTCCTTCAAGATGACTCTCTCCATTTCTCTCCTCATCCACACAATTTTAAAACAGTTTTAACCCTGCTCCTTAGCTTTTAGCCTTTCTTCCTTTCCACCTTGTCCCCTGATCACACAGTATGTCCACCTTCCTCCTCTGCATCATGTCAGCCAGCTCCTATCTTTTCCTTGCATAGTTCCAACATTCAAAGTCCCTACTCTCAGTCCGAGGCTCACGCATTTCCTCTTCTCTCTCTGCCCTACGGACACGCCTCCCGCCTCTCTCCTTCTTGCGTCTTCGACCAACAGTAGTCAATTTCCATCAGCACCCCTGTTGGTTGACAGCACTGATGGCGGTCGTTTGTTAACCAGACCTCGACCGATCCGGTATGAATTTTGTTTTGATCATTTGCATTTTTAAATGTGGCAGAAGTTTTACGCCGGATGCCCTTCCTGTCGCAACCCTCTGCATTTATCCGGGCTTGGGACCGGCATAAGGGGGAGAGACACTGGTTAGTGCCCCCCCCGCCTCATGATAGAGAATTGGTTCACATGTATGTGTAACGTAATGAACTTTCAGCTGGACACAGAATGCAGGAGACAGTGTAGGATGAACACAGAGATGATTTATTGTTCAAAGGGGAAGCTCTTAAGCAATGGGGAAACAGTCACTGCTGGTGATGAAGAGAAATGCAAAAACTTTAAGGACCGGGGAACTATGGAGTGGGAACTGGTTGAGCTGAAACCAGGAGCCAGAGAGATCACAGGAAAGCAGGGATGTGAAGCAGGAAAAACTTCTGGCACCGAGGTGAGCGCGTTGCTTGTCTTTATAGCATGGTCGATTAGCAATTGGGATCAGGTATGCACGCTGCAATCTGCCAGCGTATGTCAGCCACGCCTCTCCGCCGGAGTCTGCAGCACTGGAAAGAAACAGAGTTAGAGCAGAGGTGCCAAAATTAAGGTTCCCCCAACAACACAGACCATAACAGTATGTCTTATTCAATCAAAATAGCTATTGTACACCAAACATATCAACAGATGAACAAGTGAATGAAAAAAAAAAACTGATTATCACATAATTAATCATCCCAGAAAAAGTGGGAACCAGTAAAATTTTAAGGGGTTCTGCAGATTTATTCTTCTGCCTGCCCCCCTGTCCGGTGGAAAATTTTCTTAATTTTCTTAAAATTAAGCAGTCTTACATCTCTTATACATGTCCTGCACCACTCTAACATACTTCTCTGCCACTCCAGACTTCCTCATACAATACCACAGTTCCTCTCTCGGCACCTTGTCATATGCTTTCTCCAGTTCCACAAAGGCACAATGCAGCTCCGTCTGACCTTCTCTCTACTTCTCTATTAACATCCTCAAAGCAAACACTGCATCTGTGGTGCTCTTTCTTGGCATGAAACCAAACTGTTGTATGTTTCAGATTCAGCATAGTATTTTATTTGGGTCATTGTGTGACTGTGAGGTTTACAGGCTCATATATTAGGACATTTATGGTCGCTGGGTTCATTCAGTTTTCTCGTGAAGACTCATGATTTCATTTGTAATTTGTTTTCACTGTTTTTATTATTAAATAAATAATTAATTAGCATAAATTCTTCTTTAATTCTATTTAATTGAATTAAATTTAATTCTTCTTCATCTTCTTCTTCTTCTTTTCCTTTCGGCTTTTCCCTTTTTTTTCAGGGGTCGCCACAGCGAATCATCTGATTCACACATTTTATTTGGCATAGGTTTTTACGTCGGATGCCCTTCCTGACACAACCCTGTAGTTGTTCTTTGAAAAAAGTATCCAACAATTTAATCTGTACCACGGTGTAGAGTTCTGATTAAAATGATGGTGTTTTGGTGGGCCAATAATGATAAGTAGGTGAAAACATGATGTGAATAAGTTGTATTGAATTACCATGGAATTTCAAACATATCAAAAATCTCATGGTTTATGACGTGCGACCTGATCAATCCCTTATGAAAGATGTGAGTAAGGGTCTCCATTGTCAGTGTTTGTAACAGTCAGAACTCCAGCTGTAGCATAAATTCCTTTCCTGAAGGCATCAGAAACTTTGTCTTACATTGATTTCTTGGTAAAAAAGCCTTCTCTCTCTCTCTCTCTCTCTCCTCTCTCTCTCTCTCTCTCTCTTCTCTCTCTCTCGCTCTCGCTCTCTCTCGCTCTCGCTCTCTCTCGCTCTCTCTCTCACGCGCGCTCTCTCTCTCGCTCGCTCTCTCGCTCGCTCTCTCTCTCGCTCTCTCTCTCTCTCGCTCTCTCTCTCTCTCGCTCGCTCTCTCGCTCGCTCTCTCTCTCGCTCTCTCTCTCTCGCTCTCTCTCTCTCTCTCTCTCGCTCTCTCTCTCTCTCGCTCTCTCTCTCTCTCGCTCTCTCTCTCGCTCTCTCTCTCTCGCTCTCTCTCTCTCAAGCTGTCACTCTCTCTAACCTTACCTAGCCACTCATTCTCTTAAACAATGCGTAAAGAGACATATGGGACACATCGAGCTAATTAACATCCAATTAAAGCCCGGAGAGTTCACTTGATCTGTATTCAATTACAGCTACAAAACTAATCCCGACTGTCACGACTGAGCATTCACAAAGCTTATGTAACACCAGCTTGATATAGCTGTGCTAGATTTTATACTAGGTTCTAGAGGAGTAAAATGAATTGTGGAGAATTAAAGTTGAACAGCCGGAAGATTTATTACAATTAACAATATCACAAGAAACAGTGCAAACAATGTTGTAGAACACTCTTTACAAAATAAAAATAAAAATAAAATAAACTTAAGTCTCTAAGGTTCGATTTGTGTGAATTCGGGGGTCTTTTCCAGGATTGTGATCCGTTTGGGATAAAGGTGTTTTTATTTGTTCTTATCTGGGATCCTGTGATTTGAAGTGGTTGGGTCTGTAGATCTACTCTCGCATCCAGAGAACAGTTGGCCACACTGCTTCTGGATCCCCCAAGAGTTCTCACTGGGTTTGGCTCTCCATCCGTGTCCGAAACCAGCTTCAAGATCAAATCCAGATCCACTAAAAATCCAGTCGGAGTTTCCAAGAAATAAACACTCTCCACCCGGTTCGATTGAGAGAGAACAAAACACATACAAGGCTTTGTGTCGCTTTTCGAGGGCTCTGTATGCGTCCTGCTCCTCAGCACTCTGCTGCACGCTCTGCTGTGCTCAGCCAGGCGCACGCAGCACGTGCCGATGATGCGTTCAAGGGGACTAGGAAACTATAGTGCTTTCAGGGAGCGTTGGAAATTAGGGTTTGTTTCCAATAAAATTAGTAACCATGTATTTACATGGGTTACACTTATATCATTCACATACCCAGATCTGGGATCAGTTCATTCTTTCATACAGTATGACGATAATTCCCTGAAAACACCCATACATAGCACCCCATCCTGCATTTCTCAAAGCATCCAGATTT
This sequence comes from Plotosus lineatus, assembly GCA_024760905.1. Classification (NCBI taxonomy): domain Eukaryota; kingdom Metazoa; phylum Chordata; class Actinopteri; order Siluriformes; family Plotosidae; genus Plotosus; species Plotosus lineatus. The sequence goes on along the minus strand of CM045731.1, from coordinate 58,094,714 downwards.
ACATCCTGTTCCAGGTTAGAAAGCAACAGGGATCATTTTTCAAATAATAATAATACTCGTCCTTCTCAAAAAATTAGCATATTGTGTAAAGTTCATTCTTTTCTGTAATGTACTGATAAAAATTAAACTTTCATATATTTTATACACCAACTGAAATATTTCAGGTCTTTTATTGTTTTAATACTGATGATTTTGGCATACAGCTCATGAAAACCCAAAATTCCTATCTCAAAAAATTAGCATATCATGAAAAGATACTCTAAACGAGCTATTAACCTAATCATCTGAATCAACCAATTAACTCTAAACACCTGCAAAAGATTCCTGAGGCTTTTAAAAACTCCCAGCCTGGTTCATTACTCAAAACAGCAATCATGGGTAAGACTGCCGACCTGACTGCTGTCCAGAAGGCCATCATTGACACTCTCAAGCAAGAGGGTAAGACACAGAAAGCAATCTCTGAACGAATAGGCTCTTCCCAGAGTGCTGTATCAAGGCACCTCAGTGAGACGTCTGTGGGAAGGAAAAGTGAAAGAAGGGCCGATTCCAGACCTTGGGGGACCTGTGGAAGTATGCAGGAAATGGGCTACAGGTGCCACATTCCCCAGATCAAGCCACTTTTGAACCAGAAACAGCGGCAGAAGCGCCTGACCTGGGCTACAGAGAAGCAGCACTGGACTGTTGCTCAGTGGTCCAAAGTACTTTTTTCGGATGAAAGCAACTTTTGCATGTCACTCGGAAATCAAGGTGCCAGAGTCTGGAGGAAGACTGGGGAGAAGGAAATGCCAAAATGCTTGACATCCGGTGTCAAGTACCCACAGTCAGTGATGGTCTGGGGTGCCATGTCAGCTGCTGGTGTTGGTCCACTGTGTTTTATCAAGGGCAGGGTCAATGCAGCTAGCTATCAGGAGATTTTGGAGCACTTCATGCTTCCATCTGCTGAAAAGCTTTATGGAGATGAAGATTTAATTTTTCAGCATGACCTGGCACCTGCTCACAGTGCCAAAACCACTGGAAAATGGTTTACTGACCATGGTATTACTGTACTCCATTGGCCTGCCAACTCTCCTGACCTGAACCCCATAGAGAATCTGTGGGATATTGTGAAGAGAAAGTTGAGAGACACCAGACCCAACACTGTGGATGAGCTTAAGGCCGCTATCGAAGCATCCTGGGCCTCCGTAACACCTCAGCAGTGCCACAGGCTGATTGCCTCCATGCCACGCTGCATTGAAGCAGTCATTTCTACAAAAGGATTCCCGACCAAGTATTGAGTGCATAACTGAACTTAATTATTTGAAGGTTGACTTTTTTGTATTAAAAACACTTTTTTTTATTGGTCGGATGAAATATGCTAATTTTTTTAGATAGGAACTTTGGGTTTTCATGAGCTGTATGCCAAAATCATCAGCATTAAAACAATAAAAGACCTGAAATATTTCAGTTGGCGTGCAATGAATCTAAAATATATGAAAGTTTAATTTTTAACAGTACATTACAGAAAATAATGAACTTTATCACAATATGCTAATTTTTTGAGAAGGACTAGTAATAATGTCAATAATAACACTAATATTAATAACATTAATACTACTACAACAAGTACTACTACTAATAATAATAATGAAGGCACGGTGGTGCAGTGGTTAGCACGTCTGCCTCACATCAAGAAGGTCCTGTGTTCGATTCCCAGCTCAGACATTTTTGTGTGAAGTTTACATGTTCTCCCTGTGCTTGCGTGGGCTTCCTCTGGGTATTTTTTTTTCTTCCCACATTCCAAAAACATGCACAGCAGGCTAACTGGACTGGCTGTTCTAAATTGTCCCTAATTGTGAGTGTGAATGGTTGATGGTTGTGTGAGTGTTGGCCCTGTGATGCCCTGGCGAGCTGTCCAGGGTGTACCCCACCCTCACCCAGAGTTGGCTAAGATGGGCGAAGCCTCCTTGCGACCCTAATTAGTATTAAGCAGTTCAGAAAATGAATGAGTAATTGTTGTTATTATTATTTTAATTATTATGTGCGTGGTGGTGTGGTGGTTAGCATGTCTGCCTCACAGCAAGAAAGGCTTGGTTTCGAGTCTCTAGCTTTGTTGGCAAGGGTGTTTCTGTGTGAAGTTTCTGTATTCTCCATGAGCTTATATGGGTTTCCTCTGGGTACTCTGTTTTTTTCCGTCAATTCAAAGGCATAGATTAGCAAAATAGATTTAACTGTCTGTTCCAAATTGCCCCTGGGTGTGAGTGTGGCTAGGTGTGTGTGTGGTTTTTGGGCCTGCAGTGGACTGTCAGGCTTTTGAGGGAGTACATTTTCTAACAGAAGGACCCAGAACACTTACACTTATAGGTTGCCCTCTTGAACGTAGATGAGGATGATCTCCTGGGGTGTAGTTTCGGCTGTGTGAGGCCGAGATGTGAATTAATGTGTGGGAAAGGTACGATGTGAAATCCATAATTTGAGGTTTACGGTGGTTACTTGTTTCGTGCATAAATGTACACACACGCAGAAGCACCAGAACGCTGTGAGAGAGGGGGGCATTTTCTCACCACTGCATTTGTTGAAGGTCATGGCTGAAAAGAGGAAAGAATGACGCTCTAAACATATTATTGCATTCTTCTTCTTCTTCTTCTTTTGTAAATTTGAATATTTGCTTTGATCTATTTTTAAACCCATATTTCTGTTTTATACATGGAACAAACTATTCCTGAAATTTGGGGCAGTGGTGGTCTAGTGGTATAGGGCGCTGGATCGCTGATCCAAAGGTTGGGGGTTCGAGTCCCACTCTCCACAAGGTTGTCACTGTCCCCCCAGTGCGGCTAACTGGGTTATCAAAGGTGGGCCATGTCTCTCACTGTCTATGGTGAGAGGCATGAAAAAGAACCATTGCTGACTTTCGTAAAGAGTAGCTGCAAAGTCGTCAGCGTGCTTCTGTCCCTTGCTAAAAAGGGTTGTGACAGGAAGGGCATCCGACGTAAAAACCTCTGCCAAATCAAATGTGCGAATCAGATGATTCACTGTGGCGACTCCCAAGTAAAAGGGAAAAAGCCGGAAGGAAGACAGACATGCCTTATTTATATGGAATATTCAGAATGTCCAGAGGAGTGCTGAATGAGTGCTCGAGAACTAACAACAAAGCAACATGCTTTCACATAAATCAAGAAAGAAACAAACACTTCTCACATGTGTGTGTGTGTGTGTGTGTGAGAAATAGAGAGAGAGAGATGTTATATTCACCTCACAGAGGACATCACAAGGACACACATACACCTGGTGGACAGGTGGCCTGGCATGACCTCTGGGCACCCTCAATTCCATTTGAGTCTTCTCTGCTCACATGCTCCTCAAATAGCTGAGTCACTGTACACACTGTACCCAAGTTTGTGTGTAAGTTAAAAAATGAACAGTTATTCTATCCTTTTCTCACATTATGAATAATAAACACACACTCAACATTCTAATGATTAAACTGTTATTGAATGTAAAAGCACTGATTTAGGAAAAATATTATTTATTCATTTTCTAAGCTGCTTAATTTCTAAGCTGCTTAATGCTTAATAAGCTGCTTTAGGTTGTCGGACGGCTGGTGCCCATCTCAGTCAACTTAATGGGAGTGCGGGGTACACCCTGGACAGCTTGCCAGGCCACCACAGGGCCAACACTCACACAACCATTCACCCTCACAGCTAGGGGCAATTTGGAACAGCAAATTAACCTGCTGTGCATTTCTTTTGCTTTGTGGGAAGAAACTGGAGTACCCAGAGGAAACACAAGCACAGGGAGAGGATGTAAATTCCACACAGAAACACCCCGAGTTTGAGAATTGAACCCAGACCTTCTTGTGAGACAGACATGTTAACCACTGCACTACCATGCCTCCATCATCATCATCATCATCATCATCATCACCACCACCACCACCATCACTATCATCATCATCATCACCACCCACCACCATCACTATCATCATCATCATCACCACCATCACCACCACCCACATCATCATCATCATCATCATCATCATCACCACCACCCCATCACCATCATCATCATCATCATCATCATCATCATCATCACCACCATCACCATCATCATCATCATCACCACCATCATCATCATCAGCACCATCACCATCATCATCATCATCATCATCATCATTATTATATTCTTCTTATGCAGAGGACAGGGTGAGATGGAGGCGGATGATTTGCTGTGGCGACCCCTGAAGGGAGTAGCCGAAAGGAAAAGAAGAAGAAGATTATTATATGATACTTCCATTTTTTTTCCCAAAAAGCCACTTCTTACAGAAGCTTATTACATCATCAGCCTCACACACCTTCACCACCACACTTTGTTGGTCTCATTGCTTGGGCCCCAGGAATCACTGCTTGCAACTATATTTCCTGTTTTTTTCCCTGCAATGAAACACAGAACCAAGGCAGCATGGTGGTGTAGCAGTTACCATATCCACCTTATAATGAGGTCCTGGGATAGGTGAAGGTATTATAGTATTTTATGGGCCTCATTTCCATGTAGATTTCTTCTGAATTTTCTGTTTTCCTCCCACTTTTTCAAGAAGCATGATGGATTTTGTGAGAAATAATCCAGCAATAGGGAGTGTATGTGTGTGTGTGTGTGTGTGTGTGTGTGTGTGTGTGCGCGCGTGCTTCACCACCACAGTATTCCTGAGATAGACCAACCAGGATAAAGCGTATATTAAATATGAATAAATAAATGAATAATCAGAGTGGCTCACTGGTTGCATAATAGAATCCCATCATAATTAAAACCCAAAAACACCGATTATTAATCCTTTTGAATGGACAGGTGGTTCTCGAAGCCTCTCTTTCCTCTGTTCTGGATATAAGCACTAATATAATAACAATAATAATAACAATAAAATATGATGAGATTTCTGTTAAATAGATAGTGGCATTGGTGAATGATGAGCTTGGAGTTTTCATGTCCATGCATATCAGATTGGAGACCTTTTATGTTTTATCTTTGAGATTTTATCTGAAACACAAATGTTGTCATCAGGAAATGGAACTGAAGACAAATAAGATGAGTCCATTATTCACCTGCCCCTCTACATGTCGTTTTTTTAAAGGGATGATTTTAGATGATTTGGGCTGTCGACATGGTGTAAGGCCTGCTCGCTGCTCCATTTTTAGATTAATCTCTGTAAAAGCAGGACGTGTGATTGGACACGTTGGGAGATAAAGCGGTGCTCCCTGAGGATAGAAACACAGGAGTTTATAAAACCTGTGCATGATGGATAAAATTCTGATAATAGAACACTGATAGATGTCCTTAAGTAAAAGATTTTGCTCTTGGCTCGGTTTCCTTCCTTGATGTTGGAAGGTCCTGTGTTTGAGTCCCGGGCTAGCGAGGGCGTTTCTGTGAAATTTGTGTGTTATGAGTTTGCTGTGCATGGCTGGCGGTGTAGTGGGTGATGGTTACAGTGTGTAATCATAGGGTGTATTATGAGAACTCAAACCCACAACTACCACTAAGACCCCTAGTTGAGATCGTACCCCACAGGTGTGCCTAAAATGAAAACCAATGGTACCAATAAATGTATTGTAAAAATAGTAATGGTACCAATAAATGTATTGGGATATTATATGCTGATAACCTGCAATGGACTAGTGGCCCATCCAGTAGGACTTGAACTCCAAGCCTCTTGATGCTACAGAAACCCTGCTGAGTCCCCAGGCTCTGGGTTAAAAAAGCCCAACACAGTTAGCTAGCCTGTGCTTGCATGGGTTTCCTCCGAGTAGTTTGGTTTCCTCCCACAGTTCAAAGACATGCACATTAGGATTATTTTATTTTTACCTTGTCATCACAGACAGTCTGCTAAGATAGGCTTCAGCCTCCCTGCGACTCTAATAGAATGAATTGGTGCAAAGGATGAATATACAATAGCTCCTCCTTCAGCATTCCTTCCTTCAGTGTCTCCTCCTTTAGTGTCTCATACTTCTGCATGTCACTCAGGGGTCATTTAGATGTTTATAAAGTCATCAATTTCACATATTCACTGACATTTGAAGTCCAAGCCCGCATACAAAGCAGGAAGTCTATATAGATCCAAGAAATTCACAGATTACTTTAACAAAACCCAACTCGGACCTCCAGAACCTCAGGAAACACATGGAGCTGTATTCATGCATGTCAGATATAATAGCATTCTCAAACAATGCAACATGATGCATTCACTCTCTTTATTTTTCTTTTGCAATACAGTAGTGATTTGTCAGAGTCCTCTCAGGAATAGGAAGAATTCCATGACAAGTTTGTGAAAGTGGTCAGAGTTGCTTTGGGAATGGACAGGATTGGTCTGAATTCCTTTAAGATGAGATAGAGGGAATGGGATTGATCAGTCTCCTTTGAGGAATTAGCAGGATTGAGCAAAATTCCTTCAAGAATGGACTGAAATTGATCAAACCCCTTTAGTAGCTGACAGGATGGGTTTGAATCTCAATGGAAATGTGCAAAATTTTAAAAAATATATTTTAGGAGTGGTCAGGATAGCCCAGAATTTCTATACAAGCATGTGAACTTGTCAGGGTGACTTTGGGAGTGGACTAGGTTGGTTGGAAGGGTTGGTGGAAATTGATCAGGATCCTTTCAGGAATTGGCGAGATTTATTAGAATTCCTTGGGATGCATGTAACATTTATCTGAGGAGCTTCTGAAATTGTTCACTGGTCTTTGGGGAGTTTTAAATATTGAATAAAATTAATTTGGGTGTGGGCAGAGTCAGATGGATTTTCTTTGGGAGTTGGAGAGATCATTGGATTTCCTTTGGGTGTGGTTGAAATCCGTCAAGCTTCTTTTGGGTGTTGGCGGGATTGGTTGGATTTGTTTTGAAGGTGGGAGGGATTAATCATAATTCCTTCAGGGATTGTAAATCCAGTCTCATTTTCACCTTCAGGCAGTTCATCGTGTTTAAGGTTCATATGTGTTATCTGCTACCGAACTCCTCCCCACTCTTTATCTTGACCTTGCAAACTTACAGAGCCTGTGCTAAAAACTCTACCATATTGCTAACATGCTAATGAGCATCTTAAACTCATATGGCTCGTTGTGTCTCCGAGCATAAACTCGAGCACTGTGACAGGGCCGCTCAGTCAGCACGATGTGACCCCGCCTGATTTACGGCTTTTAATCTCCAGGTCTCCTTCTGTATCCTGCTCCTCACCACATCACGGTTATCATTTATCTTCTTAATGGCATGTTTAACCTTCTCATGCCTGCACGAGGTCAAGCTGTATTTCTGCCACCTGAAAAAAAAAAATCATCTATCAGACTATGGCCAACTCACTCAGCCTGTTCAGATGAGTGTTTCCTCATGCAGTGCAATGAGGAGGATAAGAATGATGACTGCAGGAAACGAATAAAAATCCACTGAAAGTATTTTTGTGTACATTTCTCTCTCTGTATTTACTCAAGTGATGATGCCATAGCCACCACCTTTACGTCATTCATGTTCAAAAGGATGTTTGTTCGAATGCTTCGTATGAATTTGTTCAGACAGGAAGTGGTACATGAGAAGAGAGAAACAGGTCCTGATTCACCTTGATGGCTGTCTTTACAATCACACTCACCCAGTGCAATAGCAGCAGATCGATCATAAGGTGCAACAAATCCTTGACAAGCACCTCGCACTTCGATCGCCAAGAGATCACCATTGCCTCGTCATCGCGAGATGACGAGATCACGAGATCACACTTCACTGCTCCTGTTATTTTTCTCTTTTCCATGAACATGTTTTTTTCTGTGAATTCACCTGTAGCAATAGAAAACATCACAAAGACGTTCATGAACTGTATAGGTTCGTCCTGCTGCCGTGCTGAAATCTGCACAGTGATTGGCTGATTTATTGTTTCTGTTTTGCAGTTCAAACATATTTAAAGGTCATCTTTTGGTGGAGTTTTGTGTAAATTTATGGAAGGAGTCTTCAGTTTCAGTGCTTGGTAACAGTCTTTCTCTTTGCCTCTTTTTCTCTCTCTGTCTCTCTAACCTTCATTTTCAGTCTCTCCTTTTGTCTCTCGCACACTGTCTGTTTTTGTGGGTTTGTCTGTCTTTACCACCCCCCCACCAATACAGACGCTCCCCAACTTACGTTTTTGTTTGGTTCCGGACGGCCGAACACAAGTTGGAAGTGAACGTAAGTTGTTAATGTATGTTCCAGTGACATATAACGTTCATACTGTACTATACATCCATAAATACCATTACCGTATCTCATAAAACACCCCTAAATCAATTATCATAAACAAAACATTGTAAAATAATATCAAATATATCAAATAATATCAACATTAATTTCAAATAGATAAATATGTGAGGCGCTCCTCTGAAAGTAGTTCACTTACTTGTGCTTGAGACAAAGTGTGGGTTATTTGGACTTCCGGTCTTTCAAATGAGCAAGGGTGCTGTAGAATACTCGTTTAGTACTCAGCCTGCGCTGATGTGAATCACCAGCAGAGCGGAGAGTTCTCTTTCTTTTTTGAATTCGGGTTTTCATTCATTTTACAACTCTCTTTGCTTATGTGAGTATGCATGGTAGATTGCGCCGATCCGAGCAGATAGTTAATTCAGTCTTGGGAAAACTGGAAATTCCGGCATATGCCAGAAAGCTTGCACTCATGCTAGTAGGCTTACGCTTCTGACCAACCATATTTGCTTAGGGTTACAAAAGTCCACAAAACAGGGTAAACACAAAGATCACAGAGACGATGTCTTAACATTAGGGCGCTACTGAACTGGGAAGAAGGAGGGGCACGTCTGTCGTTTGTAAGCAATGGACGCAGCGTCATTACATCATTGCATCATTACGTCAGCGTACTACGTAGTATGTTTCGTACTACAGAGGGCACGCTAAACTCAAAATTGGACTTTTTTTTTTTTAAAAAAAAAGGAAAATTGAAAAAACGTAAAATGAATGAACGTAAATCGGGAAACGTCTGTATATGCAATGCACTGAAAACATTTTACAAGTAAAAACGTGTGCCTCTCTTTTGTTTATTAAGCACAATAAATAATCATGCATTTGTGTGTGTGTGTGTGTGTGTGTGTGTGTGTGTGTGTGTGTGTGTGTGTGTGAGTGAGAGAGAGAGGGGGAGTGGGGAATCAGTGTCCAGTCATGCAGGAAAAGCCAGGCTCATGAGATTTTATTTGCCCAGAGAGAGTGAGAGCACAATCAAACACACACACTTATTCTCTCTCTCTCTCTCTCTCTCTCTCTCTCTATATATATATATATATATATATATATATATATATATATATATATATATATATATATATATATATATATATATATATATATATATATATAAACTCTATTATATGCAGTAACCCCCCTTTATTCACAGGGGTTGCATTCTGCCCCTTCCCACAGATTCTGAAAATCCGTGAATTATTGATGCAGTTTAGAACCCTATGTATGCTATTACATGCGCTAAAATATACTTCTTAAACACATTCTATAGACAGTCTTATTCATTAATACAGTAAATATGTAATAATGGTTAAGTAACAACTTTTTAATTTTGCACTGTTATAATATTTATGAATAAATAAAGTGCTCAGGCTCTTTACCAGAAGCTAGAGACAATGCAAGGCATTTGAGTGGCATCATAGGGCTTAAATAATCATTAAAAACACACTAAAAACGTGAATTCACAATTCAAGCAATCGTGTTAATAATGTGTGTGGAGAAAAAAAGAGAGGTGTACACATCATTTGCTACCAATCAACAGGAGGGAGAAACAAAAGCTCTCACCCACTGGCTAAATTTGAATCACGTGCCAGTAACTTTTAGGTTTGTCGATAATCCATGAGTATGCGGGGCCGTGACCTCTGAACTGTGGATGGGTGGAGGTTACGGTATACAGACACTCCCCGACTTATGTTCATCTGTTTTACGTTTTTTCGCGTAGGTTTTTTTTTCCCAAAGAAAAAATAAAATTTTGAGTTTCGATGTACCTACGTAGTACGCTGATGTAATGACGTAATGACACTGCCTCTATTGTTTACAAATGAGACTGAACGTGCCTGTCCTTCCCAGTTCAGTTTTACATATACTAGTATATATATATATATATATATATATATATATACAGAGATGAATTAACTATCTGCTCAGATTGGCACAATCTGAGTTGTAAAATGAATGAAAACCTAAGAAAGAGAACTCTCTGCTCTGCTGATTCACATCAGTGTTTCACATCAGTAATTCACATCAGTGATTCACATCAGTGCAGGCTGAGTACTAAACAAGTTCAATGGCGCCCTTGCGCACTTAAAAGACCGGAAGTTCGTATAACCATGCTTTGTTTCAAGCAAGTAAACTACTTTCAGCAAGTGCACTACTTTTGGTATTGAGCGTCTCAGATATTGTAAGCATTGATTAGCTGTTTTAAGCTTCATGTAAAATGAGTCGGCTCAGCTTCATGTCATGTGATCATCCGTCGACCATCTTAACCATTTACAAGCAGAAAAATCGCATCATAGAGAATGTTAAAGGCTATATTTGATACTGTATTTGATATTTGATGAGTGAATTTGATTAAAATTTATCAATTTGAAATTATTTTGCTTGAATATAATTTATTTGAAATTAATGTTGATATTATTTGATATATGATATTATTTTACAATGTTATGTTTATAATAATTGATTTAGGGGTGTTTTATGAGATACGGTAATGGTATTTATGGATGTATAGTACAGAATGAGTGTCATACGTCATACGTCATACGTCACTGTAAGAACTTACGTTCACTTTCAACTTGCGTTCGGCGGTCCGGAACCAATTAAAAACGTAAATCGAGGAGCGTCTATACACACACACACACACACACACACACACACACACACACACACACACACACACACACTGGTAAATACATGAAAGTGAATAATTGAGAGACTGAAGAAAGATGAGTGAGTGCTGCTGTCATTAATTAATAAGCAACACAGCAATGTGGTGCGGTGTAGTAGTGAGCATGTCCACCTCCCAGTAAGCAAGTCTTGGGTTTGAGTCCTGGGCTTGGCGAAGATCTTTCTGTCGGAATTTTTCACAGTGCTGGGTGAGTTTCCTCCCACAGTCCAAAGACATGCACATTATGCTAACTGGCAGCTCCATAAAGCAAATTGCATGAATGTAAACCTGAGCAACTTGAAAAACAAATTGAAACCTTCTGAAAAAAGGTGATCCTGACTCCTTGAAGAACTAGGTGTGATGTCATGTGTGAGTTGTCGTTAGATTCGTTTCTGGATTTTTTCTTTCAGCTGAAACTGGGACAGGATTATTCTACCACAGTATCGAATTTTTCATCATGTCCTACATTATTGCCTCAATGTTCTGACAGGGCCACAAATCTGCTGGATGTCTGTGGCGAAAGCCGATGTATCAGACTATGAACCCAAGCCGAGCAGACGGACGGAAATATCCGACCTACATCTAGCAACATTTACTGAAAACTGTGCTGTGACCTGTCACCTGACCCCACCCAAAACACGTCCACTGCTCACCTGGGAAGAGGACAGGTCCAAGCATTCTACACATTTGTAATTTTTTACACCCATTAATGAGAAGATTTGAGTTCTTTGGATCAGAGGTTAGAAAAGAGAACAAAACGGCTTAGGGAGGGAGACAGAAATAAATGGGAGACAGAGAAACAGAGAGAATGTAGATCAGTTGTGCACACACTTTTTTAGCATGTGGGCTACTTACAAAATGACCAAGTCAAAATGATCTACCAACTATAAAATTGCAAAACATATAAAGAATTCTCAATATATATGAATAAATATATGAAACATATATGTTAGTGTCCCTTGCATAACTGTGTGAACCCATATTGCTCAAAACAACCATCCATGGTCATGGACACACTGTAAACAATTGCTGAAAAATCCCAGTACAATACTGTAATTTTACAGTAATATACCACGTGCCATTTTTTTATACGGTATATTACTGTAAAACACATGAGTTTCTGGGAGTTTTGTGGTGCGGAAACTGAAGTTGGAAGAAGGCTTATAATTTTGGTGAGGAAGTGGACTCGTATTAGATACTCAAATTGAAAAGTTCTAACACTGAATTTAAGACAGTTTTACTGTGGAAAGTTTCCTAAGCAACATGTTTTGTGACATTATATATCCTAGGTTCGCTGACTGGTATGTTTTGCAACTTGCATGCATGGACGGCCGTTGCGGCATGGACCCTCACCCTCCCTAAAACACCAAGACAAATTATTGAAGGCATTGTATATATATATATATATATATATATATATATATATATATATATATATATAAATAATGTAATATACATACATATACAGACGCTTCCCAGCTTACAAATGAGTTAGGTTCCAGACGATCGTTCATTAGATGAATTTGTTCATGAAGTTGTTACAGGGCATTCGGAATGTATGTTTGAACCTTGTATAAGTAACCTATACAAGTTTGTGCTGTATACAATCCCTCTCTCTCTCTCTCTCTCTCTCTCTCTCTCTCTCTCTGAGTTATTACATTACTGACCGCTCGGTGTAATGATGCTCTTAAGCTCAGTCTAATTGAAAGCATATCCTCTCTCTCTCTCTCTCTCTCTTTCTCTCTCTCTCTCTCCCTCACTCACTCACTCACTCACTCACTCACACACACACACACACACACACACACACACACACGCACACGCACAGGCGACACTACAACTGGACAATTGAACTAATCAAGTTCTGGTTGCCCTTGGAAGGAACACCGGAGAACTATAATTGAACTTCGACATGAAGATAATCTGATTTATTTATTTATTTACCCGAAGTGTGTGTAATGCTTCCTAGATAATTCTGTTTGATTGATGGATTATTTGCGAATCATTTCCCAATATGATTCATGGTTTATGTCTCACTCAGCCCCACGATGACCCGACTCGACTCAACCTACTGCCCACACTCCTGAAGCTTTAAAGTCTTTATGGTGTTTAATCATGACCATCACAAATCATTGTTAATGACACCATTCCTCCCGTGACACCGCATTGAAGATCATCCTGCACATCAAAACCACTCAGCATTGCCAAGGCACACCATCTAACCATTTAACCTACCGGCCCCGGTCCCCGGTCCCAGATAATGAAGTTATCTGTGTAGGTTCGGGAGGTGCTCTCTCTCTCTCTCTCTCTCTCTCTCTCTCGCTCTCTCTGTGTGTCTGCCTCTCTCTCTCTCTCTCCATAATCATCACATTATCAAAATCATTATGTCCCGTGTTTAAACTCCTGATTGCTCTCAAGCACAGCACAGAAGGTCTGATCAGATTTACAGAGAGTTTCACTCTTATCCAGTTCATTATAATACTGGAGTTAATTTGTTTCTTCTTTGAAACTTTTGGCACAAGTTCAAAAATGTATCGGTTCTGCTTCTCTTCCCGGACCTCCGTCAGCCACACCCCTCTATCGGAACCTAGTATTACAGTAAGTGTACCTCAGGATAATGTTTAATCATATTTCATACTTATATTTATGTCATATATTCCTATAGATTTTTATTAAATTTCTATTACTACTTGTTCTTCAATTTTCAGAATGTGAACCGTCAAAACAAATTTCATATTGGATCGGTCGAGGCCCGGGTTAACAACGACCGCCATCAGTGCTGTTAAGCAACAGGATGCTGGTGGAAATTGGACTACTGTTGGAAAAAGCTAGAGAGCTGGCTGACATGATACAGAGGAGAAAGGTGGACATACTGTGTGTTCAGGAGACCAAGTGGTTATGTAGCAAGGCTAGAAGCTTAGGAGCAGGGTTTAAGCTGTTTTATAATGGTGTGGATTGGAAGAGAAATGGAGTAGGGGTCATCTTGAAGGAGGGGTTGGTCAGGAGTGTTCTAGAAGTGAAAAGAGTGTCAGACAGTGTGATGAGTCTCAAGTCTTCTCACATGTGAGTGTGTATGTGTGTGTGTGTGAGAATTAGAGAGAGAGAGAGAGAGAGAGAGAGAGAGAGAGAGAGAGAGATGAAAAGTAACACTATATAAAAATAAATAAAGAGGTAGAGTGTGTTTGTGGTATCGAAATCCTCTCCGTCTTCTTTTCCTTTCAGCTGTTCCCTTCAGGGGTCGCCACAGCAAATCATCTGCCTCCATCTCACCCTGTCCTCTGCATCTTCTTCTCTTACACCAATGATCTTCATGTCCACCTTCAACACATCCATAAATCTCTTTTTTGGTCTTCCTCTTGGCATTCTCCCTGGTAGTGCCAACCTCAGCATCCTACCACCAATATATTCATTATCCCTTCTTTGTATATGTCCAAACCATCTCAAGCTAGTGTCTCTGACTTTGTCTCCAAAACCTCTAACATGTGCTGTCCCTCTGAAGTACTCATTCCTGATACTATCCATCCTCGTTACTCACTACTCGCTACTCACTCTCTAAGACCTTGTTGAATGTTCTTGTTAGAAAATCTACTGCTACCTCTCTGACACATTTCCATACTTCCACAGGTATGTCATCAGGACCAACTGCCTTTCCACTCTTCATCCTCTTCAATGCCCTCCTCACTTCACCCTTACTAATCTTTGCTACTTCCTGGTCCTCAAAGAGTCACCTCTTCTAGTCTTTTTTCTCTCTCATTTTCCTCATTCATCAGCTCTTCAAAGTACTCTTTCCATCTTTTCAGCACACTTCTGTCATCAGTCAATACATTTCCCTCTCTGTCCTTTATCACTCTAACTTGCTGCATGTCCTTTATTTCTCTGCTGTGCCAACCTGTACCAATCATTTTCTCTCTCCTTATTGTCCAATCTAGCATAGATGTCATCATACGCCCTCTGTTTGGCCTTTGACACTGCTACCTTCACCTTACGCTGTGTCTCCCAGTACTGCTGTTTACGCTCTTCAGTTCTCTCAATGTCCCACTTCTTCTTAGCTAACTTCTTCCTTTGTACACACTCCTGCACTTCCTCATTCCACCACCAATTCTTCTTAACTATTTTCAGATAACACACCATGTGCTCTCCTAACTGTCTCCCTGATCACATTAGCTGTAGTTTTCCAGTTATCTGCAAGCATTTCCTGACCGCCTGTTTCAACTCTTCCTTGAAGACAACACGACACTCTAATTTTTTCAGCTTCCACCACTTTGTATTCTTCTTTGCCTTTGCCATCTTCACCTTCATCACCATCAGCATCATCCTGCACAAGACCATCCTATGCTGTTTGGCAACACTCTCACCCACTACTACTTTGCAGTCACTGACTTCCTTCAAATTGCATTGTCTACACAAGCTATAGTCTACCTGTGCTCCTCCCTCCGCTTTTATAAGTCACCCTATGCTCCTGTCTCTTCTGGAAGAAAGTATTCACCACAACCATTTCCATCCTTTTTGAAAACTCTATCAACATTTGTCCTTCTGTGTTCTTGTTCTGGATACCAAACCTGCCAATTACTTCCTCGTCCTTTCTGTTGCCTGCACCAACATGTCCATTGAAGTCTGCACCAATGACCACTCTCAACTCTGGGGGTACTCTGCATCACTTCATCTCATTCCAGAATCTCTCCTTTTCTTCTAGCTCACATCCTGCATGTGGGGCATAAGCAGTCACAATATTGAACATCACAATTTCATCTTCAATTTCCAACTTGAGACTCATCACTCTGTCTGACACTCTTTTCACTTCTAGAACACTCCTGACCAACCCCTCCTTGAAGATGACTCTTACTCTATTTTTCTTCCCATCCGCACCATGATAAAACAGCTTAAACCCTGCTCCTAAGCTTCTAGCCTTGCTACCTTTCCACTTGGTCTCCTGAACACACAGTATGTCCACCTTCCTCCTCTGCATCATGTTAGCCAGCTGTCTACTGTTTTCTGTCATAGTTCCAACATTCAAAGTCCCTACTCCCAGTCCTAGACTCATGCCTTTCCTCTTCTCTCTCTGCCTACGAACACACCTTCCGCCTATCCTTCTTCGACCAACAGGAGTCCAATTTCCACCAGCACCCTGCTGGTTAACAGCACTGATGGTGGTCATTGTTAACCCGGGCCTTGACCGATCCGATATGGAGGTAATACTTGTGATTTGCATATTTGATCTGGCTCGTCTTTTATGTTGGATGCTCTTCCTGACACAACCCTCTGCATTTATGCATGGCACATGCATGACTCAGATCACTGTCTTGTGGCCCCCTCACATTCGTTTGTGGTATCAAAATCCTGTTCAATTTCTGGATGAATTGAATGAATATAATAATAATAATAATAATAATAATAATAATAATAATAATAATAATAATATAATTATTATTATTATAAATGTATGTATGTATGTATGTATGTATGTGGTTGAAATGAAACACAATATTTTTCTGAGTTTTTTCCCAAAATCTTTATTCTTTATGTAACGCATGCTGATATGTAAATAATCATGATGATGCAATAAATATGTAAATTATACACGAAGATATTTGGGAACTTTTCTGAAGAATACATTAACCTCATTTTATTTTATTAACCTATTATTTATTCATTTGGAGAGTATCGGCAAGAATGAAGGGAAAAGTGTACAAGACGGTGATGAGGCCAGCAATGTTGTATGGTTTAAAGACAGTGGCCCTGGAGAAAGGACAGGAGTCAGAGTTGGAGGTAGCAAAGATGAAAATGTTGAGGTTCTCTTTGGGAGTAACGAGGATGGATAGGATCAGAAATGAGTACATCAGAGGGACAGCACATGTTAGATGTTTTGGAGACAAAGTCAGAGAGGCTAGATTGAGATGGTTTGGACATGTACAGAGGAGGGATAGTGAGTATATTGATAGTAGGATGCTGAGGTTGGAACTACCAGGCAAAAGGCCCAGAGGAAGACCAAAGAGAAGATTTATGGTTGTGGTGAAGGCGGACATGAAGGTCGTTGGAGTAAGAGTAGAAGATCCAGAGGATAGGGAGAGATGGAGGCAGATCATTTGCCGTGGCGACCCCTGAAGGGAACAGCCGAAAGGAAAAGAAGAAGAATTATTTATTCATTTACGTTACAGAAAGGAAGTTCACATGTGCCTGATATATTAAATTTAAGTGAACAACAAATGATTTCATAAATATAATAATAATAATAATAATAATAATAATAATAATAATAATAATAATATGATGATGATGATGATAATCATCATCATCATCATCATCATCATCACAATCATCATTATATTATTATTATTATTATTATTATTATTATTATTATATTTTACAGACACAATTGTCACTTCTTGGATCGCGTGCCATTCGTGAGAGTGCACTTGTGAGAGCGCACTTGTGAGACACACACACACACTCACACACACACACACACACTCACACACACACACACAAAATCTCACACACACACACACACACACACACACACGCGCGCCTCAGATCTGGATCAGGGCTTTGCGCAGCGAGCGGGTCTCTTATTTTGTGTCAAACTCAGGCCAGCGCACATTTGACCGGTGCAGGATTCCTCCCGAGCTCGTGCGTGTCCACTCACACGCATTGCTCTGTGAATCCGGATCTTGGATCTTTACTATATGCTGGAGTGGGATCACAAGACCGGAGACATGTCCGGTAAGCATTAACTGGTGTCCCGAGATGTGAAATCTAAGCGCGCGCCAGCTCGCGTCTCTTTTGCGTGCAGTCGGTGATCACCGGGAGGTGTCCCAGGTAACGCGGAATAATACCCATGCACGAGGGAGAGCAGCGATGGTCGCGTGCAGGCGATGCCGCGGGGGAGTACTTGTAGAAAAAGTGAGAACCGACTGAGGAGTGCGTGCGCGCCCGTGGAGGTCACCATGTCCTCGTGTAACACCACCGCGATCAAAGACTGGAGCTTCTTCCTCTCTCACATCCTGCCGCTCGTCAACAGCTCGGCCGGGCTCATGCACCGCGGCGTGGAGGAGGCGAAGGCGGTTACGGTAGCCGTGGTGACAGGAGCGCTCGAGCCCGCAAGCCACGCGCCTCCGGACTCCAACCATACGGAGCACGTGTACCAGTCCTCGTACTGGGAAGGAGATGTGCTCGTGCACGGTGGTCGCGAGACGCCCGACCGGGAGTCCATTCCGCTTCCCAAAGCTGTGTTGTACCTGCTGATGGCGGCGCTCGTGGTGGTGCTGGTGGCCTACGCCATAGTGGGGCATCTGGTTAAAGACCTGCTGCACGAATTTGTGGGTGAGTCTCTCTCTCTCTCTCTCTCTCTCTCTCTCTCTCTCTCCCCACCCATTCTCTCCCTGTCTCACTCTCTACCTGACTCTTTACAGAAAACATGTCTGTGCCTCTCTTCCTGTCTCTTTATACATGTTTCCCTTACATCTCTCTCTCTCTCTCTCTCTCTCACACACACACACACACACACACACACACACACACACACACATTCTCTCATTACATTTCTCGCTCCGTCTTTTTCTTTGTCTCATTATAGCTGTATGTCTCTCCTTCTGACTACTTCCATACACACTTTTTCTGCAAAAAAACACATTTATTATTTATTTGTTACCATACACGTCCATACATAATTACTGACACGCTGGTTTAAGATGGTTTAAAGACCTTCGACCCAAGTGAATTTTAAGGGGGGAAAACCCTAAAAAATTATTTTTTATAAAATCACCTTTTCCACAATTATTGGCACCCACAACAATTCCTAGAAAATATATGTAATTGAAGTATTTCTGTCATTTCTACAGTAGTTTATAAAGTTGACCAGAGTGTGCAAGAACATTTAGTGAGTAATTTATCACTTTCTGTTTCTCTGGTGTATAAATATGACATGACACAGAGGCCATTTCTCTTATCCACTCTTCAACATGGGAAAGACAAAGGAACACACCATTCGAGTACGGCAGATGTGTCGACCTTTACAAGTTAGGCAATGGCTACAAGAAAATGGCCCCTTGCCTGTACCTGCCCATATCTACTGTCAGAGGAATCATTAAAAAGATTAAAACAACTCGAAGAGTGGTAAACAAGCCTGGACAAAGACACAATGTCTAATTAATAATTTTACCACCATGCACAGTGAGGAGGAATGCAGCCGTTGGGGGGGAGGGGGGCACAATGCAGTGTCTCTTCCTCACGCCGGTCCCAAGCCCGGATAAATGCAGAGAGTTGTGTCAGGAAGGGAATCCGATGTAAAACCAATGCCACATATAAACAATGCGAATCAAAAATAAGAATTTCATACCGGATCGGTCAAGGCCCGGGTTAACAATGACTGCCATCAGTGGTGTTAACCAAGAGGGTGCTGGTGGAAATTGGACTACTGTTGGTCAAAGAAGGAGAGGCGGTAGGCGTGTCCATAGGCAGAGAGTAGAGGAAAGGCATGATTCTAGGACTGAAAGTAGGGATTTTGAATGTTGGAACGATGAAAGGAAAAGGTCGAGAGCTGGCTGACATGATGCAGAGGAGGAAGGTGGACATACTGTGTGTTCAGGAGACCAGGTGGAAAGGTCGCAAGCCTAGAAGCTTAGGAGCAGGGTTTAAGCTGTTTTATCATGGTGCAGATGGGAAGAGAAATGGAGTAAGAGTCATCTTGAAGGAGGGGTTGGTCAGGAGTGTTCTAGAAGTGAAAAGCGCATCAGACAGAGTGATGAGTCTCAAGTTAGAAATTGAAGACGTGGTGTTCATGCTTATGTCCCACAGGCAGGATGTGAGCTAAAAGAGAAGGAGAGATTCTGGAGTGAGTTAGATGAAGTGATGCAGAGTACCCCCAGAGGTGAAAGAGTGCAGACTTCAATAGACATGTTGGTGCAGGCAACAGAAGGGACGAGGAAGTGATGGGCCTGTTTGTTATCCAGGACAAGAACACAGAAGGACAGATGTTGATAGATTTTTCAAAAAGGATGGAAATGGCTGTGGTGGATACTTTCTTTCAGAAGAGACAGGAGCATAGGGTGACTTGTAAAAGCGGAGGTAGGAGCACACAGCTAGACTACATCTTGTGTAGACAATGCAATTTGAAGGAAGTCAGTGACTGCAAAGTCATAGTGGGTGAGAGTGTTGCCAAAAAGCATAGGATGGTCTTGTGCAGGATGATGCTGATGGTGATGAATGTGAAGATGGCAAAGGCAAAGAAGAATACAAAGTGGTGGATGCTGAAAAAATTAGAGTGCCGTGTTGTCTTCAAGGAAGAGTTGAAACAGGCGGTCAGGAAGTGCTTGCAGATAACTGGAAAACTACAGCTAATGTGAACAGGGAGACAGTTTGGAGAGCACATGGTGTGTTATCTGAAAATAGTTAAGAAGACTTGGTGGTGGAATGAGGAAGTGCAGGAGTGTCTACAAAGGAAGAAGGTAGCTAAGAAGAAGTGGGACATTGAGAGGACCGAAGAGAGTAAACAGGAGTACAAGGAGATACAGTGTAAGGTGAAGGTAGCGGTGTCAAAGGCCAAACAGAGGGCGTATGATGGGTTGGACAGTAAGGATAGAGAAAATGATTTACACAGGTTGGCACAGCAGAGAAATAGAGATGGGAAAGAAGTTCAGCAAGTTAGAGTGATTAAGGACAGTGAGGGAAATGTATTGACTGATGACAGAAGTGTGCTGGGAAGATGGAAAGAGAACGTTGAAGAGCTGATGAATCAAGAAAATGTGAGAGAAAAAAGAGTAGAAGAGGTGACCGTTGAGGACCAGGAAGTAGCAAAGATTAGTAATGGCGAAGTGAGGAATGCATTGAAGAGGACGAAGGATGGAAAGACAGTTGGTCCTGATAACATACCAGTGGAGGTATGGACGTGTCTAGGACATGTAGCAGTAGATTTTCTGACAAGAATATTCAACAAGGTCTTAGAGAGTGAGAGGATGCCAGAGCAATGGAGGAGAAGTGTGTTGGTGCCCATTTTTAAGCATAATTTTGGCAACTACAGAGGGATAAAGTTAATGAGCCATACGATGAAGTTATGGGAAAGAATAGTAGAAGTTAGACTTAGGGCAGAGGTTCGCATCTGTGAACAGCAGTTTGATTTAATGCTAAGAACGAGCACCACTGATGCAGTGTTTGCTTTGAGGATGTTAATAGAGAAGTACAGAGAAGGTCAGAGGGAGCTGCATTGTGCCTTTGTGGATCTGGAGAAAGCAGAACTGAAAGAGGAACTGTGGTATTGCATGAGGACGTCTGGAGTGGCAGAGAAGTATGTTAGAGTGGTGCAGGATGTATAAGAGATGGAAGACAGTGGTGAGGTGTACTGTAGGTGTTTCAGACGAGTCAAGGTGGAGGTGGGACTGCATCAAGGTTCAGCTCTGAGCCCCTTCTTGTTTGCTATGGTGATGGACAGGCTGACAGACAAGGTTAGACAAGATTCCCCGTAGACTATGATGTTTGCATATGACATTGTGATTTGTAATGAAAGCAGAGAACAAGTGGAGGAAAATCTAGAGAGGTGGAGGTATGCCCAGGAAAGGAGAGGAAGAAGGTTAGCCTCAGTAAGGCAGAATACATGTGTGTTCAGAATACATGTGTGTGAATGACAGTGACCCAAAAGGAACGTTGATGTTACAGGGAGCAGAGATAAGGAAGGTGGAGGATTTTAAGTGCTTAGGCTCAACAATCCAGACCAATGGAGAGTGTGGAAAAGAGGCGAAGAAGCATGTGCAGGCAGGTTGGAATGGTTGGAAAAAAGTGTCCGGTGTGATGTGTGATAGGAAGGTATCGGCAAGAATGAAAAGAAAAGTGTACAAGATGGTGAAGAGGCCAGCGATGTTGTATGGTTTAGAAACAGTGGCACTAAGGAAAAGACAGGAGGCAGAGGCAGTTGCTGTAAGAGAAGAAGATGCAGAGGAGAGGGTGAGATGGAGGCAGATGATTCGCTGTGGCGACCCATGAAGGGAACAGCCAAAAGGAAAAGAAGAAGCACAATGTAAGAGAAATAAAAAATTCTAGAAAGCTCACTGTTAAAGAATTGCATAAAATGACAGCATCTTGGGGTCACAAAGTTTCCAAAAAAGAAACCAGCAGGCTTCATCTATATGCCAACAAGCTGTTTCGGAGGCATGCAGGGAAAAATCCTTTTCTCACAATCATAAATGCAAATGACTGGAGTTCGCTAAGCGGTACTGAGACTTCAAATTGGACTGTGTGCTTTGGTCATCTGAGACCGAGATAGAGCATTTTGACAAAACCATCAAGTGGGTCTGGCGGAATACAAAAGATGAATATGCAGAAAAGCACCTCATGTCCTCTGTGAAGTATGGAGGAGGATTGGTGAGGCTGTTGGCCTGTTTCTCTCTCAGAGACCCAGGGAACTTTGTTAGTGTGCATGGCATCATGAATGCTTTGAAATACCAGGACATTTTAAATCAAAATCTGGTGGCCTCAACCGAATTGAGAATCTGGAGTGAGCGGCAGAAGAGACGACCAGGCTGCTGGATGATTTAGAGAGATCGTGCAGAGAGGAATGGTCCAAGAGCCCTCTTTTTTGTATTCCCCACATCTTGTAAAACATTATAGGAGAAGATCAGGTGCTGTTTTGTTCGTAAAAGGCTTTTGTTCACAGTATTAACATCAGGGGGATAATAATTGTGACACACATGATTTGATGTAAAAGAATTATTTCTTAATGTGGAGTTTTTCACGCTGAATAAATGCACTTTGGATTGCCCATCTTTTTTCATTGTGGTAGAATATTATTAGAAAGAAACTGAATTTATTCGAAGCTAAAAAACACATATTAATCAGGTGTGCCAATAATTATGGAGGGGATGGTGGCGTAGTGGTTAGGGATCTATGATCTATAGGGCTCATGATTGGAAGGTTGTGTGTTCAAATTCTGGTTAGAATTCCACTGTGCTCAGACCCCTGGGCAAGGTCTTAACCTCAAGTGTGCCTCTGTTCACCCAGCAGTATAAATGGATCTTCTTTATTCTTCTTTTACTTTCGGCTGCTCCCTTCAGGGGTCGCCACAGCAAATCATCCGCCTCCATCTCACCCGATCCTCTGCATCTTCTTTTCTGACTCCAACGACCTTCATGTCTTCCTTCAGCACATCCATAAATCTCTTCTTTGGTCTTTCTCAAGGCCTTCTACCTGGTAGTTCCAACCTCAGCATCCTACTGCCCATATACTCACTATCCCTCCTCTGTACATGTCCAAACCATCTCAATCTAGCCTCTCTGACTTTGTGTCCAAAACATCTTACATGGGCTGTCCCTCTGATATACTAATTTCTGATCCTATCCATCCTCGATACTCCCAGAGAGAACCTCAACATTTTCATCTCCACTACCTCCAGCTCTGCCTCTTTCCTTTTCCTCAGCGCCTCTGTTTCTAAGCCATACAACATTAATGGCCTCATCGCCGTCTTGTATACTTTTCCCTTTATTCTTGCTGACACTCTCCTATCACACATCACACCGGAAACTTTTCTCCAACCATTCCAGCCTGCCTGCACACGCTTCTTCACCTCTTTTCCACACTCTCCATTGCTCTGGATTGTTGAGCCTAAGTACTTAAAATCCTCCACCTTCGTTATCTCTGCTCCCTGTAACATCACCGTTCCTCCTGGGTCCTTCTCATTCACACATATGTATTCTGATTTTCTGAGGCTAACCTTCATTCCTCTCCTTTCCAGGGCACACCTCCACCTCTCTAGATTTTCCTCCACTTGTTCTCTGCTCTCACTACAGATCACAATGTCATCTGCAAACATCATAGTCCATGGAGATTCTTGTCTCACCTCGTCTGTCAGCCTGTCCATCACCATAGCAAACAAGAAGGGGCTCAGAGCTGACCCTTGATGCAGTCCCACCTCCACCTTGAATTCGTCGGTCACACCGACAGCACACCTCACCACTGTCTTACATCTCTCATACATGTCCTGCACCACTCTAACTCTTCTCTGCCACTCCAGACGTCCTCATGCAATACCACAGTTCTTCTCTTGGCACCCTGTCATATGCTTTTTCCAGATCCACAAAGGCACAATGCAGTTCCCTCTGACCTTCTCTGTACTTCTCGATTAACATCCTCAAAGCAAACATTGCATCTGTGGTGCTCTTTCTTGGCATGAAACCAAACTGTTGTTCACAAATGCTGACCTCTGCCCTTAGTCTATCTTCCACTATTCTTTCCCATAACTTCATCGTATGGCTCATCAACTTTATCCCGCTGTAGTTGCCGCAACTCTGCACATCTCCCTTGTTCTTAAAAATGGGCACCAGCACACTTCTCCTCCACTCCTCCGGCATCTGCTCACTCTCTAGGACCTTGTTGAATGTTCTTGTCAGAAAATCTACTGCTACCTCTCCTAGACACTTCCATACCTCCACAAGTATATCATCAGGACCAACTGCCTTTCCATTCTTCATCCTCTTCATTGCCCTTCTCACTTCACCCTTACTGATCTTTGCTACATCCTGCTCCTCAATGGTCACCTCTTCTACTCTTTTTTCTCTCTCATTTTCCTCATTAATCAGCTCTTCAAAATACTCTTTCCATCTTCCCAGCACACTTCTGTCATCAGTCAGTACATTTCCCTCTCTGTCCTTTATCAATCTAACTTGCTGCACGTCCTTCCCATCTCTATTTCTCTGCTGTACCAACCTGTATAGATCATTTTCTCCCTCTTTACTGTCCAACCTATCATACAAGTCATCAAACGCCCTCTGTTTGGCCTTAGCCACTGCTACTTTCGCCTTACGCTGTATCTCCCTGTACTCCTGTTTACTCTCTTCGGTCCTCTCTATGTCCCACTTTTTCTTAGCTAACCTCTTCCTTTGGACACACTCCTGCACTTCCTCATTCCACTACCAAGTCTCCTTATCTACTTTCCTTCTAGAGGACACACCAAGTACTCTCCTACCTGTCTCCCTGATCACATTTGCTGTGGTTGTCCAGTCATTTGGAAGCACTTCCTGGCCACCCAAAGCCTGTTTCAACTCCTCTTTGAAGACAACACGACACTCTTCCTTTTTCAACTTCCACCACTTTGTCTTCTGCTCTGCCTTTGCCTTCTTCACCTTCCTCACCATCAGCGTCATCCTGCACACCACCATCCTATGCTGTTTGGCAACACTCTCACCCACTACTACTTTGCAGTCACTGACTTCCTTCAAATTACATCGCCTACACAAGATGTAGTCTACCTGTGTGTTCCTACCCCCGCTTGTATAAGTCACCCTATGCTCCTGTTTCTTCTCGAAGAAAGTATTCACTACTGCCATTTCCATCCTTTTTGCAAAATCTATCAACATCTGTCCTTCTGCGTTCCTGTCCTGGATACCAAACCTGCCCATCACTTCCTCGTCCCCTCTGTTGCCTGCACCAACATGTCCATTGAAGTCTGCACCAATGACCACTCTTTCACCTCTGGGGGTACTCTGCATCACTTCATCTAAGTCACTCCAGAATCTCTCCTTCTCTTCTAGCTCACATCCTGCCTGTGGGGCATAAGCACTAACAACATTGAGCATTACACTTTCGATTTCTAACTTGAGACTCATGACTCTGTCTGACACTCTTTTCACTTCTAGAACATTCCTGACAAACCCCTCCTTCAAGATGACTCCTACTCCATTTCTCTTCCCATCCACACCATGATAAAATAGCTTAAAACCTGCTCCTAAACTTTTAACTTTGCTACCTTTCTACCTGGTCTCCTGAACACACAGTATGTCCACCTTCCTCCTCTGCATCATGTCAGCCAGCTCTCTACCTTTTCTTTGCATAGTTCCAACATTCAAAGTCCCCACTCTCACTCCTAGACTCATGCCTTTCCTCTTCTCTCTGCCTACGGACACGCCTCCCACCTCTCCTTCTTCGATGTCTTCGACCAACAGTAGTCCAATTTCCATCAGCACCCTGTTGATTGACAGCACTGATGGCGGTCGTTGTTAACCCGGGCCTCGACCGATCCGGTATGGGGTAATACTTCTGATTTGCATCATAAAAGTTTGGCATTGGTTTTACGTCGGATGCCCTTCCTGACACAACCCTCTGCATTTCTCCGGGCTTGGGACCGGCATGAGGGGGAGAGACACTGGTTAGTACCTCATGGCTGCATTCCAGCAGTATAAATGGATACCAGTAAAAAAAAAATACTGGGAATGTAACCTGCGATGGACTAGCATCTCATGCAGGAGGAGTTGAACTCCTGGTCGCCTCACACTACAGAAACCAAGAATAAGAACCGGCCTGATGAGGTACTAGTCTCGGGTGTAAAAAGAGTAAATACCATAACATTAAAGTAAGAGCATTAATATTCACACCCTCTTCTGACCAATCAAAATCCAGAATTTAGCACTGCAGCAGAATGAGTCATGACGATAAAATAAAAAGATAGCCATAAATACTCTCTGCTCCTGGTGATGATAAAGGTGTGTGTGTGTGTGTGTGTGTGTGTGTGTGTGTGTTACAGTTAGCATAAACTCCATTTGGTAGCATGTGCTTCTCGGAGCTCCAGAGGGATTTGTTCTTGGCCGTGTTTCCAGAAAGTAGAGCAGAATGGAGCAGAATAAAAACAAGGGTCAAAGATGAAAAATGCCATCTGACTTCATGGCGTTCAGACTCCATCAGGACACTGCAGGGCTGGAGGCTGGGAATAAAAAACAGCCATGGTGCTTACGACATATTGAATATGGGGAATGACAGTTACAAAACAATGCTGTTTGAGTCCTAAACTCGGTGAATGACGCAGTGACGGTTGAGATAGGCTCCAGCCTCCCCACCACCCTAGTAGTAAAATCTGCACCGATGATCTCTGGTTTTCTCCCACTGCAGCCCCTAATTGCTCCTGTTGTTAGTAGCAAGACTGTTTTTTATTGTTTTTCTGAGGTTGAATTCTCCGTCAGCACTGCGGTCTGAATTTAACCATCTGCACCTTGCCGGTGTCACACTCAGGTCGTGCTTTACATTAACCATGACCACAGAATTCTCCCATGAGTCATTGGAGATGTTCAGTCATATAAGGCAGGGGTTCCTTATTTATCTAAGACACAACGATACATAATAAATGAACATTTGTTAGATAAAGCATAAATGCCAACACAGTGCTGCTGAATCCTGGATTCTGATTGGTCAGAAAAAAGTACTGGTTATAACCAGTTTTGACAGAAATTGCAGTCGTATTGATACAGTGCCGTTTCCATTGTAACAGAGCGTGATGTCGTGTTGATAAGTGATACAATAACACTAACTGTTTTCTCCATCAGAGTGGGTGTTTGGACCTCGTTCGGTGAACCGCAGGAGCAAAAATGACATGAGTTGCATTGCTGGCAGATCCGGTGGCAGTGAGATGAACGAGCTCCCACGTTTTCTGAGAACCAACTACATTACCCATAATCACTTTGGATCAAGCGGTGTGAAGCCTGAAGAGCTGGTGGTGAACATTGACGAATATTCACACGTCCCTTCTCCCCCACCGCACACCGGGACCTAATGGGGTGGCCTCATGGAGCCGGTCCACCATTTTGATTTGTACTTTAGGCAGAACTAGGGGCATGAGGATTGAAAATTTCCTGGGAGGAGATGACATTAATCAAAGCTACACACTGCAGTTGTATAAACTGCATAAAGAGGAACTACAAATCCATGTGTGTGTGTGTGTGTGTGTGTGTGTGTGTGTGTGTGTGTGTGTGTGTGTGTGTGTGTGTGTGTGTGTTTTCACAGCTGTTATAATTCCGAATGGATTTTAAAGCCGGATTTATAGACAGTTAGTTTGCCTGTTGTGTTTCATCTTTTATCTTTTATAACACATTGATTCATTTTAATCTCGCACCCGTGCACACATCTTACAAATAGTGACATTTTTGTTGCTGTAATACTTTTTCTTTTATGATGATATCTTTCCACCATGTTTTTCCAGCTTATGGAAGTCTAGAACCCCAAAGTGAGAGTACTGCTCATCAGTGTGTGTGTATACAGTCTGTCTGTGTGTCTTCCTTTCGGCTTTTTGCCTTTTACTCGGGAGTCGCCACAGCGAATCATCTGATTCTCACGTTTGATTTGGCAGAGGTTTTTACGTCGGATGCCCTTCCTGTCACAACCCTTTTTAGCAAGGGACAAAAAAACGCTGATGACTTTGCAGCTACTCTTTACGAAAGTCAGCAATGGTTCTTTTACATG
>CM045731.1:58011624-58054124 GCA_024760905.1 Plotosus lineatus | reverse complement strand
TAGTGTGTGTGTGTGTGTGTGTGTGTGTGCTGCTGTGTAGAGAGAGAGCGACAGAGTGTGTGTGCGTGTGTGAGGGTGTGTGTGAGAGAGAGGGGATGTTGATGTGTGTGAGAGAGAGAGTGTATGTGTGTGTGTGTGTGTGAGAGAGAGAGAGAGAGAGAAAGAGAGTGTGTGTGCGTGTGTGAGAGAGTGTGTGTGTTTGAGAGAGCGAGAAAGAGAGAGAGTGTATATGTGTGTGTGTGTGTGTGTGTGTGAGAGAGAGACAGAGAGAGAGAGTGAGGATGATGATGGTTGGATCTACGTCGATATGTCCTTTGTATCTGTTTATTAAGAGGTACAGTTCATCACATTTAGAAGGATCTATTATCAGAAAATAAAGTAAATTGAAAAATAATTTTTCAATAAATATTCAAATAAAAAGTCATCGAGCTTTTCAGAACCCTAGAATAAAATGTTTCTCTCTACTCTTGGCGGCGGTTCCCTCTTTATGGAGGCCGCCATCGTGCCCCATCACATCTTGACGGTAGCTCAGAATTATTCCAAGGGGAGGAGTCAAGAATTAAACTTCAAGTTTCAAGTTTATTTGCATTTGGGGCCTCGTGACCCATATTGCTAATACACAAAATACATACAGTGCACTTTTAATACAAGTTTTCATATATTGGCAGATTTCTTTTCAAGTATAATGATACAGATCTGATAAGTTTTACATTTGTAGATGACAATAACTGATTCATTTTAGAAATGGAAGGTTCATTATAATAATATTCTGGTAAAAACTGCTGTCTGCTGGCCTTAAAATAAGGACAAACAAGTAAGAAATGATACTCATCTTCCTTACAGTCTAAACTACACTTTGTGCACAGCACATTGGGATTTTCATTACATTTAAATCGAGATAACTAAATTTTCAACTTGTGTGAAGCACAACGGAATTTACAATATAATCTTAGTAAATCCTTTTCTGAAAACAATTCCACTACACACTTCTCTACACCTAAATTGGATTTGAAACCACTATAATATTTTAGAAAAGATGATTCAAAAATTTTACAGTGCCAATTTTGAAGTTGAATATCCTTACATCTTTGTGAAAATACTTCCATAAATAAGTTTGTCCTACCACAATCTTGATCAATCCATACATGTGCAAACCCAGTTTCAAACAATAATACCTGAATACGAGAAACCCAACAAATTTTATTTTGCTCATCAAAATGCTTCAACATTTCGTAACAAGCCCTTGGGTGACGCAAACTATCCATATGAATAAGTCTACACCAGTAACTAATACAATGACTGTAATATCTAACACACATATAACTCCTCCCCGTATCACCAAGGATAATGTTATTAGACGTATGTCTAGAAACCCCAAGACACCTTTTGAAGAAATCAGATTGGACTCATTCAATGCCATTTCAAACTATTGCTAACATTTTTGATTATAAGATTTCTCCTATATTATTGTATGGTTAGCAATAGTTTGAAATGGCATTGAATGAGAAGAATTGATTAATCTATATACTGGAACAACTGCACCTCTTGCCTGGATAGAAATAGTATCACACGCTCTCAACCAAATTAATCTTGAAGAGAATGTAAGTCCTAAATACTTATAATATGAAACACACTTGAGTTCTCTACCAGCATAAGACCAACACTCTTTCCGTTTTAGTGGACCCCCATTTCTGAAAACAACATTAGACTTGTCAAGATTTACATCAAAACCCCATTTAATGCAGACCTTTTCAAGAAAGTCTAGTTTTTTTGTAAGCCTATCACTGTGTCATCAACCAAAACAAGGTCATCTGCAAATAAAAGTAATATTATTTCCTTAATATTCTCTTGAACAAATATGCCTCTAAGGTCACTTTGATTAAATTCATACACAATTTCATTAATAAAAATGGTGAAGAGAATTGGGCTTTACATACAGCCCTGATGAACACCTGCAGATGTGGTGAAGTTGCTCGAGAACCCTTCTCTTACACATGCCTAAACTTTTGCATACATATCACAAAGAACATTAAATAATTTACCACATATACCCTTTTGATGAAGAACATACAACAGTTTTTGGTGATTAACTAAATCGAAAGCCTTACGAAAGTTGATGAAAGCTACATAAAAACGATGCCTTGGTTTTCTTAAATATTTTTCACATAATGACTGGAGAGTAAATATATTATCAATAGTCAAATAATTTCTCCGAAAGCCTGCTTGTGAGTCATAAATAATTTCATTTAATTCTACCCATTTCCTGATCCTATCCTCGATTATAGAAGTAAAGACTTCACCTAAAACATTTAATAAAGATATATCACAATAATTATTGGGATCCATATCATCACTCTTCTTAAATAAAGGAGCCACCATTCCAGTATTCCAACTGTCAGGAAAAACACCATTGTCCAAAACCGAATTAAACAGAATCTCAAAAAAAGGAACTAAAACTGTAGCCTTCTCTATGAACTCTGGGGGAATACCATCCACACCACCTGATTTACCATTCTGAAGTGAATTCACTGCTTTCCTTATCTCCATTTGAGAAATAGGTTCAGACAATAAGATAGAATTATTACAAATATTGCAACTTTCACTATCATGGTTTTTTTCATAAAATATAAAATTTTCAACTACTTCATCGAAAGGAGAAAAATGCTCAGAACAAATGGGGTTCAAAAGAGTCTTAAAATAATCAAACCATATATCAATAGTAATTGGAGACTCTTTCCCCTGAACTAGCAACAAAGATTTCAACTTCTGACAAAACCTTTTGCAATCTTTCAACAATAGCCAAATTTACATCATTTACTTACTATCCTTATGCAAACGTTTCTTACAGAGAGAACTTGAAATTCCTTTCTACAATTCAAGAAATTCTTTAAATTAACATCACTTTTATATCTATGGAATAGATTCAAAAAGGCATATTTTCTATGCTTTAAAGCTACACAATCTTTATCAAACCAAACAGGTTGTTTACAAAATCTGCTTCTCATAGGAGATGATACAACTCTAAACTGTTCACCAGCCAAATAAAATATATTCGTTAACTTCTTTTTTTTACATCTGTGAAAAGTTTACAATATCATAATACTCAAAAGAAAAATCAAGTTGACATGTCAATGGAAGGTGATCAGATTCTGTCCTTGATACTACAACTGTCTCTCTTCCTTTCGGCTTTTTTCCCTTTTACTCGGGAGTCACCACAGTGAATCATCTGATTCGCACGTTTGATTTGGCAGAGGTTTTTACGTCGGATGCCCTTCCTGTCACAACCCTTTTTAGCAAGGGACAGAAACACGCTGACGACTTTGCAGCTACTCTTTACGAAAGTCAGCAATGGTTCTTTTACATGCCTCACACCATAGAAAGTGAGAGACATGGCCCGCCTTTGATAACCCAGTTAGCTGCACTGGGGGGGACAGTGACAACCTTGTGGAGAGTAGGACTCGAACCCCCAACCTTTGGATCAGCGATCCAGCGCCCTATACCACTAGACCACCACTGCCCCCTTTGATACTACAACAAGGTCAGTAATTTTTTCAAATAAGCTTGAAGAGGCTAACACATAATCGACTAGGCTCGTTCTATTATGAGTTATACATGTGAAAGCGCCTTTGGGGTCTCCTGACTTATGTCCATTTACAATGTGAATACCCCAGATGCGACACAAGTCTAATAGTTCCAATCCGAAACAATTCGTAACTGTATCTTGAGTTGTACAAGGAGCACGAAACATGTTAATTTCATACAGGTCACCCAGGTGCAGAATATCAACATCCTCCTCATCATCAATGATAAAATCATCATTAGTTCCGGTACGAGCTTTAAAATCGCTGAATAGCATGAATTCAGTATCATCACCACATTCATATTTGAGAGTAAATAAATATTGATCTCAACTGTCCAATCCATTGTTTTCGGATACATATATTCTCAGGTAGAATGTAAACAAATGCCAATATGAATGGATTAACTCCTGCTGGTTTAACAATAAAAAATACAGAATTAACCCAGTTTTCATAAAGCCTTTTAAACATTTTAGACAGGGAATTACGAATATATACTGCAACACCTCCAGAAAAATGACCCGAGTCCTTTATACGTCTTGCTTCAGATCCGAAACATACATAATCCTGCAAAAGATCCTCTACAAACAAATCGTCACTATGCATAGTTTCGCTTAGCCCTACTATATCAACAGAATGTAAATAGTGAAGAAAATCAAAATCTCTGCGAAGTGAATGGATACCATGAATGTTCCAGCAGCACACGTACATACCCTGATACGATATTAAATGCGTTAATATCCTCTGTATGCTCAGTAGCTTGTGGGTCACTGCCACGCCCCTTTGATGGATTGATTGATTAATTGTTAGGGTTTTTAGACCCGTGCCTAGCGGCTCATCAGGCCAGTGCTTATCCCCGGTTTCCGTAGCGTGAAGCAATCAGGAGTTGAACTCCTCTTGGATGGGACGCTAGTCCATCGCAGGTTACCTTCCCAGTATATTTTTACTGGTACCCATTTATACTGCTGGGTGAACAGAGGCACACTTGTGGTTGAGACCTTGCCCAGGGGACTTAGCACAGTGAGGGTCTCAGTGGGATTTGAACTTACAACCTCCCAATCATGAGCCCCTGCCACGCCCCTATCTAATACTAACATTGTCACTCGTCTCCGGTCCGGGAGAAAACCACAGATCACAACGGTTATATTTCCGGTTTCTTCCAATCTCTGCAAGCTGGTCGTCCTTAAGAGTGAACACTTTGTTCTCGATCACTAACTTGTCATAGGATAAGTATGCAACCTTTCCACTTTTCCTGGCCTCGATCAGATGCGGTATCAGTCCACTTCTGTCGTGCCGAACTTTTCGTGTAAAGTCATTGACACTCATTGTTCCGTATCCTTCAGTGACGCTCTCGATGGTTCCATTACTCTTATCTTATCCCTATGAGAACTAAATTTCACCATAATTGGTTTCATTTGGTTCTTTGATTTAAGTCTCTTTACCTGTTCAAACTTCACACTGCTTGAGTTGTCAAACTTCACATTCTCTTTCAGAAAATTTCACACAGTCTTCTCTGTCTCCTCCCACTTTTCTCCCACCGTTCCTTTAACGCCGTGAACAATTGTTATTTCGTCGTATTTGAGCATCTTGGTTATCCAGAATAAATTCAATTGTCTCCAAGCATGAGAATTAAACTTCATTGGGTTGCAAATCTGGAAACTCGTCAAGAGATAGGGCCAGATCTTACAACCAGCTTTATTTTCCAACAGAAAAAAACAAATCCTAAAGAGGAAAATTCAATGGCGTGAGGTACATTATTCAGTTTCTAAAATAAATACAAATACTTTTTAATAGTGATGAAACAAACATTTATTTATATACATATTTTGTTATTTTAACTTTCTTAAATTTCTGAAAATTTCAAACCCGTGATCTAAAAGTGCTGGTTAGATGCATGTTTTGTCAAAGCCAACGTGGAAAGAAAAAAAATGGCAGGAGTGTGACGTCTCCGTCGCTGTCTTTAACACTGCAGTCTCTCGTGAAGGTCGCTGATCCTGAAACAGGAAGTGAAACAGACACACCTCGGGCCACTTTAGAACAGCCAAGAAATAACCTCACAGAGCCTGGGACACAAACCCAGAAACTTTCTCATATCTCATATATATATATATATATATATATATATATATATATATATATATATATATATATATATATATATATATATATATACACACACACACACACACATACACACACACACACACACACACACACATATACACACACCCATATATACAGGGATCCGTGGGTAATTGGGACCGAGATCCCCACGCAACCACCAAATTCCGTGAAGTAGGATCACCTCTACAACCCCCCCGACTGACGTATACGTACATGTACAGTCGGCCCCCAACTTACAAAGTTAATCCGTTCCAGAGCCCTTTTCGTATTGCGGGGATTTCGTAAGTAGGGGTCGCATTTTACATGTTAAACGCCTAATTTGTTTCAAGTCTCCAGTCTTTGGACTGGATAAACCCATAAACCCTTTAAAAATGATAAAAGTACACCAATTTTGTATGAAATATGTGTTAAAAGTAAAAGAAAATTATTTATTAAACCATTTAAACATTTTATTAACATATTTATTAATTAAACCATTATTAAACATTTTTTAATGAACACACACACACACACCTCTCTCTCTCTCACTCTTTTTCTCTCTCTCGCGCGCACGCTGTGAGCCACGCCCACAAGACGTGGAGTTCAAAGCGCATTCCCTGCTTGACAAACTCAACTTTAATTTGATTCCTTGAGGGATCGGAATTCCAGATGAGCTCAAATGCGCCCACATTTATTAAACATTTACTGAATTAAACAACTTAAAAAACTAAACTAAAAACGAAAGTGTGAAGCTTCCTTTTGTCTCTTTCTGGGAGGCTAGTGGGGCAGGATATTGAGAGACAGCCAATGAGAGAGCAACTTGCGCATAATGTGAAATTTTGATTGGCGCATTTGAATTTTGAATTTCTTTTCTTAAGAGGGGGTTGTGTCGTATCTCGGGGACGAAACCTCAGGAAAATGTTTTTCGTAACCCGGGAATTTTGTATACAGGGGTCTTCGTAAGTTGGGGGCCATACACACAGGGATCCCTCGCTACTTCGTGCTTCAATTCATGCGGCTTTAGTGCATCATGTTTTTTAAAAAAAAATATACATCGAATTAAAAAATAAGGAAATTAAGGAAGACTTAAGGGAAATGTTAAGGAAAATACCACAAAACAAGGCCAATTATGCAAAAAAACCCTAAACAAACAAAAACAACAACCCAAACCCCCCTATCAAAACTAGTTACATTTTTATGTGAGATGTGCATCTGAGTGCATGCATGTGTCTGAATGTGTGTGTATTTATATTTTATGTATTATTTTTGAATGTTTAATTGCTATTATAATAATTTATAGCGTTGAATATGTATTTATTGTTATAATATATACACATGTACGTCAGTTGGGGGGAGGGTGTCGATCCTACTTTGTGGAATTCGATGGTCGCGGGGAATCTTGGTCCTAATTAACCATGGAAAGTGAGCAATTCCTCTCTCTATATATATAAACACACACACACACACACACACACATACAGTAGGCCCTTGACTATTCGCGGTTTTGCACTCACGGTTTGAGTATTCGCAGACTGCCGAGCAACTCACACGTGATTCAAATTCAGCCAATGGCTGTCCTTCCTGCTGATTGGTCGAGATGATGACCCTTTAGCAAGGGACAGAAACACGCTGACGGCTTTGCAGCCTTCTGAAGAAATAAGACTTTCTCCTGAAGAAACGACAGCTTCCTCTGAACTTTTGTATTAAAGTCTTTTTAAATTATTATTCCAGTACAGTATCATTAGGCTGCAAAGCCGTCAGTGTGTTTCTGTTCCTTGCTAAAGGGTTGTGTCAGGAAGGGCATCCGACGTAAAAATCTATGCCAAATCAAACGTGTGAATCATTCGCTGTGGCGACCCCTATAAAGGGAAGGGAAAAATCCCAAAGGAAATCTCATTCCAGTACAGTATCTAAGTTAATGGTTGTGCGTGAGATTTTTATGTTCTGTAGCATGTTTATCAAACAATACCAAAAGGATAAACTTTATTACGCTTCGTGTTCTCTTACATTGAAGTTGGGTGACGTCTCCAAGATGGTGCTGCCTAGAGGGCGACGTCCCGGAGTTCTCAGAGTCAAATTGTTTCTTTGTTCCTTTTAATTTGTTTTATTTGTTGTAAATAACAGACAAACAACAAATAAAACAAATTAAAAAGAACAAAGAAACAATTTGACCGCATTTGTATTTATTGATATTGTATTCGCATATCCATGTACGTAGTCAGTCGGGGGTGGGGTGGGGTGAACCTACTTCGTGGATTTCGATGGTCGCGTGGGGATCTCGGTCCCAATGAACAGTGGAAAGTGAGGGATCCCTCTGTGTGTGTGTGTGTGTGTGTGTGTGTGTGTATATATATATATATATATATATATATATATAAATATAATATATAGATATATATAAATATATATATATATATATTATATTTATATAAAAATATATAAATATATAAAGCTTTTGTAAATATCACCTCCGAGCACAGCAGAAGAAGCAGTGAGACGAGCGGTCCTCCACACGGTAAGACCCCGAGTTCGGAAGATCTTTACACTGGGATATGAAAGTCTGGAGCTCCGACACGGGATTCCCATCTAGCTGCTGCTGCTGGAAACACACAAAATACACCTTGGATCATCATAAGAGCCAACTTTCAGGATGTTTCAGTCAAAGATCCAGCTGTGATCCAGGTATGTAGTGAATAAGAAACATCAAGTCTGAATCATAGGCTCATAAGTTTAAAAATAACCAGGAAGTTGAAATAATGAAACAAATCTCTCTGTTGCCCTAATGTTCATTCCCTGTGGTCTCGGGGTAGCTTGTTTACCTTGATGGTCTCGTAGGTGTCGGTGATGAGGGTGATGAAGAGGCTGAGCACCATGTAGATGAAGAGTGAGACGAAGGTGTACAGGTAACCCCGACTGAACAGCCACACCAGGTAACTCTTTTGCTTCATGTTCTTAAAGGTGGCAAACATGTCGTCTCCGTTGATCAGTGAGAACAGGCACTCGGACACTGTGTTCAGGGTTCGGAACTGTGAAAGGAATGGTTCGGGATGTTTATGACAAATGAATGGGGCACACAGGCAGGATTAATAAGCATAATTAACGCAATCTTTCTTCATCACACGCAGGAGTGTTGAACTTTCTCTGCTACGTGTTCATCCCAGGCTTCGTCACACAGGTCTGAAGTTTTGGCGGTTAGTGACTGCAGACGTGAATTCTGCTGACCTTAAAAATAAATAAATTAACAAACACACAAACACACACTTGCCTTCTCGTGGTAGGGTCCTAGTACGATCCAGCCACAGAAGCAGTAGCCGAGGTAGATCATGGAGGCGCAGCAGCAGAAACGCATTACATTGGGGAATGCTGTTCTCAAGGTGATGATCAGGATCTATGGGGACAGAGAACGAGGGATGGGACACACATACGCACACGCACGCACGCACGCACACACACACACACACACACACACACACACACACACACACACACACACACACACACGTGGCAGCAGTGTACAACTGTCCAAAATAAAGAATAATAATAAAAGATTTTAAAAAGCAGCTCACATTGTATTTCCTGAAGTAGCCCATGTAGCGTAGCACTCCGATCCACACCAGCATGGTGCCGGTACCCAGCAGGATGCTGCATATATCGTAACTCGTGAAAGCCTGACAAAATTATGTAACAGAGAGATTTCAACAGAAATTGTTTGACACAACAATACAGGTATTGGATGGTATGGTACCGGATCGGATCGTACTTTGACCTGGATGGCAATTTTGAGGACAGAGCCTGTGATGGTCAGGACATCGCTAATCACGATGAGGATGTACCAGCCATTAATAAACTCCATCCTGTCAGCCCAGCATACTCGTTTCCCATAATGCTTCAGAAAGAAAGTGCTGTACTCCTGTAAGCGCACACACACGTGTATATATATTTTATTTATTTATATGTATATA
Source organism: Plotosus lineatus (assembly GCA_024760905.1). Classification (NCBI taxonomy): domain Eukaryota; kingdom Metazoa; phylum Chordata; class Actinopteri; order Siluriformes; family Plotosidae; genus Plotosus; species Plotosus lineatus. The sequence goes on along the minus strand of CM045731.1, from coordinate 58,044,481 downwards.
TATATATATATATATATATATATATATATATATATATATATATATATATATATATATATATATATATATATATCACACACACACACACACACACACACACAGGGTGACCCAAAAAAATGGGAACTTTTTTTAACAATACTGTACTATAAAACCAAGAGTGATGGACGAATCCTTAAAACATGCCATTTAAGAAAAATTGACTAACCTTTCATTTTGAAGTATTCACTTGTTCAAGGTCACTGTCTCGAAGTGTTGCTACTTGTTCATGTCTAGCAATTTGCAATTCAAAAATTCCTGTTTTTCTGGGTCACCCTGTATATATATATATATATATATATATATATATATATATATATATATATATATATATATATATATATATATATATATATATTTATAGTCGGCCCCCTACTTACGAAATTAATCTGTTCCAGCACCTTTTTCGTAACGTGGGAGTTTCGTCAGTAGGGGTCGCATTTTACATGTTAAACGCCTGATTCATTCCAAAGCTCCCAAGACTACCCCATAATCCCTTTGAAAATGATAAAAGTACACCAATTTTGTATGAAATATGTGTGAAAAGTAAAATAAAATTATTTATTAAACCATTTAAACATATTAAACCATTTTATTAACATATTTATTAATTAAACCATTATTAAACATTTTTTATTAAGACACACACACACACACACACACACACACACACACACACACCCCTGTCTCTCTCTCTCTCTCTCTCTCTCACACACACACACACACACACACACACACACACACACACACACACACACACACAGACACACAATACAGTATGCATTAAATCTGTATTGTATACACATGAAATGTTTATTGTGGTGCTGTGGGCCATGCCCACAAGTTGTGGATTTCAAAGCGCATTCCCTGCTTGACAGATCGGAGGTCCAAACTCAACTTTAACATGATTCCTTGCGGGATCGGAATTCCAGATGAGCTCACATGTGCCACATTTATTAAACATTTACTGAATAAAACTTAAAAAACTAAACTAAAAACTTAAGAGTTAAGCCTCCTTCTGTCTCTCTCTCTCTCTCTCTCTCACTCATGCGTGTGTGCACACGCGCACACACACACACACACACACACACACACACACACACACACACACACACACACACACGGACGGGATGTTTTATTTAAAGCAGAATTACAGTACCTGTTTGAAAGATCAGAGGCCCTCACTGTATTCACATGTATGGTTTCCTTCTGGTTCAATATCTGGTTCTGGTCCCGATTGTAGAGGGGTTTCGGCGATAACGAAATACTGTATAACGCTCCATGATCAATCTCAAAACAAGCCAACAGTCAACTCTCCTTCACACGTGTGACAAACAGAAAGCTTGGGTAAGGTTCAGCTGCATCATCCCTCCTAGCCAATGGGAGGCCAGCGGGGTGGGATGTTGGGAGACAGCCAATGAGAGAGCAACTCACGCATCGTGTGAAATTTTGAGTGGCGCATTTGAATTTGGAATGGCGCTTTTCGTAAGAGGAGGTTTTTTTCGTATCCCGGGGATGAAAACTTAAGAAAATGTTTTTCGTAACCCGGGATTTTCGTACCCAGGGGGTTTCGTAAGTCGGGGGCCGACTGTATATGTATATATACATATATATATATATATATATATATATATATATATATATATATATATATATATATATATATATACACACACACACACACACACACACACACACACACACAGTGGTACCTCACCTTACAAAATTAATCTGTTCCAGAAATGGTTTCGTAACCTGAACTTTTCGTAAGTTGAACCGCATTTTACATGTAAAATGTGTGATTCCTTCCAAGGCCCCCAACAATACACACTTTAAAAATTATAAAAGTATACCTTTTTAGGCCTCCTTCTGTTTCAATAGCCTACCAATGGTAGACGGGTTTGGCCATATTCCTTTGTGATATCACTCAACTGCATGCCACGAGCCCACTTCTTTTCACTCGCACCGGGAATCACACGTTCGCGCGTGCGTATGTATGTGTGTGTGCATGTGTGCTGACCATGTCTTCTTAGCAGAGTTATAATCTTACAAATGTTTATGCAAGGTTAAAAGCCTGAGCCAAAAAATAAAGTTGTAATGAGCACACTTGAAAACTCACAAAACAATAGAAACTCTGTCCTTTACACGAAAAGCATCATGGGTATTATGGAGTTGCAGCTCCATAATAGCCAATGGGAGGCCAGCTGGGCGGGATGTTGGGAGATAGCCGATGGGAGAGCAACTCGCGCATTGTTTGAATTTTTGAGATGGCGCTTTCGTAGCATGAACTTGTTTCGTATCCAGACAGAAAAACTTTAGGAAAATGCGTTTCGTAACCTGGATTTTTAGATTGTTGGGACTTTCATAAGGTGAGGTACCACTGTGTGTGTGTATATATATATATATATATATATATATATATATATATATATATAAAAAACATTCAACACTCTGGAAAATAAATCAGGGTGCGTTTATGTTTCATCCCATGATTTTTAACTGCTTGATATATGATCAGCGGAATCTTAAACCTAAGAAAACTCAGAGCTTCAAAGAGCTCACATTGAACACAGCAACGTGGTTCGTTAATCAGTGATGTATTACGGGAACCAGTTCAGAGTTCAAATCTGCAGTGTAGAGATCTTAGCTTGACTACTGAGGGGTGTGCACGCACGCACACACAGATTCATACACACACACACAAGAAAAAAAAAAGGAAAACACCTATGAAAAGCAGAAACTATCTTCATTGCTGGGCCAACAAAAAAAACACACACACACACACACACAGGATCAATTCAGAACATCCACTTAGCCTAATGTGTGCATCTTTGGACTGTGGGAGGAAACCCACACAAGCACAGAGAAAAGAGCAGTTGAACTTAGGACCTTCTTGCTGTGAGGTGGACCTGCCAACCACTGTGCCAGAATACTGAAAGTAAATAACTACTGAACTAATGAATAAGGTTTGATTTGATTTTTGATTTGATTGACTCCACACCAAGTCCAGCAAAAATTGCCCTCACAATGTTAAAGAATCCAATAAAATTTTCTCTGGATCCCGAATTTGATCCGGATCATCTTCAGAACCTTAGACTCTTCATGATCGAAAGCTCCACTTCTGATTTCTTCTTTTTGAAACCCACCCTCTTTGACGGAGGAAAAAAATGCTTCCCAAAACATTAAATTAGTAAATCGATACTCAGTGTATGAGGTCATATGTCTCGCTGTAAAAATGTAAATAATGAAATATTGATGCAGTCAAAGGAAGATGTGATGCTCTTTAGGCTCCGCCCCAAACAAGGACTTTTCCCTGCTTGTCGGTATAGAATATTCTATGAGCAATATGAACAGCACGATGCCATTTAACGCCTCATATCAGTGTAGAAGAAGTTTCAGTAGTTCACGGTCACTCACGAACTGTAGCTGCACTCCAGTGCTCACTGAGCGCGTGCACAGAACCAGAGATGCCACACAGGTGAGAATGATCACCACATCAAACAGGACCGTGTAGTAGATGTTCTTGGGGGCTGGTGAAGGAACAAACAGAGTCAAAACCCAATAGTCCCAGAGAGTTTTATTCTGCTTATAGATGTATAAATCTACATGCAGCACAGTGTATTATGTAACGAATCCACCTCTGCCCCCTTAAGTTTAAAGTCAGTGATCATTCTCATTTGCAAAAATTACTTTTATTTTAATTTACTGTGATTTCCAAACACTCCTGAAAGTGAAATCATGACATACTATGCTAACAAGCAACTTGAGCTAGCATTCTAATTCTACTGGTACTGATACAGACACTATGGGTGGCGCTTCATTACAGTCAGAGTTGCGGTCACTTTAAAAATATAATTTGAGATTGTATCACCCTGAACAACACATGAGCATGTGTGGGTTGGGTTTAGGAAAATGTTATGACTTGTGAAGAGTAGAATCATGGGACACGAGACTCACAAGCTCCCATGACTTTCCAGTCTCGGCACTCGTTGATGTCCACGTCATTTTCTAGGTCCACATTGATCCGGCCACTGTGGGCACGGTTGTCAAAGGTGATCTGAGGTAAACCGGAGAAGAGAAGCAAAGCAAAAAAAAAAAAAAAAAACCACAAGAGAGAAGTGTGAAATCGTTTAAATCAGGAAGGAATAGTCATAAATCAAACGAGGAAGTGTTCATAGCAGCAGAATATTCGCCTTCATCCTCTTCTATAAACACAGTGAAAGAAAAAGAGGAAGATGGGGGAAGTGTGTGTGTGTGTGTGAGACAGAGAGAGAGAGATAGAGTTTAATAAAAATAAAAGGAGCAGAGGGACAGAAGATGTGTAGAAAAACACTGAAGATTCACATGATCGCACCACAATGCTGAAGTCGTAGCAGTCGGGAAGCTCGTGGTGTTGCACCGTCTGTAGATTAATGGCCTTTAGAGTGAAATAGACGTTCACCTCCAACAACCTGATCCGCACAAACACCAGGAAGAGAAACAACACGTCAGGAACCTCACCCCGCTGTGCTTTATTGAGTACAGCTTCAGCTTTTAAACTTTAAAATGATGTCATGTTCGAGTTTTAAAATAATATGAACCATAATATACTCAACCGCCAAGGAAAACACAATACGATTTTATTTGTAATATTTTGGGACCATTTATCTGAGAATGAGTTCTGGTTCCGGATGGCCCTAAACACCTCAGTGACTCATTTCCAGTCACAGAATCACTGTCACCCTTCACTAAGGTTGAGCTCCAGATCGATACTCTTTTAAAGCTTTGAGTTTGTTTGGGGTCTCAGTAATCAGAGACAGGTGACTTTAACAAGCTTTTGTCTGACTGGCATAAAGCTCAGTTAAAATGCACACTTCTGCAGTGGAATCTCGACCACGCCTCAACTGTCGCATTACCATCAATGATCAAATATGTGCCGGAGCAGCATTTAATGCCCCTGCCTGGTTTGCATAGGGTTGTTCATTATTCAAACACTCGTGAGATCAGTTGGACACTGAGTACTGGCACCACAGAACAGGCAGGAACCAATCGTGGCACTGCAGCAGGAGTGAAGAACGTCCACAGGACAACATATGGAGGCTTGTCACATTCCACACTGAACTCGGCTTTTGGGGAATTTTTTTGTGATTTTGGAAAGGAGAGTCTCAGTTTTGTTTAAATTAACAATATAGAAAAAAACAAAAAAACAGAGATTTTGATTTATTGATTGCTTAATACTGTTCGATAACTTATTATTTTATTATTAATTGTATTATTATATTTGACGATGATTAGATTTATTTTTATTATAAATTGTATTAATACAAACCGGATTCCGAAAAAGTTGGCACACTATACAAATTGTGAATAAAAACTGAATGCAAATTATGTGGAAGTGCCAAATTTAATGTTTTATTCTGAATAGAACATAGATGACAGGGTCAAAAGTTTAAACTGAGAAAATGTATCATTTTAAGAAAAAAATATGCTGATTTTAAATTTCATGGTGTCAACAAATCTCAAAAAGGTTATGACCAGGTAGCAATAAGAGGCTGGAAGAGTCAATTGCACTTATAAAGAACAGCTGGAAGACCAATGGGGTCCATTGGCAACATGAATGAGTATAAAAAGAGCTTCTCAAAGTGGCGGTGTCTCTGAAGCGAAGATGGGTGGAAGATCACCAATTCCCCCAATGTTGCACAGAAAGCTAGTGAAACAATATCAGAAAGGTGTTTCCCAGAAAAAAATTGCAAAGAATTTGAAGTTATCATCATCTACAGTGCATAACATTATCCAAAGATTCAGAGAATCTGGAAAATTTTCTGCGTAAGGGTCAAGACCGAAAAACCATACTGGAAGCCCGTGATCTTCGGGCCCTTAAACGGCAATGCATCACAAACAGGAATGGTACTGTAAGGGAAATCACAGAATGGGCTCAGCATTATTTCCAGAAACCACTGTCGGTGAGCACAATCCACCGTGCCATCCGCCGTTGCCAGCTGAAACGCCACAGTATAAATAAGAAGCTATTTCTAAACAGGACCCAGAAGCGCAGGAATCTTTTCTGGGCCAGGGGTCATTTAAAATGGAGTCTGGCAAAGTCATGTTCATACGAATCATGATTCGAAGATCTTTATGGAAAACTGGGACACCATGTCATCTGGACTAAAGAGGACAAGAACAACTCAAGTTGTTATCAGCGCTCAGTTCAGAAGCTGCATCTGTGATGGTATGGGGTTGCATGAGTGTGTGTGGTATGGGCAGCCTGCACATCTGGAAAAGCACCGTCAATGCAGAAAGGTATATTCAGGTTCTAGAACAACATGCTCCCATCCAGATGTCGTCTCTTTCAAAGAAGACCTTGCATTTTTCAACATGATAATGCCAGACCACATGCAGCATTAATTACAACATCATGTCTGCATAGGAAAAGGATCCGGGTATTGAAATGGCCAGCCTGCAGTCCAGATCTTTCACCTATAGAGAACATCTATAGGTGCATCATAAAGAAGAAGGTGCAACAAAGAAGGCCCGAGACAGTTGAACAGTTCGAGGCTTGTATTAGACAAGAATGGGACAGCATTCCAATTTCTAAACTTGGGAAACTTGTCTCCTCGGTCCCCAGACTTTTGCATACTGTTGTAAGAAGAGCAGATGCCTCACAGTGGTGAAAATGGCCTTGTCCCAACCTTTGAGATTTTTTGACACCATGAAACTTAAAATCATCATATTTCTCCTTTAAAATGATACATCTTCTCAGTTTAAACTTTTGACCCAGTCATCTATGTTCTATTTGAAATACAATGTTGAAATTTGGCACTTCCACATCATTGCATTCAATTTCTATTCACAATTTCTAAAGTGTGCCAACCTTTCTGGAATCCGGTTTGTATTTAAACTCACCGTTTGAACTGCAATGTGAAGTTGGACAGGTGTATATCTTGGGCCAAGGTTAATGGCTGTGCAGGATAAATCTCAAGGCATTCTGGGAAACAAAAAAAAAATCAATTAAAAAGTAAATTATTTAGAAATCCTGAAGTTGATGTGAATCCTTGTGTTATGTGGGAAATACAAGAAATTACAGTACTCGAGATGAATGACATCATGTAGGAAAAACTCCTACTCAGTTCAGCATGGGTCACATGCTCCTGAAACATGTCCAAAACGACAGGTTTTATTTATAAACAGGAGCACAGAGCATGGGCGGCACAGTGGCGTATTCTCCCTGCGCTTGAGCACATTTCCTCTGTGTACTTCGGGTTCCACCCACAGCCCGAGGATATGCATATTAGATCGAGGTGTGTGTTGCTTTGTGATAGACTGGTGAACTGTCCAAGATGTACCCCACCTTCACTCAGTGTTGGCTGAGTTAGGCCCCAGCCTCTGCAGGGCCCGAACAGGATTAATCCAGAAAATATATGGATGAATAAACTTGGGGCATTTTAAGGTTATGGAGCATCTCTAAATAATATAACAAACTAGGTTAGCATGATGCGACACATAACTCGTTAGTTACCTTCCTCCACCTTGGCGTCTATCTCGAAGGTCTCGTTGCCTGGCGAGATGCTGCCGCTGCGGTAGCACTGCTGGCAGATGAGTAGAGGAGTGTAGTGGTGACCTTCCTTCTCGTACGCATGGTTCCCCACAGTTATGTTCTGCAAACGCAGGAACTAACACAACACAGCCACCAGGTTATTATGAGATTCAGAGCATTCTAGCACCCTCTGCTGGCTGGCAGCAGTATAAAGTGTAGCTCCACCCACACTAACTTCAATAACAATTAAGATAATTTTCTCTGACTTAAGACTAAAGTCTTTCCAGATGCAGTGTCTAATTAAAGGAAAAGTTTCTGTTGCTACTGTCAGAAGCCATGAATACTTTTGGAAATGAAGTGATTTGGGAGATGGGGCGGGGCTATGACCCTGGCTCCAAATACAGTGGTACCTCATCTAACAAGTGTCCCGACAAATGCTTACTGCACTTCACATTGTTTGCTGAGGGATTTTTCCCCTACAACATAGTGCAACAATGAGAGCGCCACTGCCAACTACTGGAGTGGATATGCAATTACACTTAATTCTGGTACAGTATGGCAAAAAAAGCATGTTGCCCAGGGTCAAACTAGCCCCCCCTCCCCTCCCCCTCCTCCCCCTCCCCAACATCACACTGTAAACCCCACTATTTGAGAAGCACTGGCCTTGTGGGAGCTCACCATGAGCCTTTCCTCACTGACATTAATTCTCCGTTTTTTTCTGTTACGCACCACCTTCTGCCTGACCACATGCCATCTTCGCCATAGTCGATGATCATAAGGGTGAGTTGACTTATTGCTTATTCTTGTTTCATTATTACTTATTATTAATGTTAATGTACATGCATTGTCTGTCTGTCTTTCGGCTTTTTCCCTTTTACTCAGGAGTCGCCACAGCGAATCATTTGATTTGCACGTTTGATTTGGCGGGAGGTTTTTATGTCGGATGCCCTTCCTGTCACAACCCTTTTAGCAAGGGACAGAAACACGCTGACTTTGCAGCCTACTCTTTACGAAAGTCAGCAATGGTTCTTTTACATGCCTCTCACCATAGACAGTGAGAGACATGGCCTGCCTTTGATAACCCAGTTAGCCACACTGGGGGGGGGGGGGGGGGGGGGGTGAGTGACAATCTTGTGGAGAGTGGGACTCGAACCCCCAACCTTTGGATCAGCGATCCAGCGCCCTATACCACTAGACCACCACTGTCCCACACGCATTATTATTATTAAATATTTACTGTTTTTACATGTTTATCTTTAATATATTAGGTCAAATATACTTGTTTGTGGCAGGTTATATGAGTTTGGGAGGGGGTTGGAATGGATTAATTGGTTTTCTGTTATTTCTTATCGGATAATTGTTTCATCTAACAAACTTTTTGGCTTACGAGCTTGCCCTTGGAATGGATTAAGTCTTTACCTGAGGTATCACAGTCTGACAAAATGGAAGAATTTTGGTTTTGTTTCTCGAGAGTGGCTGACAGTGGTGCCACAACGACATCTGCCATTTTGTTCAGTGTTTATAATAAAACTGTAGATCAGATCGTATCATGGTTCTTTCGAGGTGTTTGTACAATACACGATAACAAGCGGACCACAAATCAGCTGTGTTTTGTTCCATAGGTCCATTAATACAGTTTAAAATCTTCAGGAATGGTTTTATAATAATAAAAGATCTCAGGTTCAAAATCAGGTGCAGAATGTTACTATAAACACTTCTATTCTCAGAAACTCTGCATATTCTTGGCCCCTTCACTCTGTGGAGCAAAAAAACAAAAAAAAAAAAAAAAAAGAAAGAAAACGAAAAAAAAAGAAAACCTGCTAAACTGATTTCCCTCATGTTGGATATCATGCAACATTTTAGGCGTAGTGACAACCAATGAATCAAACTGATACGATCTCGGCGCTCCACCTTAGCAGGTGAGCTCAGGGTGTGAAATGGAGCCCATGCCTGGTCAAGGTCACGTATGCCACGAACTGATGGCTGTAGAGAGCCCTGAGGTGCACACAATTCCCTTGAAAAACAAGCCGAGTCTCTTTTGGCGCACATTTCAGCCAAAAAACAACAAACAAACAAAAAAAATCCACACACACACACACACACAATTCACAAGCAGCTCGTTTTATACGGAAATATGGCAGGATGATAATCAATTCACAAAACATTAACAGTAAAAAGACCTCAGAAAAGTTTTTCATATTATCATCATCCCAAGAGCTCTTCACTGTTTTAATCCTTTTGAAATGGACCTGAAATTAAAAAATAAATAAATTAATTTAAAAAAATCAAGAGATAAATAATTAATTCCATTAAAGTTGCATTAAAAACTATTTAAATAAATTACATAGGGTCTGTGGTGAGAAAAAGTTGTACAAAGCTGTTATTCTTGTAATATATATATATATATATATATATATATATATATATATATATATATATATATATATATATATATATACATACACACACACACACACACACACACAGATGCTACCCTACTTACGAACATCCGGACATACGAACAGGGCTGTCTGAGGTCGAAAGTGAAAGTGAAATGACATTGAAGAACAAGTAGAACTAGAAATTGAATAAAATCTATAGAAAGATATACCGCATTCGACGTGAAAAGCGCCCAGGGCGCTTTAAAAATTGAAGTAGGTGGGCGCTATTAAAATTTTTACAAGCGGAGTGGGCCAGTGGTGGCCTGGTGGTATAGGGTGCTGGATTGCTGATCCTAAGGTTGAGGGTTCTAGTTCCACTCTCCACAAGATTGTCACTGCCCCCCAGTGCAGCTAACTGGGTGATCAAAGGCTGGCCCTGTCTCTCACTGTCTATGGTGAGAGGCATGTAAAAGAACCATTGCCGACTTTCGTAAAGAATAGGATGCAAAGCCGTTAGCGTGTTTCTGTGCCTTGCATAAGGGTTGTGCCAGGAAGGGCATCCGATGTAAAACTATGCCATATCAAATGTGCGAACCATTCGCTGTTGTGACCCCTGAAAAAATAAAAAAAAAAAAAGGGAAAAAAGGGAAAAAGCCGAAAGGAAATTTCATCGGAGTGGAATGATAAGTGCTTATTACCATCGGAAAACATGAATAATAACAGAACAATTAAAGGGTGGTACTGGTATTTCTGTTATTCATTTTGTGGTATCAACGAAACAACTTACAAGAAAGTTGAAAATAAACAGAAAACAGCATAAACTTAAAAAATATCCCTTACTTTTCCCTCTCCTTCTTTTCCGTCCAGCTATTCTTTTAAACAATTTCCCGGAAGTAAAATCTAGCCAATCAACATGAATGTCAACTTTAGCACATGTCACGTTGAACCCATCAACACGAACATAAACAAAAGCACATGTCCAAGAACTTGCAAAATTTATGAAGTCAGTGAACAGGACAATCGGGTGAAAAATACTCGTCATCACGTTCTGATAGGTCCACATCTGGCTTATCACTCCATTCATTCATATCATCCAATAGTTTTTCTGTAGCAATTTCTAATGGTTCATCTGTTTTTGAACATTTATCAAGCATATGACAGGGTGCCGAGAGAGGAATTGTGGTATTGCATGAGGAAGTCTGGAGTGGCAGAGAAGTATGTTAGAGTGGTGCAGGACATGTATGAGAGATGTCAGACAGTGGTGAGGTGTGCTGTCGGTGTGACAGAAGAGTTCAAGGTGGAGGGAGGACTGCTATGGTGATGGACAGGCTGACAGAAGAGGTTAGACAAGATTTCCCATGGACCATGATGTTTGCAGATGACATTGTGATGTATAGTGAGAGCAGAGAACAAGTGGAGGAAAATCTAGAGAGATGGAGGTATGCCCTGGAAAGGAGAGGAATGAAGGTTAGCCTCAGTAAGACAGAATACATGTGTGTGCACGACAAGGACCCAAGAGGAACGGCGAGGTTAAAGAGAGCAGAGATAAAGAAGGTGGACGATTTTAAGTACTTAGGCTCAACAATCCAGAGCAATGGAGAGTGTGGAAAAGAGGTGAAGAAGCATGTGCAGGCTGGTTGGAATGGTTGGAAGAAGTGTCCGGTGTGATGTGTGATAGGAAGGTCTCGGCAAAATATCGGCAAGTGTACAAGATGGTGATGAGGCCAGCGATGTTGTATGGTTTAGAAACAGTTGCACTGAGGAAAAGACAGGAGGCAGAGCTGAAGGTAGCAGAGATGAAAATGTTAAGGTTCTCTTTTGGAGTAATGACGATGGATAGTATCAGGAATGAGTACATCAGAGGGACAGCACATGTAAGACGTTTTGGAGACAAAGTCAGAGACGCTAGCTTGAAATGGTTTAGACATGTACAGAGGAGGGATAGTGAGAATATTGGTAGTTGGATGGTGAGGTTGGAACTACCAGGCAGAAGGCTTAGAGGAAGACCAAAGAGAAGATTTATGAATGTGGTGAAGGAGGACATGAAGGTAGTTGGTGTAAGAGAAGAAGATGAAGAGGATAGGGTGAGATGGAGGTAGGTGATTTGTTGTGGTGACCCCTGAAGGGAACAGCTGAAAGGAAAAGAAGATGATCAAGACAAAACAGCAAAATATTTTTTCTGTTTTTTTAAAGCATGGTGGAACAATCAAATGTGTTGTTATTGATAAACATTATAGACATTCCCCCTGTGGAAGGGGGTCTTGAAATACCGTGTAAATTCACTTTTATAGGCAGTGAATGCGTCATTTTATGGTTACAGAGACTCTTGTTCTTTTCCTTTCGGCTATTCCCTTCAGGGGTTGCCACAGCAAATCGTCTACCTCCATCTCACCCTGTCCTTTGCATCTTCTTCTCTTATGTCAACGACCTTCATGGGGGGGGTTGCGCTTATTGGAGCAGGGCACTTATTATGTGGAATACGGTATCATAAATATAAGTATGAAATATGATTAAACATTATCCTGAGGTACACTTAATACTTGATTAAGCTCCGGCAGAGGGGCATGACTGACACACGCGGGCGGATCGCAATGTGCACACCTGATCCTACTCACCATTCTACTGTGCTATAAAGACGAGCAGTGTGCCCATCTCGGTGCTAGAAGATTGTCCATCTTCACGTCCCCATTTTCCTGTTATCTCCCTGGCTCCTGGTTTCAGCTTCGCGCTCGACCCGTTCCCGCTCTATAGTTTCCCGTGTCAAAGGTTTTCGTTTTTCTCCTCATCACTAGCAGTGACTACGTTTTCCCTTTGCTCAAGTACCTCCCCTGTAACAATAAAGTCTCTCCATGTTTATCCTACTCTGTCTCCTGCGTTCCAGGTCCGGCTGAAAGTTCCTGACATCACAGTTAGCTTGATAATTTTTGGTGCATTTAGGTTTGCACCTTATATCAATAAATGATAAATTCAATAGAATGAAATAAGATGATTATGCAGAGAGAGAGAGATTATATACAGTACAAACTCATATAGGTTACTTATACAAGGTTTAAACATAGGTTTCCTTCTAAAGAACGCCCTTTAAGGGCTTATGAACAAATTCACCAAAAAAAAACAGCCATCCACAACGTATCTTGTTCGTAAGTTGGGGAGCATCTGTGTAGATGTATGTGAGGCACTCCACCAAAAGTAGGCGCTTGTCACACAGACCAATTTTAAGATAAAGGCGAGAAAAGTAAAAATGGTCAATTTTTATCGAAATTTGGATTTTTGCATAAACTATTAAAACAAGTACAGATGCTCCCGACATACGTTTTTAATTGGTTCCGGATGGCCGAACGTAAGTTGAAAGTGAACCTAAGTTATTACAGTGTTGATATATATATATATATATATATATATATATATATATATATATATATATATATATATGATATGATATATATAACTGAACTGGGAAGGAGGGGCACGTTCCGTGTGTCGTTTGTAAACAATTGACGCAGCGTCATTATGTCAGCCTACTACGTAGGTAGTCTAAACTAAAAATTTGACTTTTTTTAAAAAAAAAAAAATGTAAAATCGAAAAAACGTAAAATGGATGAACGTAAGTCAGGGAGCGTATATAGTCAACTATCACTTGCTCACGTGAAATTGACTAAAACTCAGTAAAAATGTGTTTTTTCCCCCCATTTTTATGAGTACCCTCATAAAACTATATAACAATAGTAGCAAACTTACTGGTTTTCGTTGCAATTATTCACCAAGTTAGGTACAAGACACACTATGATCCATACACCAGAAGAACGGCCGTGAAGTAGTCTCTCCATTTTGGACGCTGTTTTGATATTAAAATGCCGTTTCAGTGAATAAAATAAAGGTTATGAAAATGATATGCTTGTAAACAATTCAGGCTAGTTGCTAAGGAAGATCTGAAATGAGCACACTGATTGGTCAGCTCAGGCTTGCACATGCGCAGTGCCCATCACACGTTAACTTCCGATTTACTTCCTGCTTCTGGTTTTACCGTATGCGGGATTTATCTCGGACTTTCTCTTCAATAACAGTAATTAAGTTTATTTATAATATTGTGAATACAGATAATTTCTGGAAAAGGAGAGTGAAATGTCGTCTGTGACGTCTCGCAGCATTAGTAGAGATGTTAAATTCGAAGTGAGAATTTGCCTTTGAAGATGCCGGAATGCTTGGCGTTCTTGAAGATTATTTCGCTGGTGAGTATTTTTCTCTGCATGCAAAATTTGATGATGGAATTTTTTTAATTATTTGATTTGTGTGTAATCTTGTCGGGACTGGACATGCTGGATCGTGGGTTGTTTCGTTTTGTACGAAAATTGGTCAAGACCTGACAAATAATTAAATGTTTAATTCCCTTTTACATATGAACAAACTGATAATGATGCCAGCTATGATGATGAAGATTTTGATTTTGATAAAGAGGCATCTGTTAATAAAAGTGTGCATGAGTTGTGTTGGTGGTGAGGATATAGATTAAGATGATAAATAATGAGGACAGAGTTGATGAAGCCAGCTGTTGAGCAGAGTTGATGATGCCAGCTGTTGAAGATTTTGATGTTGTTGAAGAACAGGCATCTGTTAATAAAAGTGTGCATGAGTCAGTTTTGTTGTGTTTGGGATGAGATGTGATCCTTTCTGCTGAACAGGATAAATGAAAATGATAATGCTGAGGACAGAGTCGATGCTTACTTGTATAAAGAGATCAGAGAGTTTTGTTATATAGTTTTCTTATATAGTATATAGTTGGAGTGGCTCACATGTATATATATATATACACATACACACACTAGTCCTTCTCAAAAAATTCACATATTGTGATAAAGTTCATTATTTTCTGTAATGTACTGATAAAAATTCAACTTTCATATATTTTAGATTCATTGCACACCAACTGAAATATTTCAGGTCTTTTATTGTTTTAATACTGATGATTTTGGCATACAGATCATGAAAACCAAAAATTCCTATCTCAAAAAATTAGCATATTTCATCAGACCAATTAAAGAAAGGTGTTTTTAATACAAAAAAAGTCAACCTTCAAATAATTATGTTCAGTTATGCACTCAATACTTGGTCGGGAATCCTTTTGCAGAAATGACTGCTTCAATGCGGTGTGGCATGGAGGCAATCAGTCTGTGGCACTGCTGGGGTGTTATGGAGGCCCAGGATGCTTCGATAGCGGCCTTAAGCTCATCCACAGTGTTGGGTTTGATGTCTCTCAACTTTCTCTTCACAGTATCAAACAGATTCTCTATGGGGTTCAGGTCAGGAGAGTTGGCAGGCCAATTGAGCACAGTAATACCATGGTCAGTAAACCATTTACCAGTGGTTTTGGCACTGTGAGCAGGTGCCAGGTCGTGCTGAAAAATGAAAATCTTCATCTCCATAAAGCTTTTCAGCAGATGGAAGCATGAAGTGCTCCAAAATCTCCTGATAGCTAGCTGCATTGACCCTGCCCTTGATAAAACACAGTGGACCAACACCAGCAGCTGACATGGCACCCCAGACCATCACTGACTGTGGGTACTTGACACTGGACTTCAGGCATTTTGGCATTTCCTTCTCCCCAGTCTTCCTCCAGACTCTGGCACCTTGATTTTCGAATGACATGCAAAATTTGCTTTCATCCAAAAAAAGTACTTTGGACCACTGAGCAACAGTCCAGTGCTGCTTCTCTGTAACCCAGATCAGGCGCTTCTGCTGCTGTTTCTGGTTCAAAAGTGGCTTGACCTGGGGAATGCGGCACCTGTAGCCCAGTCCACTGCTTACATAGGTCCCCCAAGGTCTGGAATCGGCCCTTGTCCACAATCTTCCTCAGGATCCGGTCACCTCTTCTGGTCGTGCAGTGTTTTTTGCCACACTGTTTCCTTCCAACAGACGTCCCACTGAGGTGCCTTGATACAGCACTCTGAGAACAGTCTATTCGCTCAGAGATTTCTTTCTGCGTCTTACCCTGTTGCTTGATGGTGTCAATGATGGCCGTCTGGACAGCAGTCAGGACGGCAGTCTTGCCCATGATTGCAGTTTTGAGTAATGAACCAGGCTGGGATCTTTTAAAAGCCTAAGGAATCTTTTGCAGGTGTTTAGAGTTAATTCGTTGATTCAGATGATTAGGTTATAATAGCTCAGTTAGACTACCTTTTCATGATATGCTAATTTTTTGAGATATGAAGTTTGGGTTTGCACCTGCTGTATGATTTCAGACAGGAGTGTGTGTGTGTGTGTGTGTGTGTGTGTGTGTGTGTGTGTGAGCATTTGCACCTGCTGTACGATGTGGGACAGGTGTGTGTGTGTGTGCGCGTACACGTTTGTACCTGCTGTATGATTTGAAACAGGTGTGTGTGTGTGCGCGCATGTTTGCACCTGCTGTACGATTTGAGACAGGTGTGTGTGAGCGCATTTGCACCTGCTGGACGATGTGAGACAAGTTTGTGTGCGCGCGTGTTTGTACCCGCTGTAAGATTTGAGACAGGTGTGTGTGCGTGCATTTGCACCTGCTGTACAATCTGAGACAGGTGTGTGTGCGCACATTTGCACCTGCTGTACAATGTGAGACAGGTGTGTGTGTGTGTGCATTTGCACCTGCTGTACAATGTGAGACAGGTGTGTGTGCGTGCATTTGCACCTGCTATACAATGTGAGACAGGTGTGTGTGCATGCATTTGCACCTGCTGTACAATGTGAGACAGGTGTGTGTGCGTGCATTTGCACCTGCTGTACAATGTGAGACAGGTGTGTGTGCGTGCATTTGCACCTGCTGTACAATGTGAGACAGGTGTGTGTGCGTGCATTTGCACCTGCTGTACAATGTGAGACAGATGTGTGTGCGTGCATTTACACCTGCTGTACAATGTGAGACAGGTGTGTGTGCTTGCGCGCGTTTGCATGTGCTGTACAATGTGAGACAGGTGTGTGTGCGTGCGCGCGTTTGCATGTGCTGTACAATATGAGACAGGTGTGTGTGCGCGTGATTGCACCTGCTATACAATGAGGCAGGTGTGAGCACGTTTGCACCTGCTGTACAATGTGAGACAGGTGTCTGTGTGCGTTTGCACCTGCTGTACAATATGAGACAGGTGTGTGTGTGTGTGTGTGTGTGTGTGTGTGTGTGTGTGTGTGTGCATCTGCTGTATGATGTGAGACAGGTGTGTACGTGCGTTTGCACCTGCTGTACAATATGAGACAGGTGTGGGCGCACATTTGCACCTGCTGTACAATATGAGCCAGGTGTGTGCGCGTGTTTGCACCTGCTGTACAATGTGAGACAGGTGTGTGTGTGTGTGTTTGCACCTACTGTACTATGTGAGACAGGTGTGTGTGTTTGCACCTGCTGTACGATGTGGGACAGGTGTGTGTGTGTGTGTGTGTGTGTTCACCTGCTGTACAATGTGAGACAGGTGTGTGTGTGTATTTGCACCTACTGTACGATGTGAGACAGGTGTGTGTGTGTGTGTGTGTGTGTGTGTGTGTGTGTGTGTGTTCACCTGCTGTACGATGTGAGACAGGTGTGTGTACACCTCGTGTTGAGTGTACACTGCATAGGCATTAGCACTGTGATCACCGAAGTCCTTCAGGAAAAGGTGCTTGAAGGTCATCAGGTTCTCCTCCTTAAAGGTCACCACCATCTGATTACTCAGGCCAAAAGACACCAACTGAGGACATGACAGATTTCAGTTATACCTGAACTTCACATTCTACAAAAAAAACTACAAGTGTACTTCCGTTTCTATTGATAAATAAACTGTCAACTTGTACTTCAAAAAATATCTATACAGTAGGCCCTCGACATTCGCAGGGGTTCGGTTCCAGGCCCTCCCGTGAATCATGATAATCCGCAAGTTCTGTACCCGGAAGTAAAACCCCATGTATCACGTCACATGCGCGAATGAGCTTACGGAAGTATAATACTGTGTATCTATTACACGCGATAAATATGCTTCTTAAACACATTCTATAGACAGTCTTACTCATTAATACAGTATTAATGTAGTAAAATATAGTAATGATGAAGAAAAACTTAAATTTTTACTGTTATATTTATTGATGATAAAATAAACATTACACAGCATATACTGTTGTAAAGTATGAGTATTAAAGTCTTTTTCAATTATTATTCCAGTACAGTATCTAAGTTAATGTTTGTGCGTGAGATTTTATGTTCTGTAACATGTTTAACAAACGATACCAAAAGGATAAACTTTATTACACTTCATGTCCTTTTACATTGAACTTGGAGTGACGTCTCCAAGATGGCGCTGCCCAGAGGGCGACGTCGCGGAGTTCTCAGAGTCAAATTGTTTCTTTGTTTGTTTTATTTGTTCATGTTTTGCACTATGCTCGTCTATGTCCGGTCAACCCTACTACAGCTATAAGATCGGAATGACAGATTTGAAAATACAAAAAAAAATAAAAAATTCTGGCACGTGAGACTTTTCCCCCTCAAGTAGTCGTGAACAATCCTGGATGCTACACCTCTGCTGTTTGACTTCATCACACTATAAAGCTCGACCTTCATTCCTGATGTCCAGATTAACTGGAAACAGGTTGGACCAAATACAGGTGGTCCGATCCCGTTTCATCGGTTTAAAGAAAAGTTCATTTGGAAGACCTGAATGGTGATGACGGCGATCTTGATGATCTGTAGCATCAGTTTCCACGGCTTCCTGCCGCGAGCTCGGAACTTCTCACAGGGGTTCATGAAGTAGTATTTGAGTTTCCTCCTGAAGCTCTCCACCTCCTGATGAGCCGCTGACTTTGACTGACTGTTTAAGTCATTAAAAGCCAGGTAGGAAGACCCCATGTCCTCCATGTCTGGAAACACACGCACACACACGCACACACATTTATCCTACAACACATCAAATATATTTTTATGAGTGGAGGAGAAACATGGCCCAACAGATTCGAAACCGCTCACCCAGAACTTCTGTTTGGATTTTTTTTTAAAGTTTTGTTTTATACATACATATATATTCATATATACACACACATGAACACACACAGTAGGCCCTTGACTATTCATGGTTTTGCACTCACGGTTTGAGTATTCGCGGACTGCCAAGCAACTGACATGTCACTCAAATTCAGCCAATGGCTGTCCTCCTTCCTGCTGATTGGTTGAGATGATGTAACACCCCTTTTTCCGCATTTGCGCACAAGTTTTCAATGAGCCTCTTTTTTTTAGTGTTTTAATTACCAGTTAAGTACAGCACCTAAGTTAATGTTTAGAAAGTTTGTGAGTGTAGTTTTATGTACTGTGGTGTAGTATGTTTATCATTTTGTTTTGTTTATCCAAGTTATTACATTTCATGTTCTTTTTGTTATGGTCTGTATTTTGGGGGGACGTTGATTTTGACAGCTGTGTTCCAACTCCAACTGTCTGCTTCGGATGAGTGGTGTGGCCGAGCTGCTCCGTGGCTCACACCTGAATTTCATTCTCATCTACTCTCAATAAACACAAGCATGCTTATCTCTGCGCTAGAGCATTAACTCGCACATTTTTGCAGGTGACAAACGGAGCTTGTGAGACGAAGTGCGGCTTATCCGGACTTCTGATCTTTTAAGGGTACAAGATCAAGCTTCGTGTGTCACCTGCAACAAACGCCTCACATTCAAAGAAGGACTTAAGAAGCGCGCTTTAATTGAGGTGAACGTGCGATTTGTGTTTATAGGGAATAAATGAGATTACTTATTTCAAGTTCAGGCACTTCAGAGGAAACTTTCATTTCTTCAGGAGAGTCTTATTTCTTCAGAAGAGACGACACTTAGCCGGCGTTTGAGTGGCATCATAGAGCTTCACTGCATAATATATTATACATACAAAACGAAAACATATACATACATATATATACATATTATTTATTTATATATATATATATATATATATATATATATATATATATAGACATAAAGAATGATGTATAATGTTTATATATTTTATTAATAAATATTACAGAACAAAATTATAAAGTCTGTTGTGTTTTTACACCCAAGCCTAGTGGCTCATCAGGCCAGTGCTTATTCCCGGTTGCGTCAAGCGACTAGGAGAACATCTCCTCCTGGATGGGACACTAGGCCATCGCAGGTTACCTTCCCAGTATATTTTACTGGTACTTTACTCAGTGGGATTCGAACTCACAACCTCCCGACCATAAGCACAGCACCCTAACCACTACACCACCGGCCCCACACAAAATTAAAGTTTTTTCTGAATCATTACATTAACACTGTATTAATGAATAAGACTGTCTATAAAATGTGTTTAAGAAGCATATTTTAGTGCATGTAATAGATACACAGTATTTTACTTCTGGTTGATCCTTCGCACATGTAATATAATATATGGGGTTTTACTTCCGGGTACCGAACTCGCGGATTATCTTCATTCGCGGGAGGGGCCGGAACCAAACCACAGCGAATATCGAGGGCCATGATTGTAATTCTAAAAATTTAGACTATTTCCAAATTCAAATTAAGAATACTGTATATTATAATTTAAAATACAGTTATTAATAGAATAAAAAAAAGATTTGTTTACAGTATACATAAAAAGTTATTCTAAACAGCGAGAGAAATGCTGATGACCTCAGAAGTGCCTTTAAAAGTAAATCCTTCACCTCCAACCCTGCATGCAGTCAACTTGTAAGCAAAATGTAGCATTAAATGCATATTAAAGGATCAGAACCCAGAACAGCACCACCACAGTCACAGGTGAAGGTAGAAGGCAGTACCCTTTCCTCTGATGTATGAGTTTAAACATTCGACTCGATATTGGAAAAATCTCCAGATTGTCCGAGTCTCCATTCTAATTCCATTATTAATAATAAATTTACAGTAATAACCATGAAAAACAATAAGAATAATGAATTATGAATGTAGCTCAGTGAGGGGACTGGAGTTCACTGATGAAAGAATAAATAAATTTGACCATGGCAGAGAAAATAGTTCATGTTTTTTTATGAGAGTTAAAGAAGG
Source organism: Plotosus lineatus (assembly GCA_024760905.1). Classification (NCBI taxonomy): domain Eukaryota; kingdom Metazoa; phylum Chordata; class Actinopteri; order Siluriformes; family Plotosidae; genus Plotosus; species Plotosus lineatus. The sequence goes on along the minus strand of CM045731.1, from coordinate 58,023,544 downwards.
CGTGAAAGATTAGTGTTCTTCTTCTGTCATATGATCTACGCCTTTAAAAGGTCCCGTCACCTGATCTACAGGTTTCTCTCTCTCACACACACACACACACACACACACAAAACCTGATTACACCTGATCACCTGATCTTGCCTGTAGCAATAAAAAAAAATAAAAAAAAGAGGAGAGGGAGAGTCTTGAAAATTGCGTAGTGTTTAGCACGTCTGCTTTACAACAAGGTCCTGTACACACACACACACACAAAACCGTTCACACTCCCACTCACACTAAGGGTCACATCAGACAATGCTTCTCATCAAGACAATTCTTACCAGGTGTGTGTTTTATAGTGGGCAGGGCAGCTTTAAGCCACTCATCAGTGATTGGGCACACACCTGACTTAAATTGTTTGGTAAAAATTGGTTTCGATTGCTCTTTAAGTCTCCTTAGGCAGAGAGTTCAGTTACTTATTCCTCCCCCTTCTGTCATTACTGCTATCCTGCATGCTATCCTCATTAAAATATGAAAACCTATAAATGTTTGGGTGGTTTTAGTTAAAGCAGACACTGTTTTTTCATCTGTGTGATTTTGACAAAGATCAGATCATATTTGATGTTGATTTTATGCAGAAATGTGAGAAATTCCAAAAGGTTCAGATACTTTTTCATACCACTGTAAGCAAGAACTAGACTGAGTCTCTAAACTTAAGATAGAAATAAGCAACCTCAAGTTATCAAAGTTGTCTCGATATAGCATTTTTCACAATCAAATTATTTGAGATATTTTCCTGCAGTTTTAGCTTCTGTCCTGTTCCTTATTATCATCTGTGTCTCTTCCGTTTCTTGTATCACCAACCTCACTCTCCACATAATCATCTGACTCACACTCCTCTTCAATTAGATAAATGAGTGCTTCATCTGAATATTTGTGTCCATCTGCCCTTTGTTTTTTTCCTCGGTCCACATGGAGCTGCAGAAAGTCTCTTAGATCTGCTTTCAGCTGATCTCCATAGTAGGAATGCAGGTTCAGGATTATATTCTTTACATTTGTTATATGCAATATTATTCTCATAAGGTCTGAAAAAGTCTTCTGGAGTAAGTTAATTGTGCAAATCTTGCAGTAGCACTAGCTTGTATACACGCAGATTAGCGCAATGGTTCTCAAATAGTAGGTGCGATGCCCGGGGGGGGGCTGCTTTTTTTTTTGGCTAATATAGTGTAATTCTACATCCACTACAGCAGGTGGCAGTGGCTTCCTCACTGTTAGAGTGGGCTCAGAGGTAAAATAAGAAGTGAAGTTAATAAACCCACCATGGACATTTTTAACAGGGAAGGAAAGAGAGGCGGAGAGAGACAGAGACAGTGAGAGAAACAAAAGTCTCCAGAAAGCTAAGTGGAGGAGGTATGAAGTGGATGTAGCACTCGGCTTCACTGTGCCGTGGTGAGAAACGAGGAAAGACCGCTGTGCTTACTGTGTCTGAAAACGTTGGCAGCAGACAGAATGAACCCAAATAAATTCAGGCGTCACTTAAAGACGTCACACCCTGATCACGTGATGAACCGCGTGAGTTTTTTCACCCGAAAACGTTCCGCGTATTGCCAACCAGTCCGCTTTATGAATGCTACTCCAGCAAACCAGTGAGCTCTGTTAGCTTCAGATAAAGTGGGGTACCAAACTGCTCAGTGGAGAAAACCCTACAGCAGAGCAGAGGAACTGATCCTACTTGCAGTAGACACGGTCTCTGTTATGCTGGATGACGTTACTGCTGTGAAAATAAGTTCAGGTCCCAGTTCAGCATTGAGCAGGAGCTGAGAGTTCAGCATCATGGTTTAAATCCTGCTTCGAAAAGCTGTACACTGCAAAACCTGCTCATTATAGCCATTAATCTGGACTGCTTCATTTTGACAAAAATAATAATAAAAATAATACAAATTGATTTATTCATTTTTGTTTTGTAGGTTAAAGTGTTTTATATATTGTGTTCCTGTAATGTTGCCGATCAATTTGAATTTATCATTTATTGATTTTATTTAATTTTATTTTTCAGTATCAAATGGTTCAAAGTCAGAGAGGCTAGATTGAGATGGTTTGGACATGTACAGAGGAGGGATAGTGAGTATATTGGTAGTAGGATGCTGAGGTTGGAACTACCAGGCAGAAGGCCTAGAGGAACAAAAGAGAAGATTTATGGATGTGGTGATGGAGGACATGAAGGTAGTTGGAGTAAGAGTAGAAGATACAGAGGATTGATTGGGTGAGATGGAGGCAAATGATTCGATGTGGCGACCCCTGAAGGGAAAAGCTGAAAGGAAAAGAAGTATCAAATGGTTCAAATTGTTGGTCAAAAATGTTTACAGTTTAAATAAGGATACTTTTTTATTTCAGGCAAATTGATGAACTTGAAATCTTTTTGTTTAAAGACTAAAAAATTGTTAATAAAGTTATTATTTGTTAGAATTTGGATCTATAGTTCTTCATTTTTTGTATTCCATAATGATAATAAGGATTTATTATGTCAATAAGGATACAGTGTTATGCAGAGGTTTACTTGTAACAATTTTTAGACAAATAACACTATTTATATTGGGGGCAGCGTGAAATGTTTTGCCTCTTCCAAGGAGGGGCACGACAGAAAATAATCGAGAAGCACTGGATTAGCGGCAAACCCGGAAGTTACTGGCACGTGATTCAAATTTAGCCAATGGCCGAGAGCCATTGTGTACACCTCCTTTTTCCCTCCTTCACACACGTCATCAACGTGATTGCTTGAATTGTGAATTCATTGGTTATTTTTTAGTGTGTTTTTAATGATTATTTAAGACCTATGATGATGCTGCTCAAACACCCTGCATCTTTTCTAGCTTCTGGTAAGGAGCCCAAGCGCTTTAATTTTTTTAATACATAATATTGATCATTTTGGATCGTCATTATGATTTCCAGTATTATTGAGTTGACACCAATTTATTGCACCGTAATTTTCCCCGTTGCCAAAAGATGTCGCACTAATGTAAACAAAGCACGGACGGTCTGAAACTATTAGTACTACTTTATCAATTTATGAAGTGTCATATCTTAGGTGACAGTGGATTGTGCATTTTACTGAAAAGACCTTCTGCATCACACAGGAACCGACCGGTATTGGGTTGGATTTTTCCGGACCTCCCACAAAAATGCCGGCAAATGCCGGTGGACCGGTGCTAATTTCGCGCCCTGTAGATGGATATATGTATGTGTGTGTGTGTGTGTGGGTCTGATTATTAACTGATACATTTTCCAATGATCCAACTTCAGACTTGAATAAATATTTCCATGCCCAAGTTTATTTGTGAATCAATGCATCAAAATCTTTAGTACATGCCTGGGAGATAGTATCATATCAAAATATGTACATGTGATGAACGCAGTCTTTGAAATAATTTAAACACTTCCTAATTTACATATTTTTCATGATAAGTTTTGTGACAAGAGAAAGACCTCATTATTTTCATGTCCCACTGAACCGCCGCTAAAATCTCCACAGGTCCAATAATCACATGAATCAGAGCAAAGGTGCAGAATAAACCATGAATCTGCATGTTCTTGGCAAAATTGGTAAATAAGCACCTAACTTAAAACAGGATCAATGATGTATGTAACTTTTTCCTGTCCAGGTTACATGGTGTACATTGTGCTCCCAACGATCACTGATGGATTAGTGCAGCTAACTTGGTTACCCCCAGTGCAGCTAACTGGGTTAGCAAAGGTGGGCCATGTCTCTCACTGTCTATGGTGAGAGGCATGTAAAAGAACCATTGCTGACTTTCGTAAAGAGTAGCTGCAAAGTCGTCAGCGTGTTTCTGTTCCTTGGTAAAAAGGTTGTGACAGGAAGGGCATCCAACATAAAAACCTCTGCCAAATAAAACATGCGAATCAGATGATTCGCTGTGGCGACTCCCGAGTAAAAGGGAAAAAGCCAAAAGGAAGACAGATAATAAAAAAGTTGAATATGTCAACACTATCAATCAGCACAATGTAACTAATTACACACATATTATCTAAACCTATTACTCGATTAGTGAATTGAAGGCTGTTCATTCTGTCCATGTTACATTCTGACTTTTTGAGTCATCCTACTGATAATTTGATGCTGCTGTGACTCCAGGGAATGTTATCCTTCATCTACCAGGATTTACCTCATTTTCACTACAGTTTTTTAAAAAATGGGAAAGGTGATATTTTCCAAAATCTACAGACAATGTAAAAGGTCAATGTCATACATTTCAGTACCAGTGTCATCATCCCTTTAAAAATCCCTTTATTAAATTACATTAACGTTTCGAACAGTGTATACTGAAAGTATATCTTCTGAAAGTTTTATTGCATTATTCTTTTTATGTTGCAGTAATCTGTGTGTTTTATTCTGGGATGAAAACAATAAATCTCTCTCCGCGTTCAAACAATTCCGCCGAGGAATAAGATAAAAAATTAATCAAATAAAATTGTGATTCCGGGAAAAGCAGGAGACAATTGAGGAAAAAAACCAATACCTGATCTGTACCTGACCCAAACAGGCTGAAATAAAACTGCATTCCCAAGTTCGGTAGCCTGGTTCTGCTCCTCCAGTCCATTAGAACAAAAGGAAACTCTCAATATGTTATTTTCATAAAACAGAAGGAGGTACAGGAGGTTAGAAGGAGGTACAGGAGTTCAAGGTGTCCTCCATCCCTCCAGCAGGTGTATCAGGTGTGATAAGATCAAACTCACCTGGACAGCAGAAAGTTCACTTCCCCCCAAAGAAACCGTTCTAAACTCCTTCCGGTCGGAATTAAAGACAAGAACTGACCGACGGGTGAAATAAACAGCTTCAACACGAGGCTTATTTCAACTAAAATTCCATAAATAAAGCGGAAATAAAAGCCCCGGAACCAAACGTATCCACGTCACTGGCTGCCTGGAATAAACAAGGTAACGTGCACGCGACTTAATGAAAACATTCCGGAGGTTGAGTCAAACTGATTCATCAGAAGAGCAGCCCCGCCTCATCGAGTAACCTTAGCAACCCGTGTTGTTACCGAAAACGCAAGTCATGTGACGTTGTGCTGCAGGTTTTATGTTAAGCGTCTTTTCAGAGGTAAAAATTCATTTTAACTTCTTACATGATGTTAGTTATTACTTTGTGCTTTTATATTCAATTAATCATTAATGTCAGAATTCTGTGATTAAAATTTAATGCTTTAGTGTCTTCTTTTTTTTATGTAATGTAAGATGTTTTGGAGGCAAAGTCAGAGAGGGGAGATTAAGATGGTTTGGACATGTACAGAGGAGAGCCTTTTGCCTAGAGTAAGACCAAAGTAAATATTTATGGATGTGGTGAAGGAAGACATGAAGGTAGTTGGTGTAAAAGTAGAAGATACAGAGAACAGGGTGAGATGGAGAAAGCTGATTCGCTGTGGCAAACCCTGAAGGGAGCAACTTGTGAGCAGTGTGCTGGGAAGATGGAAAGAGTACTTTTGAAGAGCTGATGAATGAGGAAAATGAGAGAGAAAAAAAGAGTAGAAGAGGTGACCATTTAGGACCAGGAAGTAGCAAAGATTAGTAAGGGTGAAGTGAGGAGGGCATTGAAGAGAATGAAGTGCAGAAAGGCAGTTGGTCCTGATGACGTACCTGTGGAGGTATGGAAGTGTGTCAGAGAGGTAGCAGTAGATTTTCTGACAAGAACATTCAACAAGGTCTTAGAGAGTGAGCAGATGCCAGAGGAATGGACGAGAAGTGAGCTGGTGCCCATTTTTAAGAACAAGGGAGATGTGCAGAGTTGTGGCATCTGCGGAGGGATAAAGTTGATGAGCCATACGATGAAGTTATGGGAAAGAATAATGGAAGCTAGACTAAGGGCAGAGGTCAGCATTTGTGAACAAGTTTGGTTTCATGCCAAGAAAGAGCACCACAGTTGCAGTGTTTACATTGAGGATGTTTATAGAGAAGTACAGAGAAGGTCAGAAGGAGCTGCACTGTGCCTTTGTGGATCTGGAGAAAGCATATGGACATGGTGCCAAGAGAAGAACTGTGGTATTGCATGAGGAAGTCTGGAGTGGCAGAGTAGTATGTTAGAGTGGTGCAGGACATGTATGGGAGATGTAAGACAGTGGTGAGGTGTGCTGTTGGCATGACCGAAAAATTCAAGATGGAGGTGGGACTGCATCAAGGATGAGCTCTGAGCCCCTTCTTGTTTGCTATGGTGATGGACAGGCTGACAGATGAGGTTAGGCAGGAATCTCCATGGAATATGATGTTTGCAGATGACATTGTGATTTGTAGAGCGAGCAGAGAACAAATGTATGAAAATCTAGAGAGGTGGAGGTATGGAAAGGAGAAGAATGAAGGTTAGCCTCAGTAAGACAGAATACATGTATGTGAATGAGAAGGACCCAAAAGGAACAGTGAGGTTAACGGGAGCAGAGATAAAGAAGGTAGAGGATTTTAAGTACCTATGTTCAACAATCCAGAGCAATGGAGCATGTGGAAAAGAGGTGAAGCGTGTGCAGGCAGGTTGGAATGGTTGGAGAAAAGTGTCCGGTGTGATGTGTGATAGGAAGGTATCGGCAAGAATGAAAGGAAAAGTGTATAAGAAGGTGATGAGGCCAACGATGTTGTATGGTTTAGAAACAGTGGCACTGAGGAAAAGACAGGAGGCAGAGCTGGAGGTAGCAGAGATGAAAATGTTCAGTTTCTCTTTGGGAGTAACGAGGATGGATAGGATTCGGAATGAGTATATCAGAGGGACAGCACATGTTCGAGGTACTGTATTGGAGACAAAGTCAGAGATGCTCGATTGAGATGGTTTGGACATGTACGGAAGTGGGATAGTAGTAGGATGCTGAGGTTGGAACTGCCCAGCAAAAGGCCTAGAGGAAGATCAAAGAAGAGATTTATGGATGTGGTGAAGGAGGACATGAAGGTCGTTAGCATAAGAGAAGATGCAGTGGACAGGGTGAGATGGAGGGTGAGATGATTTGCTGTGGCGACCCATGAAGAGAACAGCCGAAAGGAAAAGAAGAAGCTGGCGTCCATCTCAGCCAACTCTGGTTGAGGGCGGGGTACACCCTGGACAGCTCACCAGGCCATCGTGGGGCCAACACTCACCCAACTCTCATACTCTCAGTAACACCTAGGGGTAGTTTGGAACCACCAATTTGAATGCTGTACATGTTTTTTAACTGTGGGAGGAAACCAGGGTACCCGGAGGAAAACCACACAAACACAAAAACATGCAAACTCCACACAGAAATATCCAAGCTAGGAATTGAACCCAGGACTTGCTTGCTATGAGATGGACATGCTAACCACTATGCTACCATGCCACCCGGTTTATTTGTTAATAATTTTAAAACTTGTGATCAGTACTTAAAACTTTTCCAATGCATGCAAGTAAAGACATCAATCACTCATTTCTGAACCGTTTAAACCTACATGGGTCACACGAGGCTGTAGCCTATCTCAGCCTACACGGGGCAAAGGCAGGGTACATCCTGAACAGCTCACCTGGGCCAAGATTCACACATAAAGGCGATCTGGAGAAGCAAATTAATTAGCCTAATGTGCGTGTCTTTAGATTGTGGGAGAAAACCATAGTTACCCGAAGAAAACTCACAATATGTCGCCTCTTCCTCTGCATCATCTTCCACCTCTTTATGACATCATGACTTCGTCATCACTTTTTGTTCTCTTCTTTCGACTACTGGTTTGGACCCTGGGAATTGCTGCCCACATTTCATGGTTATAATTAAGATGTTGGAAAAAGGTGATGTAGTGGTTAGTAATCCATCTCACAGTGGGAAAGGTCCTGGGTTTGAGTCCCAAACTTAGCCAGGGTTTTGATTATGCAGTTTGCTTCTTCTCCCCATTCTTCTGTGGGTTTCCCCCAGGTAGTCTGGTATAGTCCTACAAAGACATGCACATTGGATGTTTCAAATTAACCAAGGTGTATGACTGTGTATGCTGCTCTGTGAATGTCAGGTGAGTTGTTTACCCCAGTTTAGGCTGGGTTTTTAGGCTTCAGCCTCTTCATGACTTGTCTGTCTGTGATGCACAGTTCTATTATAATGCTTCTGTACATGCTATGTTGATGGTTGATAGCTGTGACATCACACTGATGTAAGAGGTGGGTTAATTGGGATATCAATGAAGGCCTAGGTGTGAGGTGCACACACGGCCTGCCACTGGTAAGTGAGAAATCAATCTTCATTCATTCATTTTCTCATTCATTCATTCGTTCGTTTTCTGAATCCTAATTAGGGTCATGGGGAGGCTAGTGCCCATCTCAGCCGACTCTGGGCGAGGGCCGAGTACACTCTACACAGCTCGCCAGGCCATCGCAGGGCAGAAACACGTTGACGGCTATGCAGCCTTTTCTTGTCAAAAGTCAGCAATGGTTCTTTTACATGCCTCTCACATAGACTGTAAGAAACATGGTAACATTGATAACCCAGTTTACTGCACTGGGGGGTAAGGACAGTTACAACTGTTGACAGTGAGGCTTGAACTCCCCCCAACCTTAGAATCGGTAATCTACGTATCAACTTACCACCGGGCCACCACTGCCCAGAAAGTGATTGTAAACCCTAAGATTTAAATTAATTAAAATACCCAGTTATATAAAAATGAAGAAGCCATGCAAGAAATAATAGCTCAGTGTAAAACAATTTCTGAGGTACACACTTCCAACAGACAATTATTCATTCATTTTCTGAACCACTTAATCCTAATTAGGGTTGCAGGGAGGCTGGTGCCCATCTCAGACGACTCTGGGAAAGGGCAGAGTACACCCTGGATAGCTTACTAGGTTATTGCAATGCAGAAACACGACTTCTTGGTTCTTTTACATGCCTCAAAATAGACAGTGAGAGACATGGCTGGCCTTTGATAACCCCGTTAACTGCACGGGGGAACAACGCCAACCTGTTGAGAGTGGGGCTTGAACCCCCAACTTTGGGATCAGTGAGCCAGCATCGTACCACCAGGCCACCACTGCTCACCAGACAATGGAGTGCAATGTAATATGCTCTTTCCATACTTGTGTGGGTTTCCTCAGGGTAACCAGTTTTCTCTTACATCCAAAGACACTCATTTCATTAGCTGGATGTTCCATTTTGCCCCAGGTGTAAGTGAATGGTTGTGTGTTGTCCCTGTGATGGTTTGTTCAGAGTGTACCACACCTTTGCTCAGTTGGCTGAGATAGGCTCCAGCCTCCATGCTGGCCTAGTAGTATGATTAGGTTTTGGTGAGCGAGAGAGAGGGAATGAGAGAGAGAGAGAGAGAGAGAGAGAGAAAATAAACTTAAGCTCTAAAAATCAAGTGTTTGAATGTAGGTTTGAAAGTGTAACCACTATGTAACCACTAGATGAAGCCAAATCCATGTTTATGCTGACAGCGCCTTTCTCAATACTCAGAGAAATTCTGTAAAATTGTGTCTCGTTTTAACACGAATATGTACAAATTTCTTTCTTTTATTTGTTTATGTCTTAGAAAATATGGGTCCAAAGAAAGCAAAGAAAGAGAAAAAAAAAGATAAAAAGAAAGGGAAGGGTAAGTCTGTGTGATTAGTTTGTTTAGTATTAAATATCCTGTACACACTTCCAGATTTTATTCCATCTGTTCTATTCTTTTTTATTTCAGCTAAGAAGAGTGAATTAGAGGCAAAAGATGAAAGCTCTGTACCAGGGACCGAAACAGAAATAGGTAAAATGCTGGAGAATGTTCCTATGCTTTTTGCTCCTCACCATCTTTTGGTCAGGCTGTTGTGGGAAAATAATCAAAACCATCCTTAAGAAACCAACAACAGCAATTTACTGATTTACTTTATGGGGACCTGCTTTTTGTTCCGATAAGGACAAGTCCCCAAATATGATCGTGTGAAGAATGTGAGAAATACCTACCTGTACACACACCCACACATACACACACACACACACACACACACACACACACACACACACACACACACACACACACACACACCTCTGTATTGTGTGTCCCACATAATGGGTTAGACCTCTTCGCATCTCTTTGTTCCACTGTCATGATGTCTCACCAGTGTGTCACATGACCTTGCTGTTCTGTCATGATCCCTGTCGTATCACCATCATCTACTGATTGACCCACAAAATTTGTCACTTGATGACTTAACCTACAGTCTGTAATGATTTTATAGAGAGGAGCATTACCACGCTGGGACATCCTACACACAGAGCTTCATCTTTCCATCTCTCCATTTCTTTTTGTTCTCTGTGTTCCTCTTGCATGTCCTCCTCACCGTCATCATGTGAACATGCTTAAACACCCCTCCCAGAGGTGTTTTTGTCTTCTTCTTGGCCCAACAGTAGCCCAATTTCTGCAGGCGCTATGCTGGCTCACTGCATAAGAACTTTTGGATTTAGCATCATACGTCTGGCTGCCCCTCATCCTCAGAGTCACTAGAATGATGATTCACTGACTCAAAAAAAGACATCAACCCCACCGAACACGTTGACATCACTTCGGGGAATTGACTACTAGCCCTTACAGTTCAGCCTCCAATGCTTGCAAGCCATGGGATACAATGATCAGTTTTGTGGTAATTTATGTTAAAATTAGCATCTGTATCACTTAAGTGTATAACATAAACAATCAATATATGCTGTATGGAATATGAAAACAGAAAAAGGCCAAGCAAAATGCAGCCGTGAGGGTGGGCCACAAACCAGTGTCTCTCCCTCACGCCAGTCCCAAGCCCGGATAAATGCAGAGGGTTGCGTCAGGAAGCTCATCCGGCGTAAAACAAATGCCAAATAAAATATGCGAATCACAAGAAAGAGTGACATACTGGATCGGTCAAGGCCCGGGTTAACAACGACCGCCATCAGTACTATCAACCAACAGGGTGCTGATGGAAATTGGACTACTGTTGGTCGAAGACGTCGAAGAAGGAGAGGCGGGAGGCGTGTCCGTAGGCAGAGAGAGAAGAGGAAAGGCGTGAGTCTCGGACTGAAAGTAGGGACTTTGAATGTTGGAACTATGGCAGGAAAAGGTAGAGAGCTGGCTTACATGATGCAGAGGAGGAAGGTGGACATACTGTGTGTTCTGGAGACCAGGTGGAAAGGTAGCAAGGGTAGAAGCATAGGAGGCGGGTTTAAGCTGTTTTTTCATGGTGTGGATGGGAAGAGAAATGGAGTCGAAGTCATCTTGAAGGAGTTTGTCAGGAATGTTCTAGAAGTGAAAAGAGTGTCAGACCGAGTGATGAGTCTCAAGTTAGAAATCGAGGGTATGATGTTCAATGTTGTTAGTGTTTATGCCCCACAGGCAGGATGTGAGCGAGAAGAGAAGGAGAGATTCTGGAGTGAGTTAGATGAAGTGATGCAGAGTACCCCCAGAGGTGAAAGAGTGGTCATTGGGGCAGACTTCAATGGACATGTTGGTGCAGGAAACAGAGGGGACGAGGAAGTGATGGGTAGGTTTGGTATCCAGGACAGGAATGCAGAAGGACAGATGCTGGTAGATTTTGCAAAAAGGATGGAAATAGCTGTGGTGAATACTTTCTTCCAGAAGAGAGAGGAGCATAGGGTGACTTATAAAAGTGGAGGTAGGAGCACACAGGTAGACTACATCTTGTGCAGGCGATGAAATTTAAAGGAAGTCAGTGACTGCAAAGTAGTAGCGAGTGAGAGTGTTGCCAAACAGCATAGGATGGTGGTATGCAGGATGATGCTGAGGAAGGTGAAGAAGGCAAAGGTAGAACAGAAGACAAAGTGGTGGAAGTTGAAAAAGGAAGAGTGTCGGGTTGTCTTCAAGGAGGAGTTGAAACAGGCTTTGGGTGGTCAGGAAGTGCTTCCAGATGACTGGACAACTACAGCTAATGTGATCAGGGAGACAGGTAGGAGAATACTTGGTGTGTCATCTGGAAGAAAAGTAGATAAGGAGA
>CM045731.1:58004124-58006624 GCA_024760905.1 Plotosus lineatus | reverse complement strand
AAAGTGAGAGTGTGTGTGAGGGGAAAGCCGACACACACCTGAAGGTGTACCAGACATTCACCGAGCTGCAGTACAGCAAGGACAAAGTCATCAGTTACTTCAACTGGCATCCTACAATCAACGGTAACACACACCAACAGAACATGCACTTGCAGAACACACCAGAAAACACACAGAGAACACACACACACACACACACACACACACACACACACACACACACACACACACACACACACACACATATACACACACACTAATAGAACACACAAAAGAAATAAACTTGAATAAATATCTGTGTGTGTGTGTGTGTGTGTGTGTGTGTGTGTGTGTGTGTGTGTGAGACAGGTGTTCTAGCAGTATCAGTAATAGAACAGTCCCTGTTTGAGGAGAGAGTAAACAAAACTACTAAACACCGTCTCAATCCACCAATGATCATTTTCTGGAGCTTCTCCGACCCCATTCGCCCACAGGTAACATCCAGCTGTCTGTCTGCCTGTCTGTCTGCCTGTCTTTCCACCCACCTGTCCATCTCTCCGTGTCTGTTCAACCATCCATCCATTTCTGTCATATTTGTCTCTTGATTATCCATCTAATCTCTTTATCCATCAAATTAGCTCTCCTTCCATCCATCTGTTCATTTTCCACTACATTAACCATACACTCTCCTGCACTTTAACCCATAAGAACCACACCTCCTTCTTCCGTCTATCACACCACCCCTCTCCTCTCTCTTTCCCCTTTCCATCATCCATACATCTGATTTTTTTTTTTCTCTTCATCCTGTTGAATATCTTTTCCTCCCACTACTGATAAACTCTTGTCTCCACACCTCCACCTGTTCGGCTCACTCTGTCCACTTTCTCTTGTTTTCTACTGTTTAACCTTTCTGTAGTCTTGAGTGAAATCCAGCTGTGCCTACAGCTGGATGGATGTAGAGTGTGTAAGGAGGATGAATATTCTCTGTTTAATAAGGTTGGCTCCTTTCGGGAGATTAATGCAGCACCAGGCTACGAAAAGCACTCGGTCCGGAGGAGCTGAAAAGAGAGCGGGGCAAGTCGGATCAGATGAAAGCAATGGCGACTTTGAAATAAAGCTCTGACTGGGTTTTTTTCTCTCTCTAGTTGATGTTGGAATGTCCGGACGATGTGCTGAGTTTCCACTTCTGTCCTGCAGACACCAGTATTATTGCTGGAGGCTGCATGAATGGCCAGGTGCAGTATGTTTCTCCTCTTTCTCTATCTCCCTCTGTCCATCTCTCTCTCTCTCTCTTCCTCTCTCTCTCTCTCTCTCTCTCTCTCTCTCTCTCTCTCTCTCTCTCCACCTCTTCTTCCATCTCCCGCTCTCCCCACTCCCTCTCTCCATCTCTCCCTCTCTTCCCCACTCTCCCCCTTCATCTCTTGCTCTCTCTCGCTCTCTCCCTGTCTCTCTCCATATCTCTCTCTCTCTCTCTCTCTCTCCACCTCTCCTTCCATCTCCCTCTCTCCCCCACTCCCTCTCTCTATCTCTCACCCTCTCCATCTCTCCCTTTCTTCCCCACTCACTCTCCCCCTCTTTTCATCTCTCTCTCTCTCTCTCTCTCTCTCTCTCTCTCTCTCTCTCTCTCTCTCTCTCTCGGTGTGTGTGTGTGTGTGTGTGTGTGTGTTATTACATAGTAAGGAATTGTTTATTCTTATTCATTTCCCCTGAATAAATAATACTAACTTGTATTGGTCTCTATTTTTGTGTGTGTGTGTAGTTGGTGCTGTGGGAAATCTCAAGCTATGTGGATGGACTACAGGAAGGTGCTGCAGAAACAAAAAGGACCAACACAATGGTACACACACACACACACACACACACACACACACACACACACACACAGACACAGACACAAACATGCACACACACACACACACACACACACACACACATACACACACACACGCGCACATAAACACACACACGCACGCACACAAACATACACACACACACACACACACACACACACACACACACACACACACACATCATTATTACTCTTTTATTATGTAGTTCTATCTCTGATAGGAGGAGTCATAATTTTCACTTGACAGCTGCCTAATTGAATTACTGTTTCTTGGTTCTGTGTGTGTGTGTGTGTGTGTGTGTGTGTGTGTGTGTGTGTGTGCAACACACGTACTTCAGTCTTGAAGCACAGACCTGACATCTGCTGTCAGTTCCGCCCACTGTTTATTCAGTGAACTTCACAATGAACCCCTACTGATACATGCACACACACACACACACACACACACACACACACACACACACGTGTGTACAAAGCTGTCAAACACAGCTGTTACGCATCTCCATTTAAACATTCGTAGGTTTCCACATGGTGCTATTAGGTGACCTGATATCATCTGTGTGTGTTCTCTCAGCAGTACTCTGAGGATAAGCAGCAGAGCGACACTCCTATAGTGCGATATTGTGCTGTGTCAGGAATCAAGAACGGACACCAAGGTCCAGTTACAGAAGT
>CM045731.1:57959124-57996624 GCA_024760905.1 Plotosus lineatus | reverse complement strand
ATTTTCTGCTGTATCACTGCATTTAATACTGGTAACATAGACATGCACTCTAACTCCTGCCTGATCTCTCATCCGAGCAGCGAAGCAGCACTTTCTGGCCTTGTCTGATCACCAGGGCACGTTGCACATCCTGGATATTCCCTGGACACTCTGTCAGCCGGCTCCAAATGAAGTGAGCGTTAATGAATTTTGACTCTGAGATGCTTCACTGAAGTCCTCTTTTCGGGATGATCACGTCCCACTTTTCTTTCTTCTTTTGTCCTTCAGGAGCAGAGAATGGGCAGCTTCATAGAAAGGGAGTTGGAGTGTGTGCTCTACTTTGAAAAGATTCCAGATGTGCAAAAGAGAGAGAAGAAAATAAAAGAGGTCGAAAAGAAGAATCGGAAGTTGATGAGGAATGTTTATGAAGTTGAGGTAATATTTTTCATCAGAAACCCTGTGCATGTTATGATGATAGCATGATGGTGATGATGATGATGATAATAATGATGAGTAAGATAATGGAGGTGGTGGTAGTGACAATCTTGATGATGATGATGGTGGCGGCGGTTATGAAGATATTGATATTGATGTTAAAAATGGTTATGGTGGTGATGACAGGGTAGAGTAGATATTGGTGTTGATGGTAATGATTATGATGGTGGTGATGAATGTGGTGTAGAGTGTGATGATGGTCATGATTATAATGATAGTGATGATAGTACTGTTGTTAATGATGGTGATGATGAGGGTGATTATGGTGGTGGTGACGATGATGATGATGATGTGTGCAGGAGATGGTGGAGAAAATGGAGGATAATCAGACAGAAGATCTGCAGATGGAGGTGCAGGAAGACTTTGATGATTACTTCTGTCTGGAGAAAGTCATGATGGAGAAGCTGGGCCTCATGAATGAGACTTGAGACCAATCAATAACAACAGACCAAACACACACACACACACACACACACACACACACACACACAGAGTCAGGATTTTAAAATAAACCGTTGCCATGGTTTCTGTTCATATGAATGTGTGTTTATTATTATAGATTGTGATTGGTCAGAAGTTATTGTTTTTCATGAAAGTGTGTACGTGTGTGTTGATGTTACCCATCAGGTGTTCATTATTTTTTCTGTAAAATCACTTTGTGAATCATTTATTCCTATTATATCACAACATCTGTCAACATTAACACAGTGGAATATGGATGGGGTGGAGCTAATACGACACAACTCAACCTAAGCCTAAATACTGTACACACCTCCTGCAGGTGTGTAAACACACACGCGCGCACACACACAGTATGTAAAGAGCGTTTCATGTTCTAAGTTGTATGTGAGGAGTGGGAACACCACACACACACACACACACACACACACACACACACACACAGATAACATGGCTGGTTGAGTGTAAATATGGGACATGAGAGAGTCATTGAATCTGAAATGAACAGATTTAACAGCCTCACTGTCTCTTACTCTATCACCTCTCACTGTCTCTCTCTTACTGTCTCCTCTCACTGTCTCTCTCTCTCTCTCTCTCTCTCTATCTTA
Organism: Plotosus lineatus; assembly: GCA_024760905.1. Lineage (NCBI taxonomy): Eukaryota > Metazoa > Chordata > Actinopteri > Siluriformes > Plotosidae > Plotosus > Plotosus lineatus. Next base: position 57,995,083 of record CM045731.1, on the reverse strand, counting down.
CTGTCTGTCTCTCACTGTCTCTCGCTCTTACTGTCTGTCTCTCTGTTTCACTGTCTCTTTTGCTATCGCTCTGTTTCTCTCTTAGAGTTCTTCATTCTATAATTTGTGTTTCTAACACATTTTCCATCTTTTTCTCTTCCTGTTTTTTCCTTCTCACCTTCATGACATTTTCTTACTTTCCCTCCTTCACTCAGTCACTGTGACAATAATTCAGCATATACATGTTTCTCAAGTCTTGTGCAGAGAGTGTGTGCACGTGGTGTCTGTCATCATCGTCATCATCATCATCTTCCGCTAAGTCCAGGGTCGGGTCGCGGGGGCAGAAACCTAAGCAAAGAGGTCCAGACGTCCCTCAACTCTCTCGGGGGGACACCAAGGCAGTCCCAGACAAGCCGAGAGACATAGTCCCTCCAGCGTGTTCTAGGTCGACCCCAGGGTATCCACCAGAGAAGCGTCCGGGAGGCATTCTGACCAGATGCCCGAGCCACCTCAACTAGCCCCTCTCAATGCGGAGGAGCAGTGGATCTACTCCAAGCTCTCCACGGATGGTAGAACTTCTAACCTTATCACTAAGGGCAAACTCTGCCACCCGGCAAAGGAAGCTCATTTCAGCTGCTTGTATCCGCTATCTTGTTCTTTCGGTCACTATCCAAAGCTCGTGACCATAGGTGAGGGTTGGAACATAGATTGACTGGTAAATTGAGTTTTGCCTTGCTTCTCAGCTCCTTCACCACGACGGACTGGTACAGGCTCCGCTTAACAGCAGAGGATGCAGCAATCTGTCTGTCGATCTCCCGCTCCATTCTTCCCTCACTCATGAACAAGACCCCAAGGTACTTAAACTTCTCCACTTGGGGCAGGATCTCATTCCTGACCCGGAGGGTGCATTCCACCCTTTTCCGACTGAGAACCCTGTCCTCGGACTTGGAGGTACTGGTCCTCATCCCTGCTGCTTTGCACTCAGCTGCAAATTGCTCCAATGAGAGCTGGAGGTCCCGACTTGATGAGGCCAAAAGGACAACATCATCCGCAAAAAGCAGAGACGAGATCTGTTGGCCACCAAACCAGAACCCCTCAACACCTCCACTGTGCCTAGAAATTCTGTCCATAAAAATTATGAAAAGAATCGCTGACAAAGGACAGCCCTGGTGGACTCCAACTCCCACCGGAAACGAATTCGACCTGTTGTTGCCAATACGGACCAAACTCTGGCTCCAATGATACAGCGACCGAATGGCCCATAGCAATGGGTCCGGAACGCCGTACTCCCAGAGCACGCCCCACAAGATTATTTGAGGGACACGTTCGAAAGCCTTCTCGAAATCCACAAAACACATGTGGACAGATTGGGCAAACTCCCATGCCCCCTCCAGAATCCTGTGGAGCGTATAGAGTTGGTCAAGAGTGCTACGGCCAGGACGAAAACCACATTGTTCCTCCTGAATCTGAGATGCGACAATAGGTCGGATCCTCCTCTCTAGTACCCCTGCATAAAGTTTTTACCAGGTAGGCTGAGGAGTGTGGTTCCCCAATAATTGGAACACACCTCCAGTCCCCCTTCTTAAAAATCGAGACCACCATCCCAGTTTGCCAATCCATAGGTACAGCCCCCGATGACCATGCGATGTTGCAGAGACGTGTCAACCAAGACAGTCATACAGCATCCAGAGCCCTGAGATATTCCGGGCGGATCTCATCCAGCCCTGGAGCTCGACCACTGAGGAGTTTTTTGACAACCTCAGTGACCTCCACTCAAGTGATGGGCATACCTCCACCCAAACCCCCAGGGTCTTCCTCTTCCACGGAGGGCGTGTTGGTGGGATTGAGGAGGTCCTCAAAGTATTCTCTCCACCTCTCAACGACATCCTCAATCCAGGTAAGCAGCTCCCCACCTTCACTGTAAACAGTGTTTGAGGAGAACTGCTTCCCCCTCCTGAGATGTCGGATGGTGGTCCAGAACCTTTTTGAAGCCAACCAGTAATCACTCAACAGGCCTTCACCGAACTCCTCCCACGCCCAAGATTTTGCATATGCAACAGCCTCGGCTGCAGCACGTTTAGCCTGCCGGTACCTGTTTGCTGCTTCGGGAGTCCCACAGGCTAATAAAACCCAATAGGCCTCCTTCTTCAGCTGTAGTGCCTCCTACACTGCAGATGTCCACCACTGGGTTCGGGGGTTACCGCCACGACAAGCACCGACGACCTTACGGCCACAGCTATGGGCTGCCCCTTCAGCAACGGAGGCACGAAACTTGGCCCATTTGGATTCCATGTCCCCCGTCTCCTCCGGGACGTGCTTGTAGCTCTGCCAGAGGTGGGAGTTAAAGGCTTTTCTGACAGGGGACTCCGCCAAACCTTTCCAGCAGACCTCGATTACACGCTTGGGCCTGCCAGGTTTGGAAGGCAGTCTCCCCCACCATTGAAGCCAAATCACGACCAGGTGGTGATCCGTAGACAGCTCAGCTCCTCTCTTCACCCGAGTGTCAGAACATACGGCCGCAAGTCCGATGACACGACTACAAAGTCAATCATCGAACTGCGACTTAAGGTGTCCTGGTGCCAAGTGCACACTTATGTTCGAACATGGTGTTCATGATAGACAAACTGACGAGCACAGAAGTCCAACAATGAAACAAAATTAGGGTTCAGACTCGAGAGGCCGTACCTACCGATCACACCCTTCCAGGTCACACTATCATTGCCCACATGGGCGTTGAAGTCTCCGAAGACAACGAGTGAGTCTCCCAAGGGAGCATTCTCCAACACACTCCCAAAGGCTCCAAGAAGGGTGGGTACTCTGAACTGTCATTTGGTGCATAAGCACAAATAACAGTCAGGACCCGTCCCCCCACCCGGATACGAAGGGAAGTACCCTTTCGTCAAACAGGGAGAACCCCAACATTTGGGCCCCGAGACGGGGGGCAACAAGAATGCCCACACCGGCTCGCCGCCTCTCCCCATGAGCAACTCCAGAATAGAATAAGATCCAGCCTCTCTCGAGATGGATGGTTCCAGAACCCAAGCTATGCATTGAGATGAGCTCGACTATATCTAGTCGGTATCTCTCCACCTCACGCACCAGATCAGGCTCCTTCCCCACCAGAGAGGTGACATTCCATGTCCCGAGAGTCAGAGTAAGTAGCCGAGGATCTGTCCGACAGAGCCCATGCCTTCGGCTACCACCAAACTCGCACTGCACCCGACCGCTAAAACTCGTCCCATGGGTGGTGGGTCCATGGGAGGGCGGACCCGGCCAGGCTCCATGGGCAGAAGCCTGACCACCAGGTGCTTGCCTTCAAGCCTCTCGCCCGGGCCTGGCTTCAGGGGGGAACCCCGGTGACCCACGTCCAGGCAAGGGAAACTGCTTTCTTGGAGATCAGTCCGTCATAAAGGTCTTCTGAATCTGCTGTCTGTCATCACACCTTTTTTCTGATGGCTGTTTTCTTCAGCGGTTGATGAGCTGCCAAATGTAACAGAGAGAAGAAAAAGATGAGGAGAGACATCAAACGTCCACCTCTTCGCTCGGTACTAATAAACCCAGATTAAATACTGTGAAGAGGACTGTGTCAGGTGGATGTCCACACCCTCCACACATACAGTAAAGTACATGCAATGCATTGACCCAACGCACAGCTGCAGCCTTTGAGGATGACCGCCGCTTGCGCCTTGAAGCAGCCCGCCAACGGAGACACCGAATGTCGTTTACTGTCATCTCTACAACACACGTGCCTTGCCCAACCTGTAACAGAGTGTGTACTTTAGACTCCAAAGTCACATGCGTACTTACTGATCAGAGCACAACCAATCGTCTTCCTCGATTCGAGAGACAACCAAGAAAGAGGTACCGTGTTTCCCTGAAAATAAGACCTAACCACAAAATAAGACCTAGCGTGATTTTACAAGATAATTTTAATATCGGCCCTCCCCTTAAAATAAGCCCTAGTTGAGAGCGTGACGTCACAGGGTCATGTGACTTATGTTTACGTGCCATATTGAACGGCATGATCCGATGGCGCGCGCTCATTCAACATTGCTAAACATTTTAAAATATCGTGTTGCGCTGTTGGCTGTGCAAATAGACAGAGGAGTAAGCCTGCACTGTCATTTTATCGTTTTCCATCTGACCTGGAGAGAAAAGCCAAGTGGATCACAGCAGTAAATAGGAAAGACTGGACTCCTACAGAATTCAGTAGAATATGCAGCGAACACTTTGTATCAGGTAAATCTTCTTCTTTTCCTTTCGGCTGTTCCCTTCAGGGGTCGCCACAGCAAACCATCCGCCCCCATCTCACCCTGTCCTCTGCATCTTCTTCTCTTACTCCAATGACCCTCATGTCCTCCTTCACCACATCCATAAACCTCTTCTCTCTATGGCGCAAACCTAAAAATAAGCCCTAGTATCATATTTCGGTATGAAAATTAATATAAGCCCTGTCTTATTTTCAGGGAAACACAGTAGTTCTAGGCTTGAAGCCACGTCGCCTGTGTGAGAACAGTTGTTTAAGGAATTAGGCTGCATTGTCACTGTAATGTTTCTGAAATTTACAGGAAAGCAGAGGGAGTTTACACTTCTTTATAATTTATCTCCATGACTATATCCATCCATCCATCCACTCATTAATTCATCCATCCATTAATTTATTTATCCATCCTTTCATTCATCCCTCAATCCACCCATTCATCCATTAATTTATTCATACATCCATCCCTTCACCAATACATCCATCCGTCCTCCATTCATCCATTGCTTGATCCTGTCATTCATCAATACATACATTCAACCATTCATCCACATTCACAGCTAGTGGCTAGTGAAGTGCTTCTCAAATAGTGTAGCGGGCACAGTATGATGTCGGGGGGATGGGGGGGTGACCCTGGGTAACATGCTTTTCTGGAATAATGTACGAGAATGAAATGTTAATGCACCTCCAATCCAGTAGTTAGCATTGGCACTCTCATTGTTGCTCGATGGTGTAGTTTTTTCGCATGACCAAATTATATGAAGAGCAGTAAATAACAAGTCAGCACTATTCGGCACCCAGTCAAGAAACAACATGGGAAAATTTCTAACAGGAACAAAGAGAAAGGTGGAAAGAGATGGAGATATTAAGACATACAGTAGGCCCTCGACATTCGCGGGGGCTCGGTTTCAGGCCCTCTCACAAATTGAGATAATCCACAAGTTCTGTATCCGGAAGTAAAACTCCATGTATCACGTCACATGCACGAATGAGCAGCAGGAAGTAAAATACTATGCATCTATACCATGCGCTAAAATATGCTCCTTAAGCACATTCTATAGACAGTCTTACTCATTAATTCAGTATTAGATAGATAGATCGATAGATAGATACAGCTTTATTAATCTCACAATGGAGAAATTTACTGTTACAGGCTCTTGAAGTACTGTCAGTAGGGGGTGCAAAATAGCTCAGAAAGGTAAAGTGACATCCTTGAAGTTAATTAGAATAGAACAATAAAGTAAAATATTTAAAATATATATTTACATATTATACATATATATATATAGAGGATTTTCTGAGTAGATCCTTCCGTAGGCGAGTGCTCAATACTTTTTGGTAGAGCAAATAAACAAAAGGACAGGACAAAGGCTTTCTATTGAAACTCCATTTATCACTACAGATCTGTTTCGAGGGGTGGTGAAACCATCCCCTCTCTTCAGGTGATTACAGAAGAAGGTGTCCTTTTGTGTATATATATATATATATATATATATATATATATATATATATATATATATATATATATATGTGCACATACACATATGAAATATATGTGTATAATGTATAAAATATATATATATATATATATATATATATATATATATATATATATATATATATACAGCGTGGAATCAACACGGGAAGCAGCAGATACCAGTTATAAGCCACAGTACTCGATTGGTGAAGAGCAAGGCGCCAGGGGTTGCTTCTGACGGTGGGAGAGATCTTCAGATTTCACTGGATAGCTACTGCCCGCCTCAAGCTGGGAAACCCCCAGTCAATAAGGTGTTGTCCCACCACAGTCTGCCTTCCTCATTGGGTGCTTGGGGATCAGGACAATAACCGACAAGCAGACTGAAAGACCCGCACCAGGCAAAACAACAAACGAAAAAGAAAATAGGCCCCCAGTCCTAAAACTGGGAAGCTGGAACGTCCGAACAATGACACCTGGACTTTCCCAAGATTTACATGCAATCAGTGATGCAAGAAAGACAGCCATCATCAACAATGAGCTATTAAGACTAAATGTACATATTGCTGCTCTGCAGGAAACCCGCCTTGCCGACACAGGAACACTCGAGGAGAAAGACTACACCTTCTTCTGGCAAGGGAAGAGTTCCGAGAGCATGGAGTTGGATTTGCAGTCAGGAACAGCCTGCTGAAGATGGTTGACCCAGGAGACAAGGGATCTGAACATCTGATGATCATACGTCTCCATACTTCTGAAGGTTTCGTCACCCTTGTCAGTGCCTATGCTCCCACTCTTACATCTTCAGCAGAAGCTAAGGATGAGTTCTATGCAAGCATGAACAACATGTAGAACATACCTCCAAAGGAACGTGTCATCATCCTGGGAGACTTCAACACTCGCGTGGGTGCCAATCATGATTCCTGGCCTTCCTGTCTAGGACACCACGGAGTTGGCAAGATCAATGAGAATGGGCAACGCCTCCTGGAGTTTTGCTCCTACAATGGACTGTGCGTGACCAACTCCTTCTTTCAGACAAAGCCACAAGACAAGGTGTCATGGCGTCACCCTCGCTCAAAGCATTGGCATCAGTTAGACATAATCCTGACCCGTCGTACCAACATCAAGTTTGTGCATATCACCCGCACATACCACAGCGCAGACTGTGATACTGACCACTCACTCGTCTGCTGTAAGATCAGGCTTATCCCCATGAAATTCCACAGCTCTAAACTGAAAGGCAAACCCCGCATGGATACCACCAGCATGCAAGTACCAGAGAAAGTTGTGGAATTTGCCAAGTTTCTCCAAGAAGCACTGTCTACTGAACACCAACACAGCTCTGCCTCTGAAAAATGGGATCACATCCGAAATGCCATTCAGAAAACAGCCTTTGCAACCTTTGGGAAAAAGACCTCTAAGAACAATGACTGGTTTGATGCCAAGTCCACTGAGATGTCCCCCGTGATTGAAGCAAAACGTGCTGCCCTCGCTGAATACAAGCACTCCCCAAGTGAGAAATCCCTGCAAGCGCTCAGAGCTGCCAGAAGCAAAGTACAACAGACTGCAAGACATGGTGCCAATGAATACTGGCAACAGCTCAGTGCCTCCATCCAGACTGCAGCTGCCACAGGCAACATTAGAGGAATGTACAAGGGCATCAAGGCAGCTCTAGGGCCCACACAGAGCAAGACAGCCCCACTTAAGTCCACCAGTGGGGAGATGATCACAGACAAGGGCAAGCAGATGGACAGGTGGGTTGAGCATTACTCAGAGCTGTATTCAAGAGAGAACACAGTTACCGCTGCAGCCCTCGATGCCATCGAACCTCTACCCATCATGGAGGAGCTAGATGCTAAACCAACTCTTGCCGAGCTCTGCAAAGCAATTGACAGCCCAGCCAGTGGAAAAGCACCTCGTGCCGATGGCATACCACCTGATTTAATAAAGTGCTGTAAAGATACCATACTACAGCCTCTTCATGACGTCCTATGCCAATGTTGGAGAGAGGGAGCTGTGCCACAAGACATGAAAGATGCTAAGATTGTCACCCTCTACAAGAACAAGGGCGAAAGGAGTGATTGCAACAATTGCAGAGGTATCGCTCTCCTGAGTATTGTGGGAAAACTCTACGCCCGTGTCTTGCTTGTGCGCCTTCAAAAACTTGCAGAGCGCATCTCCCCCGAGTCCCAGTGCAGTTTCCGATCTAAGCGCTCAACAGTGGACATGATATTCTCCTTGCGCCAACTTCAGGAGAAATGCACAGAACAACACAAGCCACTATATGTAGCCTTCATAGACCTGACCAAGGCCTTTGACCTCGTCAGCAGGGAAGGACTTTTCAGCATCCTTCCAAAGATTGGTTGCCCTCCAAAACTTCACAGCCTCATTAGATCCTTTCACGATGGCATGAGGGCAACAATCCAGTATGAAGGCAGTATGTCCAACTCATTCGAAATCAAGAGTGGAGTGAAGCAGGAATGCGTTCTTGCTCCTACTCTCTTTGGAATCTTTTTTGTCATGCTTCTAAAGCATGCTTTTAAAACTGCAACTGAAGGAGTACATCTACGAACAAGATCTGATGGTCGACTTTTCAACCTCGCTCAACTGAAAGTGAAAACAAAAGTGAGGGAGAAAATTGTGAGAGATATGCTTTTTGCTGATGATGTTGCTATGACTTCACACACTGAGCATGAACTTCAATGCCTCATGGACAGGTTCTCCCAGGCCTGCAAAGACTTCGGACTGACGATCAGCCTGAAAAAGACCAACGTGCTGAGTCAGGATGCGGAAATTGCACCTCTCATTCACATCAATGATTATCAACTCGAAGTCGTGCACCAGTTTACATACCTGGGATCCACCATCAGTGACAATCTGTCGCTCGATGCCGAAATCAACAAGCGCATCGGCAAGGCTGCTACAACACTGGGACGCCTCACCACCCGTGTCTGGGAGAACTCAAAGCTGACAACTCCAACAAAAATGGCAGTGTACAATGCCTGCATCGTCAGCACTCTCCTCTATGGCAGCAAAACATGGACAACATCCTTCCGGCAGGAGCGCAAACTCAACCACTTTCACATGCGCTCACTTCGTCGAATTCTTGGCATTCATTAGAGTGACAAAGTTTCCAAACGCCCAAGTTCTTGAGCGTGCAGGACTTCCCACCATGCTCACACTACTCAGACAATGCAGACTCTGATGGCTTGGTCATGTGCGTAGGATGGAAGAAGGACGTATTCCAAAGGACCTCCTCCTTTTTATGACTCTGTGGTAGCCTCTGCAATCCTCTACGCTGCCATCTGCTGGGCCCCAGGCAGCACAGAGCGGGACAGAAAGAGACTGAACAAGCTGGTCAGGAGGGCCAGCTCTGTCCTCGGCTGCCCACTGGACTCTGTGGAGGAGGTGAGTGAGAGGAGGATAGTTGCAAAGCTCACATCCATCCTGTTCAACATCTATCACCCACTGCACCAGACTGTAGAGGAGCTGAGTAGCTCCTTCAGTGGACGACTGAGACATCCTCAGTGCAGGAAGGAGCGCTACCGCAGGTCGTTCATTCCCACCGCTATCAGACTGTACAACGCCACTTTGTAACTGTCTGTGAAAATACTGGTTATGTGCAATAAAAACCCCGCGCACTTTAATCAACCACATCTACCCCACTGACTGTGAACCATATCAACCCATCTCTGCCCTCAGATACATTACACTTTAATATAGGCCAGTCTATAAAGTTGCTCCATTCTTTTCTTTTATTGTTTATTAATTTATACTATTTATGTATCTACTTATTTATTTACTTATATAATATATATGTATGTGTGTATGTTTGTATTTGTATCTATTTTTGCACCCCCTACTGATGGTACCTCAAGAGCCTGCAACAGTGAATTTCTCCATTGTGAGATTAATAAAGCTGTATCTTATCTTATCTTATCTTACAGTGAATTAGCCTCAGGCAAGAGAAGTGTTGGCCGGCCTCACTTGCAATACAAAGATGTCTGCAAGCGTGACATGAAAGCCCTGAACATCAACACCGAGAACTGGGGAGAGGTAGCAGTTGACCATAGCAAATGGCGCACTACTCTCCAGAAACAACTCAAGATTGGAGAAGAAAAGATCCATGCCATTACCAGGGAAAAAAGAGCCAAGCAGAAGCCTTGCACTCCAGCCATACCATCAAACTACACTGCTCCAGATGCACTCGTGATTGCCACTCCCACATTGGTCTTGCCTGCCACAGTTGGAAGTGCCAATAAAATTTGACTCTCTAACACGCAAAATCCATAGTTGGCAATGACTGACGGAGGCCTACTACTATATATATATGTGGTGAAGAAGGACATGAAGGCAGTTGGTGTAAGAGAAAAAGATGCAGAGGATAGGGTGAGATGGAGGCAGATGATTCGCTGTGGCGACCCCTGAAGGGAAAAGCCGAAAGGAAAAGAAGATACACATATATGAAAATAAATAGTATAAAAATAATATACAATAAAAAATAAATTAAAAAAACTTTGTAGACTGGCTGATATGCAAGTGTACATGTATCTGAGGGTAGAGTAGATGGATTGATATGGTTCACAGTCAGTGGGGTAGATGTGGTTGATTAAAGTGCACGGGGTCTTTTATTGCACATAACCGGTTAATTCACAGACAGATATAAAGTGCCGTTGTACAGTCTGACAGCAGTGGGGACGAAAGACCTGCGGTAGCGCTCCTTCCTGCACTGAGGATGTCTCAGTCGTCCACTGAAGGAGCTGCTCAGCTCCTCTTACAGTCTGGTGCAGTGGATGAGAGCTGTTGTTCATGATGGATATGAGCTTGGCTATCATCCTCCTCTCACCCACCTCCTGCACAGAGTCCAGTGGGCAGCTCAGGACAGCGCTGGCCCTCCTGACCAGCTTGTCAGTCTCTTTCTGTCCCACTCTGTGCTGCCCGGGGCCCAGCAGTCAGCAGCATAGAGGATTGCAGAGGCTACCACAGAGTCATAAAATGTCCTGAGCAGAGGTCTGCATACTCCGAAGGACTTAAGTCTCCTCAGAAGGTGGAGCGACTCTGGCCCTTCTTGTACAGGGTGTGAGTGTTGTGGGACCAGTCCAGTTTATTGTTGAGGTGAACGCCCAGGTACTTGAAACTGTCCACTGTCTCAATGTCCTGTCTCTGGATGTTCACCAGTGAGGGTGTTAGTGTGCTTCTCCTGAAGTCGACCACCATCTCCTTCGTCTTACTAGTGTTCAAACACAGGTGGTTATGCTCACATCAGTCCACAAAGTCGACGATGACTGACCGGTACTCCAGCTCATTCCCCTCTGACACACGGCCCACGATGGCGGAGTCGTCAGAGAACTTCTGGAGGTGGCAGCTGTCCGTGTTATATGTGAAGTCTGAGGTATAAATGGTGAAAAGGAAAGGTGAGACGACGGTGCCCTGGGGTGCCACCGTGCTGCAGACTACCACCTTTGACTCACAGCTGCGCAGCCACACGTACTGTGGATGGTCAGTGAGGTAGTCGATGATCCAGGCAGCAAGATGTTCGTCCACTCCCGCGTCCTCCAGTTTCCCCCGCAGAAGCGCCAGCCTGATGGCGTTGAAGGTGCTGGAGAAGTCAAAGAACATGACCACAGCACTGCCGGCGATCTCCAGGTGGGTGAGCGCCCGTTGCAGAAGGTAGATGACGGTGTCTTCTACCCCAATGTTGGGGTAGTAGATTAATGTAAAATGTTGTAATGATTAAGAAAAACTTCAAGTTTTACTCATTTTTATTGATAATAAAATATAAACATTATACAGCATATACTTTTGTAAAGCACTCGTATCAGTCTTTTTCAATTATTATTCCAGTACAGTACCTAAGTTAATTTTGAGAAAGTTTGTGCGTGAGATTTTATGTTCTGTAGCATGTTTAACAAACAATACTAGAAGGATAAACTTTATTACGCTTCATACCCTTTTACATTGAACTTGGAGTGACGTCTCCAAGATGGTGCTGCCTAGAGGGCGACGTCGCGGAGTTCTCAGAGTCAAATTGTTTCTTTGTTCCTTTTAATTTGTTTCATTTGTAGTTTGCCTGTTATTTACAACAAATAAAACAAATTAAAAGGAACAAAGAAACAATTTGACTCTGAGAACTCCGGGACGTCGCCCTCTAGGCAGCACCATCTTGGAGACGTCACCCAACTTCAATGTAAAAGAACACGAAGCGTAATAAAGTTTATCCTTTTGGTATCGTTTGATAAACATGCTACAGAACATAAAATCTGATGCACAAACATTAACTTAGATACTGTACTGGAATGAGATTTCCTTTGTGATTTTTCCCTTTATAGGGGTCGCCACAGCGAATGATTCACACGTTTAATTTGGCATAGATTTTTACGTTGGATGCCCTTCCTGACACAACCCTTTAGCAAGGAACAGAAACACACTGACGGCTTTGCAGCCTACTGATACTGTACTGGAATAATAACTGAAAAAGACTTTAATACAAAAGTTCAGAGGAAACTGTCGTTTCTTCAGGAGAAATTCTTATTTTTTCAGAAGGCTGCAAAGCCGCGTGTTTTTGTCCCATGCTAAAGGGTCATCATCTCAACCAATCAGCAGAAAGGAGGCCAGCCATTGGCTGAATGTGAGTGACATGTCAGTTGCTCGGCAGTCCGCGAATACTCAAACCGTGAGTGCAAAAACGCGACTAGTCAAGGGCCTACTGTCTTAACTGCATTTAGTCTGAGCTGCACAGCCAAACCCCTCAGCCGGAGCGAGTACAAAACATAGTTTTAGAGTGATAAAGTTAGAGCTTTACAAACCAAAGAAACGATGATGTGATGTCAGTTAATCCACTGGCACAGAAGTAAGCGTGCTTTTGTTTATTGGGAGTAAATGAGAATAATGAATTCAGGTGTGTGCTACCCAGCAGCTCAGCCACAGTGGAGAGTAAACAGTCAGTTAGAGGCACAGCGCCAAAATCAAAGCCTCTTCCTAGAGGCAGCACGAGAGAAAATAATTGAGAAGCACTGAGCTAGAGGCAATATGAACAGACAATTAACCTATGGGCATGTCTTTGCACTGTGGGAGAAAATTGGAGTATGCAGAGGAAACCATGAAAGCACAAAGGGAATACGAAAATACAGAAACACACTCACTGAGTCTGGAATTCAATCTCAGGAACAAATATCAAGACTTACTTTCTACTTGTCTCACTTTATTTTTGTGTTTGTGGTTGGAGCAGTGGAAGATGCGATGTTTCAAGTGGGCTATGAGCAGACACCACAGTGATACTTTGTTTACGCATTCTGAAAGAAGAAAGGGGCAAAAGTTCATGCTGGCAGACTGTCAGGTATCGGATATCCATCCTGTCTGAGAAAATACCTCAGCATTCCCCCTTGGCTTCAGAAGCTCGTGCAAAACATTCCTTCATCACTTTTTCTTTAACTCATTTCACACTACACGTCAAGAAATGCAAAGATCCATCTTCCTACAGTGGGGAAGAACTCAACAGAAACATGGGCAAGAAGTTTTGGAAGGAGCGTAATGATCGTCCTGCAGTGTCGTTCCTTTAATCGAATTTTATTAGGTTTAAAATCATAGAGACTCACGGGGAGATTAAAAGAGCTGGAGCATCTGGAATCATCCTCGTGACTTCCCAGGGGATTCCCAAACACACATGTACCGGTAAAGATCATTCACAACTGGCTTTCTTCCCTTTTATCAAGCAGTTATCACTCCAGAGATCTGGGAGATTCTTCTGTGTAGTTTTATGAAGGATTGTTGGAGGAAGTTTGCACTCTCTGATTACTGTTTTGTTTTCATAATCTTGATTAACACACTCATTGACTCATTTTCCAAACCACTTTATCCTATTAGGGTTGTGGGGAGACTGGAACCTCTCTCAGCTGTCTCAGGCAAAAGAAGGGAACACCCTGAACAGCTCACCAGAGTATCACAAACCTAACACATACACACAACCATTCACACTCAGTCCTAGGGGAGAAGTATCCAGAGGAAACCCATGCAAGCCAGCACGAGGAGAAGGTGCCAACTTCACACAGAAACACCCTTGCTGAGCCTGGGACTTGAAACCATGACCTCCTTGGACGTGTGACAAAAATGAAAAAGTCTGGAGTCGGATATGAAATATATATTTTATCACAACCATATATTTTCTAAGTATCAGTACAAAGTATATTTGACGTAGTGACAGTTTCATCATATTAAAGATTCTGTCCAATGAAATAAACAAAACAGAATATAAAAAAATGTTACAGATACTCTTAAATCAAAAAACAAGTTCAGGAATGTTTTCAGAATAAACCAAATAGCTCACACAGTACATTAAATCTGGTTACTCCCCATCTGAGTGAATCCTTAATACCTGACCCAGGATCAGTTCTAAATTCATCCTCTGTACAATAGAGGACAGAACTGGAAATAAAATAACCTGATCACAGATCAGTGCTTTAAACCACGTCACGCTATAAACAACGTACGATACGGCGACATGTTCCTGGCAAAAGACGGGAATCCTAGTGTGCCGGCTGAGTGTGCCAATAGATACGCTCTGACTTTCATAAGCAAAATAACACCGGAGTACATCATCAGATTCCAAATCACAGTGTTTGAGAAAAAAAAAGAAATGAAGCCGGCATTCACATTGTACAACAAAACTGACCCAAACTGCTTCATCCTACTAAGGCTGCGATTAGGCTGGAGCCTATCTCAGCCAGCTCTAGGCAAAGGTGGGGTACACCCTGAACTGCATGGCAGATAATCAGAGTGCTAAAACACACACACACACACACACACACACACACACACACACAAACAACCATTCACACTCCCACTCACACTTAGGGTCAATTTGGAACAGTAAATGTTATTCGACCGTAGGAAAAAACCGGTGTACCTGGAGGAAACCCATGCAAGCATGGGGAGAACATAAAAACTCCACAAAGAAATGCCCTCACAGAGTCTGGGACTCAAAGCCAGGACCTTCTTGAGTGTGTTAACCACTACACCACCATGACGGTCAAGTTAAATTTACTTGAACTAAATTAACCTTCGTTTGTGCTAACACATTATGTACCTGTTTCTTCTGGTCCGTAAAAAAAACCCATTTCACTATGACTCGAGCCATAAAGCAACCTCAGAAATGTTTATAACAAATTTGACCTTTTTTGCTTGAGGACGTTGTAAATATTCGCCAACTCTTTTCAAACTAGTTTGAGGTACGATCACACTGTTTCATACACGTATTAGCATCATAAGATAAAATTCACAGAGATGAATTCATGACTGTGTGAGCAGCTGCCAAACAAACAAACCACACATGAGCATCATTAAAATAATCTCTATTTACATGCCTAAAAACAGACTGAAGCCATAAAGCTTTTGACCATGCATTGTTTAAGGAAACTAGCACAAACACAAAATCTCACACCTCTTTATCCTCTTTTTTGTAATTTTCCCCTTAGGCTGCTTTAATTTATCATTCACCTGCACTTAAAAAAACAAACACAAAACAAAGCTTATGTAAGTATATATATATATATATATATACTATATACACACACACACACACTTAACTTTAAGCACAAAGTTCATGAGGCAGCTGAACATATAACCTGTTTATATTTACACACACACACACACACACACACACACACACATACATATATATATATATATATATATATATAGATAGATAGATAGATAGATAGATAGATAGATATACACAGACGCTCCCAAGCTTACGAACGAGTTAGGTTCCGGATGGCTGTTTTGTTAGATAAATTTGTTAATAAGTTGTTACAGGGCATTCTTTAGAGGGGAACGTATGTTTAAACCTTGTATAAGTAACCTATACAAGTCTGTACTGTATACACATACACACACACTCTCTCTCTCTCTCTCTCTCTCGCCCTCTCCATAATCATCTGTGCAATATCAATATCATTATGTCCGCTGATTAAACTCCTGGTTCCTCTCAAGCACAGCACAGCGGATCTGATCAGATTTCCAGAGAGTTTCACTCTTATCCAGTTTATTATAATACTGGAATCAATTTGTTTCTTCTTTAAAGTTTTGGCAGTTCAAAAATGTATTGATAAAAGTGAAACTCTGTAAATCTGATCAGATCCACTGTGCTGTGCTTGAGAGAAACCAGGCGTTTAAACATGGAAGCTGATCAGTTCATTTGTCCAGTTGTCGTGTCGCCTGTGTGTGTGTGTGTGTGTGTGTGTGTGTGTGTGTGTGTATGTGTTTATGTGTGTGTGTGTGTGTGTGTGTGTGTGTGTGTGTGTGAGAGAGAGAGAGAGAGTGAGAGAGAGAGAGAGAGAATATGCTTTCAATTAAACTGAGCTCAAGAGCATCATTACACTGCACAGTCAGTTATGTAATAACACCACGAGAGAGAGAGAAAGAGAGAGAGAGAGAGAGAGAGAGATTGTATACAGTATAAACTCGTATCGGTTACTTATACAAGGTTTAAACATGCATTCCCCTCTAAAGAATGCCCTGTAACAACTTACGAACAAATTCTTCTGACGAACGGCCGTCTGGAACCTAACTCGTTCGTTAGCTGGGGAGCGTCTGTATATATAACCTTATATATTAGATAGATAGATAGATAGAGAGAGAGAGAGAGAGAGAGAGAGAGAGCACACTCCCTATTATATTTACACTCATATCTGAGAAATACTGACAAAACTATTACCATGGACTGCGGAGGAAGTGTGTTCCACACATAGCTGTCGCGATTAAACCTGGCCAGCTGTGTTTATATTTTCCCAAACATAGTGTGGGATTCAAAGATGATTAGCGGCATGTGTAGAGACTTAATGTTAGCAAGATTAGTGGTAATTTTCCATTTCCTACATGTCCATTATTAAAGCAAACGACTCAAGGAAATAACAATACGATGACATCACCACGACTCTTCCGTTAATACTCGTCAGCTTGCTGTAAAACTACAAACTACATCCGCTAGCCTAGCGTTAGCTAATTTAAATGTTAGCATGTACATTATTTCTGATGCAAATTCTCTGATGAGCTTGAGAGAACCATGGGAGAACTGTGGGAGCTTGAGAGAAACATTGCAGAGATATATTTTGCTGGTGTTAGCCAAGTTTATGTAGCACAGGCGTCTGTTAATGTAGGTATTGAGTGGAGTAAATGTTGATTGAATAAATTTACCAAAGATATTTTGTATTTTTAGTGAAAGACAAAAAATTTAGGAGTGCATAGTAATTTCAGGAAATATTTTTCAGGTGTTTGCTGTTTTAACATAAATAATCTTGGGGTATTCTATTGGGGTATTTCTGTACCCCAATAGAACTAAAATTATTTTTAAAAAGTTCTCCTCATCCTTAAGTTTCACTTTTACACAATGAAGGCACCTATGGTTTCCCCTCAGGGCTCAGTGGTTTCTTCTAATAAGACAACAACAGGTGAGAGGATAACAAATGTAAAAAATCAAACCATATGATGAGAAACCCGAGAAGGAGCCTGAAATCTGATACGTCGCCGAAAGGAATGTCAGTAAGTCATAAATAAGTGCAATGGGTGTTTGAGAGACCAGAATCACAAAGTTCAAGAGATACCGCATGTTTAGAGTTTTAGTATCCGACATTGAGCTTATTCTTGTTCAGCTCTCGTTCCAGGTTGCCAATGAGTGCATCGATGCTCTCCTGAAGATCTCGCAGGTTCACCCTGTTGCTCAGAACAGGGCTGATCTCCTGAATCCTCATGAACGCCTGATATGTTTGCTCTTTCGCGCTCTGCTTGTTGTGTTCTGTTAGCATCTGATTGTACGACGTTAGCAGTGGTACGTCGGCAACCTGATGTCGTCCTCCAACATTAACTTCTTCCTGCATGTTACTTTTCTGCTCCTCCTCTACTTCTATTTGGACATCTTTATGACTCTCTTGCATTTCATCGTTCTCATCCTCTTGTTCTCCATCCTTGCTGTCGTTCCGCTCCTCTTCGCTTGGCACATCGGCGTAGTCAGCTACTTCTTCCTCCTCAGGGCACATCTGATGCAGATACATCTCTTTGCAGTCGCTCCAGTCTCCAGCGTAGCGGTTGCTTGGACTGTCCAGGCGCCCAGGACGGGGACGTAGTACTCCAGTTATCTCAGAGTTTCTGAGATTTAGCACCTGAGGGCGCTCTTTTCTTCTCCTTACTGGAGCAAGGTGGCCCAGGGCAAGAGTTGAAGGTTTGATATGGACATCTGCTACTGAAACAACAAAGACAATGAAAGATTTAATGCAAAAATAAATGAGATAATAAGCTTAAAAGAGGATTTGTTAGCATGACATGGTATAGTATATGCCAGTACAGAACTCAAAAGAAAATAATATGTGGACAAGCATGCATCTGAAACACACACAACATGAACATTTTTTCAAATAAAACAAGAATTTCAGCTATTAACTACCCTGCTCATGTCAATTCTCTTAAAAACAAGGTAAAAGGCTTCAAAAAAAAAAAAAAAAAAAAGACAAGCTCCTATCATTTTACATTCTAATAAACATGTGTGATTAGAAACTTTTGTGACACTTCTGTGAGGTAAAGATTCTGAGGTAAAAATCAGCAGATCTAAAGTTAGCGTTAAAAGCGTCATGATGTGTATACTCATCATCTTTCCCTGTACTAAATTACAAGCTGAAGGCACAAAAATCCAAATAATTTCCTTTCCCATTACCTGCCTATCTCATCCAAGTCAAGCTAATCTCTCTGCCTGCAGTAGTCGCTTCCTACATGGAAAAGCGATGACACAAAAACAATTAGCATATATCTATTAAAACAGGTATGATTTGTTTGTTTTTTTCTTCTAGAATTTACCATCATCATAAAATAACACTTTTTAGATATTTCACTGCTCATGATATCTTTTTCCTGAGGTAATAATATTGAGGACTTTAGCATGCTAATTTACAATAAATTTACATAATTTTATTTTAAGTCTTTCTCTTATAATCAAGGAGAAGGCACAATGTATTACACCAGGGGTCCCCAAACTTTTTCCTGTGAGGGTTACATAACTGTTTACTTCTCTGATGGGGCAGGGGCAGTTTGTAACAGAAAAAGTGCAAGGATCACAGGGGTACCAAAAGTAAACATTTATTGTTTTCCAGAAAGCCACACGTGACCGAATATGAATAACTCTTTCCGGTATCTTCACAGTAAAAAGTCAGGAAATAAATAGTCAAATAACCTTCTCTGGGTTCTTCACAGAAAAAAATATTTCATTAATTCATTAATTTTCTGAACTACTTAATCCTAACTAGGGTTTAGGGGACGCTAGTGTCCATCTCATCCGACTCTGGGCGACAGGAGGGTACACCCTGGACAGCTCGCCAGGCCATCGCAGGGGCAGCACGCACACAAACATTCATACACACATTCACACCTATGGGTAATTTGGAACAGCCAATTAACTTATTGTGCAAGTTTTTGGACTATGGAGGAAACTGGAGTACCCAGAGGAAACCCACGCAAGCACAGGGAAACACGTAAGCACGGGGAAACATGCAAAGTCCACACAGAAACGACCGAGCTGGGAATCAAACTCAGGACCTTCTGGCTGTGAGGTGGACATGCTAATCACTACACCACCATGCCATCATCATCATCATCTTCTTCTTCTTCTTCCACTTAGTCCAGGGTCAGATCACGAGGACAGCAGCCTAAGCAATGTGGTCCAGATGTCCCTCACTCCAACCACTTCCTCTAACTCTCCGGCGGGACACAGAGACATTCCCAGACAATCCAAAAGACATAGTCCCTCCAACATGTTCTAGGTCGACTCCAATGTTGCTTGCCGGTTGGACATGCCTGAAACATCACACCAGGGAGGCATTTTTACCAGATGCCCGAGTCACCTCAACTGGCTCCTCTCAATGCAGAGGAGCAATGGTTCTACTCCAAGCTCTCCCCAGATGTCTGAGCTTCTCACCCTATCTCTAAGGGAGAGCCTCGCCACCCAGCGAAGGAAGCTCATTTCAGCTGCTTGTATCTGCAATCTTGTTCTTTCGGTCACTACCAAAAACCCGTGACCATAGCCGAGGGTTGGAACGTAGATCGACTGGTAAATTGAGACCTTTACCTTGCGGCTCAGCTCCCTCTTCACCACGACGGACCAGTACAGGCTCCGTATTACAGCAGAGGTTGCAGCGATCCATCAGTCATCTTCATCAATCCATCTCCCGCTCCATCCTTCCCTCCATCCTGATTTTTATCCCGGCCATTTTGCACTCAACTGCGAATCGCTCCAATGAGAGCTGGAGGTCCCAGCTTGATGAAACCAAAAGGACAATGTCATCCGCAAAAAGCAGAGACAAGATCCGATAGCTACCAGTGCCTCGGCTGCACCTAGAAATTCTGTCCATAAAAATTACGAACAGAATCGGTGACAAAGGACAGCTGTGGCGGACTCCAACCCTCACTAGAAATGAATTCAACCTGTTGTTACCAATACGGACCAAACTCTGGCTCTGGTGATACAGCGATCGAATGGCCTGAGGGAACGGGTCTGAAACTGTACTCCCGAAGCACGCCTCACAAGATAGCCCGAGGGACACAATCGAAAGCCTTCTCGAAATCCACAGAACACATGTGGACAGATTGGGCAAACTCCCATGCCCACTGCAAGATCCTGTGGAGCGTATAGAGTTGGTCAAGAGTGCCACGGCCAGGACGAGAACCACATTGTTTCTCCTGAATCAGAGGTTTGACTATCAGTTGGATCCTCCTCTCCAGTACCCCTGCATAGACTTTCCTGGGTAGGCTGAGGAGTGACACTCCATGACAATTGTAACTACCACCCCGGCTTGCCAATCCAGAGTTACAGCCCCTCATGACCACGCAATGTTGCACAGACATGCGAACCAAGATAGTCCTACAACATCCAGAGCCCTGAGATATTCAGCGTGGATCTCATCCACCCCTGCAGCCTGACCACTGAGGAACTTTTTGACTACCTATGTGACCTCAGCTCCAGTGATCAGCCAGTCCTCAGCCCCACCCAAACCCCCAGGGTCTTCCTCCTCCACAGAGGGCGTGTGTTGGTGGGATTGAGGAGGTCCTCAAAGTACTGTATTCTTTCCACCTCCTGATGACATCTCCACTCGAGGTGAGCAGCTCCCCACTTCCACTGTAGACAGTATTTGTGGAGGACTGCTTCCCCCTCCTGAGGCATCAGATGGTGGTCCAGAACCTTTCTGAGGCCAACCGGTAATTGCTCTCTAGGCCTTCACCAAACTTCTCCCATGCCCGAGATTTTGCATCAGTGACAGCTCAGTCTGCAGCATGTTTAGTCTGCTGATACCTGTCTGCTGCCTCAGGAGTCCCACTGGCCAATGAGACCTGATAGGCATCCTTTTTCAGCTGAACATCCCCCATTCATCACAGGTGTCCACCACCGGGTTTGGGGGTTACCACCACGACAAGCACCGATGACCTTCCAGCCACAGCTATTGGTGCCGCCTCAGCAATGCAGGCTTAAAACATGGCCCATTCAGATTCCAAGTCACCCACCTCCGTTGGGATGTGGTTGTAGCTCTGCCGGAAGTGGGAGTTAAAGGCCTCTCTGACAGGAGACTCTGCCAATCGTTTCCAGGAGAACCTAACTACACGCTTGGGCCTGCCAGGTCGGGAGGGCATCCTCTCCCGCCATTGGAGCTCGCTTACAACCAGGTGGTGATCAGTTGACAGCTCAGCTCCCCTCTTTTTTTACCTGATTGTCCAGAATGGGGACCCTGGTGACCCACATCTGGGCAAGGGAAGCTTTGTCCTTGATTTTTCTTTCTTCATCATAGAGCTCTTTTGAACTGTACTTTGTCTTGACCTTTACCTAGGAAGTGTTTGCTTTGGGTGACCATACCAGGGGCATAATGCTCTGGACAACATAGCCCCTAGGATCATTAGGACTTGCAAACCCCTCTACCATAATCAGGTAGCGATTCAAGGAGGGGTGCAAGATAACACTATTTGTGAAATAAATCATAACCAAATAACCCTCTCTGGCTTCTTCACAATAAATAAAGTCCATGGAACATTAACTTTCTGTTGTGCCATGCAATCTTAACAGGTAAAAGTTCAGCTTCAGTGCATCTGGTGATTGTACTTGGCGACAGACTAATGGCAAAGACATATTTCTTTCCGGGTCACACCTCCTCTGCGCCAACATTCGAACATTTTTTGACAAATTCTCCATCAGTGAAAGGTTTACTGCTGCTTGCTATTGGTTGAGCA
This sequence comes from Plotosus lineatus, assembly GCA_024760905.1. NCBI lineage: Eukaryota > Metazoa > Chordata > Actinopteri > Siluriformes > Plotosidae > Plotosus > Plotosus lineatus. Next base: position 57,973,121 of record CM045731.1, on the reverse strand, counting down.
ACCCGAAAGCTTGCCTGAGTGGATGACTGGTCCAGCTGTGCTTGGTGTACAAATGTATTCTGCTGACCTAACAGTCCGCGTTTTAGCTTTGAGAGTTTGTCTGCTCACAGTTGGCCTTGCAAGCTATCATACTTGTCTTTGTGACAGGATTCATAGTGTTGGTGTAAATTGTATTCTTTGAATCCCGCCACCACCGCTTGACAGATGAGACCAACAGCCTTTTCTTTGCATTGAAAAATAAGGAAAATAATTTGTCCACTGCAAGTTAAATGCCTGACAATCGGAATCAATTTTTTTCTTACCTAACCTTTTCACCAGTATTCTGTTCTATTTGACAGGGGCCAGTCTAGGATTTTTTTCTCGGGGGGCACGGATAGGGGCACAGATTGCATAAGGATGGAATAGAATGTCACCTGCTAGACATGTGTTAGTCTTGATTGCATGACCAGACTGAAAAAGAAAATCATAATGTGTCTCTGGTATTGTTCAGGGGGCCGGGCCAGACTAAATTATCTTGATTAGCTAATGAGTTTGTTTTTCCCTGGTTAAATCAATTTTTTGGAGCATTAACTTTTAACAATTAGCACAGGAGCTTTGGCAATGTGTGTCAAATCATGCTGTTAGCAAAAAGTTGCTAGCAAGAAAAAATATTTTTAAATGATTTTTAAGATTTATTACATTATTTTTAAAAGCTATGATTATAAATGAATTTTATTATATTAGCATTAGTGAAGTATCCTTCGTAATGTTTCTGTTTTAAACACAAGGAGAATGTAAAAGTAATAGTAATTACACACTATTGGTTTAGGTCAATGTGGGGTTCTTGTGTAAACTAAACTCACACACACACACACACACACACACACACATGGCTGTGGCCCAACAGGCTAAAAATACTCTCACACCCACATTCTAGATGCTGTTTTTTCCCCCTTCCTTCTCTGTCGTCCATTTTGTGCTAAACAAACCCAGACTGTCCAATTCTTCTTCAGCCATCAAACCTACAAAATTATACACCTATCCTTGCACTAACCCAGGGCCTTTTTTACCACCTCCCAACTACCTTTGTTGTGTTTCTGTAGAAATGTGCCCTCTGGGAGGATTTAAATAAGGCGCAAGTGTCTCAAGGTGAAGTGGCTAAGCACAGGACTATAGGTTAGGTCAGGAATGCGCGTAATTATAGAGTGAGTAAATTGCATTTTTTTTCTTGCTCGAAGTGTAGCCAAGGGACAGTAACTTTATATAGTGCCTTTAGCAAAACACGCAAGACAAACCTCAGAGAGAGTATCAGAAAGGAGACTTGGATTAAAGCTAAAGAGGAGCAAAAGAATGACGGGGAAGAACGACGCTGCACATAACATAGATAAACATACATAGCTGTTTCTCTTTGAGCTCTAAAATACAGAGAACACTATTTTATTTGCGCTCTTACATATGTTCACCGTTTTGTGCTCACATTGTTTATCTGGTAATTAGCTCATTCTCGGGCAGCTAATAAGTCAGTGTTATTAATTTTAACTCACAATCAGACAGTCATTATGTAGATTTTACCTCATAAAGAACAGCAAATACTATAACCTAGCAATATCTCTAACAACTTAGCTTACAGACTATTAGCACACAGCTAACAGCTGACAATACAATTAGCATTATTAGTTCAAACGCAATCAGACTATCATTATGTAGCTTTTACCTTAGAAAATAAATACAATCATCTAGCAATACAGTATTACTAACATGATAGCTCACAGACTGCTAGCTCACAGCTAACAAGACGATTATCATTACAAGTTTTTAGCTAGCAGTCTGGCTAGCATTATGCAAATTTTACCTCAGAAGGAATAGCAAATACTATGACAGAGATATCAAAGAACAGAATTCTTGTTCTTATTCTTTAAAAAAAGAGCATTCTTGGAATTCTACCATGACATTGGAAAAGCTAAATATATTTAGCATTGCAGTGAGAATGCATCAAAAGCATTGGAATTCTGCACGAAGTTACTCCAAAGTATTTTTCATAGATTAGGGGAGCTCCTAAAAATGCTGCCTATTTAAGGGGACAGGATTCCTCATATGGTCTCAGGCATCCAGAGTTTGGGTTTAATTTACAAACCCCCCACCCCCAAACCCCCCCCACACACACACACACACACACACACACACACACACACATGCTGATGGAGAAGGTCAGGCTGTTTGATCCTGTATATGTAACCAGATCTGTTTGCACTATGTTTAGAAACCATGGGTGTATCAAAGAGACTTCAGGAACGAGACCACAGAGATGAAACTTGAGCTGCGATATTTTTTTGTCTTTCGTATTACAGTTTCAAATCTAACATGCTCGTTGCTAAACCAGGGTTTATACACTTTTACAGCATGTGAGCTACTTACAAAATGACCAAGTCAAAATGATCTTCCAACTATGAGATTTCCTTTCGGCTTTTTCCCTTTATCAGGGGTCACCACAGAAAATGATTAGCACGTTTGATTTGGCATGGATTTTTACGTCGGATGCCCTTCCTGTCACAATCCTTTAGCAAGGGACAGAAACATGCTGACAGATTTGTAGTCTACTCTTTACGAAAGACAATAGAGAGTGAGAGACATGACCCGCCTTTGATAACCCAGTTAGCTGCACTGGCGGGGCAGTGACAACCCTGTGGAGAGTGGGACTCGATCCTCCAACCCTTGGATCAGTGATCCAGCACCTATACCACTAGACCACCACTGCCCCAACTACCAACTATGTCTGTCTGTCTTCCTTTCGGCTTTTTTCCCTTTTACTCGGGAGTCACCACAGCGAATCATCTGATTTGCACATTTGATTTGGCAGAAGTTTTTACGTCGGATGCCCTTCCTGTCACAACCCTTTTTAGCAAGGCACAGAAACACGCTGACGACTTTGCAGCCTACTCTTTATGAAAGTCAGCAATGGTTCTTTTACATGCCTCTCACCATAGACAGTGAGAGACATGGCCTGCCTTTGATAACCCAGTTAGCTGCACTGGGGGGTATAGTGACAACCTTGTGGAGACTGGGACTTGAACCCCCAACCTTTGGATCAGCAATCCAGCGCCCTATACCACTAGACCACCACTGCCCCTAAAACTACCAACTACCAACTATAAAGTTGCAAGACATTTATTTATTCATAAATATATTGAATTCTTTATATGAACCATATATGTTAGCGTACTGCACCTTGTAACTGCGTGAACCGATATTGCTCAATACTACTGCATACATTTCTTGTCATTAGCTTGCTCTCCTGACTTGCACTGAATGGAATTCCTTGTTCTTAATGATTGAGTGACTCACCCAGAACGGAACTATAGTGGCTGCCTTTGCTTTAGAAGTTAGCTAGCAAACGCACTTTGAAAATGACATAGTAAAAAAAAAAGAAAAGTCCATCATTCATTCCATATGAAAGCTCACCCACTCATTTTTATACGCTTAAGTTTAGAAGACATAAATTGGAGGCTAACCCACTAGCTTATTAGAACATGCCGTTATGTGCACATAAGCAGTAACACTGGTGTCAGAAAAGGTCAGATTGGTCAGACTGACTGTCAACCAAGTGACAAATTTTATAGTGGGCATATTAGACTGACGTCCAGGTTTTAATGCCATGCGATCCACCCGCACTACCTTTGCGATCAACCGGTAGTTCGCGATCGACATATTGGGTACCATGTGCTAGTCCGTCATAATGCAATATATTGGTACACAGACACCATCTTCCAGCCCAGTGCATCTTACCAGGCCAAAGCTGCAGCAGGTAGTGGAGAACTTCAATGTGCTTCTTAAAATGCAGAGCGCTGGCTAGCTCTTCCGAGTCCATGAACACGCGGTTAGCGAGGCCCGAAGCATCCTGTCTCTGACTGAGCAGCACGGGTCCAAAACACACGGCCAGGTTCTGACATGTCATCTTGTTTACCTCGTGATATGATGCGACAAGCTTCAGGTGATCCAGAAGTTTCTTCAGAGTCATCTACAAGAAGAAAAAAAAATGTATAATGAAGTAACACAACGACTAGCTTGGTATTGGTAGAATACATTGGCTATGGGATATATACAATTGTGCAAAAAAAAAAAACATTAAACAAACACAAAACAAAAAAACCCCAAAATCTTACATCAAAACTGGATACATTGTTGCATCTGTGTGTGCACGCATCTGCACGTGTGCGTGCATGCGCGCACGTATGTATGTATGTATGTATGTATGTATGTATGTATGTATGTATGTATGCATGTCATTGGGGTGGCGGGGTGGAAAAATCTTCCACCAACAGGAGAAGTAAGGCGTCTCCTTCCCTCCGCTAGCCTGTGGGAGATCCTTGGGCAAGTTCGAGCACCCACTTAGCCCCCTGTGCCATGGTTTCGGTGAAGTCACGGAGATTTCATGGCACGAATTTTTCTTGTTGCCTTGCGGGCTGGCCTTGAATGGCTAAGGCTAAGGGAGTAAACCCCGACAGAAAATCCGGAGTGGAGCCCCGTAGGCGGTTGGAAGGCATATCTCGTCCCTTTCCGGCAACTCCTGCACCCTCGATGAGTCTCCAACTGTCTTGCCGTGGGATCAGGCTCATCAGGACGAGAGAGTGAGGCTGGTGCTACGCAAGCCTCCTTCACTTTAATCCAAGTTCAGCACAAGTCATGGCAACACCACCATGGACAACCCTTTACCCTCAAAGTCCTGTAGCGATGGGGGAATGGCGAAGCAGCAGGTGCGGAATCACTGGAAGCTGTAGCTGCAATCCTGCACACAGGCGGCTCAGGCCATATGGTCGTTCTTCTCTGATCGGGACAGCAGCAAAGTTCGGCAGCCCCCTGAGCAGCCCCCTGAGCAACCAGGCAGCCCTATTTAGGATAGCTCTGCCTGCCTCCGTAGTCTGAGGACAGAGCTAGAAAAGGTGCTCTAAACATAGCCTGTTCCACAACCACCTGGCCAGCATACTGCAGCTGGCGGGTTCCCGTCTTGCGGTCGACATCACAAGAAAATATCCAAGAAAATATTCAAGCTCACCCTTGCATCATGGAAGGTTTGAACTCTTCTCGACTCAACCACCTGTAAGTCAGGGAGACCAGAAAGACGTACAGCCCTCGTAGCCAGAGAACTCACCCGCTACAATGTCGACATCGCAGCCCTCAGCGAAACACACTTTCCCGAAAAAGGCCAGCTCAGTGAGATTGGAGGCGGCTACACCTTCTTTTGGAGCGGCCGCAGCAATGAAGAGCGACATGAGGCTGGTGTTGGATTTGCAATTAAAGACCATCTTGTACAAAAACTTGATTGTATACCAGAAGGCATCAATGATCGCCTCATGAAACTCAAATTACCCCTGGACAGGGGGAGATCCGCAACCCTCATTAGTGCCTACGCTCCCATCATGACAAACTCTGAAGACACTAAGGAGGAGTTCTATAAAGAACTGGATGCCTTCATCTCCACTGTTCCGCAGGCGGACAAGCTCCTACTCCTTGGCATGGGAAGGAGTCCTCGGACCCCATGGAGTAGGGAAATGTAACAGTAATAGTCTCCTCCTGCTCAGAACGTGTGCCACCCATGGCTTAGCCATCATCAACACCATGTTCCGCCTTCCAACCCGTAATAAAACGTCGTGGATGCACCCTCGATCTAAGTATTGGCATCTTATCGACTACGTCATTGTCAGAGCAAAGGACAGGCGGGATGTTCGTGTGACTAAGGCAATGTGTGGTGCTGACTGTTGGACAGACTACCGTCTCATCATTTCTAAGACCAATTTGCATATTCAGCCCAAGAGAAGACCATAAGGCCAGACAGTTGTGAAGAAGCTCAACATCAACAAACTCAAGCTTCCTTCCATTCAAGAAGAACTAGTAGTAAGTTTAGAAAGCCAGCTGACTGAGGCTACCGGAAATGACTGGGACTCTCTGAAGACATCTGTTCATTCTGTTGCCCTACAGCAGGGGTGCTCAATCCTGCTCCTGGAGATCTACCTTCCAGAAGACATTCGCTCCAACCCTAATCACGCCCACCTAACCATCCAATCATCTCATCAAGACCTGACTGGATCTTACATGTCACATGGGCCACATTACTGTTGGAGATAAAGTCATCTGGAAGGTAGATCTCCAGGAGCAGGATTGAGCACCCCTGCCCTACAGGTACTCGGACAAGCTACCAGGAACCACCAGGACTGGTTTGATGAAAATGATGTCAAAATCAGAGCCCTGCTGGAAGAAAAACGCCAACTCTTCAGAGCTCATCAGAGTGATCCCAACTCGGTCTCGAAGAAAGACGCCTACGTCAGTAAGCGCAGACAGGTTCAGATAAATCTCTGCGCTATGCAAGACACATGGCTAAGTAACAAAGCCGACGAGATTCAAGGCTTTGCAGATAGACACGACATGAAACGCTTCTACGATTCACTCAGGTGTGTATTCGGACCACCAACATCAGGCAGTTCCCCTTTACTCAGCGCGGACGTAGCAACACTCATCACCGACAAAAACAAGATCGTAGAGAGAGATGGGCAGAACACTTCAACGGCATTCCAAATCGCCCGTCGTCCATCAATGACGAAGCTGTTCAATGCCTTCCCCAGGTGGACATAAACCCAGACTTGGACATAACTCCATCAGAGGACAAGGTTGCCAAAGCAATCAAGCAGATGTCGACTGGGAAAGCCCCTGGCTCTGATGCCATCCCTGCTGAAGTGTTCAAGACAGGCAGCCCTTCTCTCCTACACAAACTTACAGAGCTATTTCAATCGTTTTGGGAAAGTGAGACCCTCCCTCAAGATTTTAAAGATGTCACAATCGTTCACATCTACAAGAGAGAGGGAAACAAGCGATTGTGTGACAACCACAGAGGGATATCACTTCTCTCTATCGCCAGCAAGATCTTTGTGTTCCTCAATCGTCTCCTGAAACATCTCGAGCAAGGTCATCTCCCCGAGAGCCAATGCGGATTCCGCGTAGGTCGAGGGACTATTGATATGATCTTTGCTGCCCGTCAGATTCAGGAGAAAAGTGTGGAACAAAGTCAAGATCTCTATATCACTTTCGTAGATCTAACAAAAGCCTTCAGCACTGTGAGCAGAGAGGGACTGTGGAAGATCATGTCGAAGTTTGGCTGCCCGGACAGGTTCGTGAAGATTGTCAGACAATTTCACGATGGAATGATGGCCCGTGTTCTTGACGATGGAAACGCCTCCGATCCGTTTCAGGTGTCAAATGGAGTTAAACAAGGCCGTGTCCTTGCCCCTACACTGTTCAGTTTGATGTTTTCGGCGATACTGACCGATGCCTTTAGGGAGACTACCCTAGGCATCCCCATCAAGTACAGGTGTGACATAAAGCTGTTCAACCGCCGACATCTGAAGGCCATCACTAAAGTCAAAGAGACTGTGATTCGTGATCTGCTCTTTGCTGATGACTGTGCCCTCAGTGCCGTCAATGAGCAAGAAATGCAACAGGAAATGGACGCATTCTCGTCTGCCTGCGACAACTTCGGCCTCACCATCAGCATCAAGAAGACTGAAGTGATGTATCAGCTCACCCCAGGAAAACCATATCAGGAACCAAATATCACAGTGAAGCTACAGCGACTTCAAGATGTGGAAAACTTCAGTTACCTCGGCAGCACTCTCTCTTGCTATGCCAACATCGATGCTGAAGTCAGCAACTGCATTGCGAAGGCAAGCAGCGCTTTTGGGAGATTGAAGAAGTTAGTCTGGGAACGATGAGGTATCTCACAATACACCAAGATCAAAGTGTACAGACCAGCCATCTTAACTATACTTCTTTATGGCTGTGAATCTTGGACCATCTACAGAAGACATGAGAAACTTCTCCAGCAGTTCCATCTCCATTGTCTCCGAAACATCTTTTATATCCGCTGGCAAGATAGGATCACAAACACCGGGGTTCTGGAGAGAGCAGACCTCCCCAGCGTTATTACCATCATGCGCAAAGCTCAGACATGATGGGCAGGACACATCTGCCATATGTCAGACTCCAGGATACCCAAGCAGTTACTGTACGGTGAACTCAGTCGTGGTAGCAGGAAAGTAGGAGGCCAGCGCAAACGCTATAAAGACTCCATCAAAGCATACCTTAAGGACTTCAACATCGATGTTGCAACATGGGAAACTGCAGCATTTGACAGACCGCAACCTGATTCACAAAGGTGCCATCCACTCAGAGAATAAACGTTTGAACGCAGCCAAAGATAAAGGTCAAACAAGCAAGGCTCGAGCTGACCAATCTACCAACATGACCCCCTCTCACTGGTGTCCAACTTGTGGCAGGGGTTTTCACGCCCGTATTGGCCTTACAAGCCACCTCCGGACACATCACCCCGCCTCTTAGACACTGTGTTGTTTGTGTTGCTATGGTCATACTCGATATCGAGTCGACGAACGAACAACGAACGAACAAACATTTATGTCATCTTCTTCTCATACAATACCATCTGTATGTGTGTCTACAGACGCTCCCCAGCTTACTAACGAGTTAGGTTCCAGATGAATTTGTTTTTAGGTCGTTAAAGGGCATTCTTTAGAGGGGAGCTTATGTTTAAACTTTGTATAAGTAATCTATACGAGTTTGTACTGTATACAATCTCTCTCTCTCTCTCTCTCTCTCTCTCTCTCTCTCTCTCCCCATAATCATCTGTACATTATCAATATGTTCCATGTTTAAACTCCTGGTTCCTCTCAAGCACAGCACAGCGGATCTGATCAGATTTACAGTTTCACTCTTATCCAGTTCATTATAATACTGGAGTCAATTTGTTTCTTCTTTGAAACTTGGCACGAGTTCAGAAATGTATTGGAGCACGTGTCAGCCACGCCCCTCTGTCTGAGCCTTGTATTTAGTGTACCTCAAGGATAATGTTTAATTATATATATATATATATATATATATATATATATATATATATATATATATATATATATATATATATATATATATATTATATTTATGATATATCTTACTATAGATTTTATTCAATTTCTATTTCTACTTGTTCTTCAATTTCATTTCACTTTTACTTTCTCTTTCGACCTTGGTCTCTGGATATTCGCAAAACAAATGTTGGTAAGTTGGGGAGCGTCTGTATTTATATTTTATTTACATTTTATGTTATTTTTTTATGTTTAATTGCTATTATAAGCATTTAGAGCATTGAATATGTATTTATTGATATTATATACATATACGTGTATGTATACGTCAGTCGGAGGGGTAGGGGTAGGGGGTAATCCTACTTTTGGGATTTTGATGGTCGCGTGGCTGATCTCGGTCCCAATTAACCGCGGAAAGTGAGGGATCCCTGTAAAGTTTAGGTTTTAAAACTTAGCTCTAGGAACTTGGCATACTCTGGTCTATGAATGGTTCTATCATGGTTCTTTGGAAAGTAAATGTCTCGCCGTGGCCTCCTGAAAGTTCTACTTGGAAGCTGTTCTGATGTTTATAATGCATATACAGCTGTCTGGTTTACTTATTTATTTTTGTTGGAAGCTCCAGCAGACTGAAATGGTTCACATGAGTAGATAAAGTGACGGCGGGAGATGAGGGACTCACTGACTGAACACTGGAAATACAACAGTTTGTGTAGTAAACTTTATATCTGAAAGGTTTCAGAAGTTTGTAGTACCTTCTCAACATCAGGCAGTGGTTCTACCAAACCTGCGGCGTACTCTGAGTCCGCCGGGTCATTCTCACAGCCAGCGTTTCCAATCATCAGCGGCCGCTTGGCCATGGCATCCAACACCGACTCGTACAGAGGCTTCGAGATGAGAGGATGAGGCAGCTCCCTCAGGTAGTCTTTAAGAACACCTGAAGAATACAATGAATGAATGAATGAATGAATGAGAGAGAGAGAGAGAGAGAGAGAGGGGAACTTACGGGACACACAACTATAAACAAACAAACTGGCCAATGACTGCATGACATGCATAAAGACTTGTAGCAACCATGTGTTCTGATTAGCTAATCTACTACAAGGATACTATTACATGTATAATTATTACTGACAATGCAGTACCTAGAAAAATTGCTTCTGACATTTGTAAATTGTTCAGCTAACTTCTAAGCTAGCTAGCCAGCTTTTCCAGTTATTCCAGAATTTTTTTGCAAGAAAAGGGACTTGACAGCTATCGGTTCATGTACAATTAATGCTCATAGGATAATTCTTAGAGGTAAACAACTCTTTATAGTACTCTTATAATACAACTCATTCTCATTTATATTCAATATTTGTAATAAAAAAGAGCAAAGGAAAAGAGCAACAGATATGCAAATATGATTATTTCTACAAATACAATTTTAAAGGTAAAGAAAAAAGTTAAAATATGCATGTATAAAATATATAAAACTAATTCTTCTATGTAAATAAAATATAAATTACTCTTAAATAAGCCTCAGATAATATTAGAAAAAAGTAAAGTCTGTTGGGCTTTTTACACCTGAGCCAAGTGGCTCATCAAGCTGGTGCTTATCCCCGGTTTCTGTAGTGTGAAGTGACCAGAAGTTCAACTCCTCCTGGATGGGATGCGAGTATATTTTACTGGTACCCATTTATACTGTTGGGTGAAAAGAGGCACACTTGTGGTTAAGAGGGGTCTGAGCACAGTGGGGGTCTAACTGGGATTTGAACACACAACCTCCTGATCATGAGCACAGCACCGTAACCACTATGCCACCGGCCCCAGACAATATTAGAGCTTTCATATTTTATGTATGTATGTAGATTAGGGTGGCCCTTATATGCAGCAAAAACAATTTTCTGGGAAATTAAACTGTCTCATCCCCTAAATTTGATCCTTTTGGTCTAATGTGTCATACAAAATATTCTGGATATAAAACAAAGTTTAGCCTGTGCTCAAGCCACCTCTTTCACTGCCCATAAGCTCAATGTTAAAGTATCATTGTGTAAGTATTAAAATATGTGAAGTGTTGTTCACCTCTCATATCTTTTTATACAGGTGAAATGGCAAACAATTTGAGATCAAAGAATCAGATCTATTTATAACAAACAGCAAACGCATACAGGAGGTTGTAAACTTGACATTGTTTGTTTTGTTCGGATACTATTATACTTCAAAATTTCATTGTTTCTGAGCATAGCCTAAAAGTGGTTAAATTTTCATGATTTTTTGCATAAAGTGGCTTCTTATTAAATGGAACAAAATGCCGGCATTTTGTATATATATTTTGTGTGTGTGTGTGTGTGTGTGTGTGTGTGTGTGTGTGTGTGTGTGTGTGTGTGTATATATATATATAAGTGCATTTTTATACATTATATATATATATATATATACAGTACTTCAGACTATACATTTTATGTATATATATATATATATATATATATAAATAAAATGCAGCCGTGAGGCGGGGGGGGCACAAACCAGTGTCTCTCCCTCATGCCGGTCCCAAGCCCAGATAAATGCAGAGGGTTGCGTCAGGAAGGGCATCCGGCGTAAAACAAATGCCAAATAAACTATGCGAATCACAAGAAAGAATGACATACCGGATCGGTCGAGGCCCGGGTTAACAACGATCGCCATCAGTGCCGTCAACGAACAGGGTGCTGATGGAAATTGGACCACTGTTGGTCAAAGACGTAGAAGAAGGAGAGGCGGGAGGCGTGTCCGTTGCCAGAGAGAGAAGAGGAAAGGCATGAGTCTAGGACTGAAAGTAGGGACTTTGAATGTTGGAACTATGGCAGGAAAAGGTAGAGAGCTGGCTGACATGATGCAGAGAAGGAAGGTGGACATACTGTGTGTTCAGGAGACCAGGTGGAAAGGTAGCAAGGCTAGAAGCATAGGAGCAGGGTTTAAGCTGTTTTATCATGGTGTGGATGGGAAGAGAAATGGAGTCGGAGTCATCTTGAAGGAGGAGTTTGTCAGGAATGTTCTAGAAGTGAAAAGAGTGTCAGACAGAGTGATGAGTCTCAAGTTAGAAATTGAAGGTGTGATGGTGAATGTTGTTAGTGCTTATGCCCCACAGACAGGATGTGAGCGAGAAGAGGAGAGATTCTGGAGGGAGTTAGATGAAGTGATGCAGAGTACCCCCAGAGGTGAAAGAGTGGTAATTGGTGCAGACTTCAATGGACATGTTGGTGCAGGAAACAGAGGGGACGAGGAAGTGATGGGTAGGTTTGGTATCCAGGACAGGAACGCAGAAGGACAGATGTTGGTAGATTTTGCAAAAAGGATGGAAATGGCTGTGGTGAATACTTTCTTCCAGAAGAGAGAGGAGCACAGGGTGACTTATAAAAGTGGAGGTAGGAGCACACAGGTAGACTACATCTTATGCAGGTGATGTAATTTAAAGGAAGTCAGTGACTGCAAAGTAGTAGCGGGTGAGAGTGTTGCCAAACAGCATAGGATGGTGGTGTGCAGGATGATGCTGATGGTGAGGAAGGTGAAGAAGGCAAAGGCAGAGCAGAAGACAAAGTGGTGGAAGTTGAAAAAGGAAGAGTGTCGGGTTGTCTTCAAGGAGGAGTTGAAACAGGCTTTGGGTGGTCACGAAGTGATTCCAGATGACTGGACAACTACAGCTAATGTGATCAGGGAGACAGGTAGGAGAATACTTGGTGTGTCATCTGGAAGAAAAGTAGATAAGGAGACTTGGTGGTGGAATGAGGAAGTGCAGGAGTGTGTACAAAGGAAGAGGTTAGCTAAGAAGAAGTGGGACACTGAGAAAACCGAAGAGAGTAAACAGGAGTACAGGGAGACACAGCGGAAGGCAAAGGTAGCAGTGTCAAAGGCTAAACAGAGCACGTTTGATGACTTGTATGCTCGGTTAGAAAGTAAAGAGGGAGAATATGATTTATACAGGTTGGCACAGCAGAGAAATAGAGATGGGAAGGACGTGCAGCAAGTTAGATTTATAAAGGACAGAGAGGGAAATGTGTTGACTGATGACAGAAGTGTGCTGGGAAGATGGAAAGAGTACTTTGAAGAGCTGATAAATGAGGAAAATGAGAGAGAAAAAAGAGTAGAAGAGGTGACTGTTGAGGACCAGGAAGTAGCAAAGATTAGTAAGGGTGAAGTGAGGAGGGCATTGAAGAGGATGAAGAATGGAAAGGCAGTTGGCCCTGATGACATACCGGTGAAAGTATGGAAGTGTCTAGGAGAGGTAGCAGTAGATTTTCTGACAAGAACATTCAACAAGGTCTTAGAGAGTGAGAGGGTGCCAGAGGAATGGAGGAGAAGTGTGCTGGTGCCCATTTTTAAGAACAAGGGAGACGTGCAGCGTTGTGGCAACTACAGAGGGATAAAGTTGATGAGCCATATGATGAAGTTATGGGAAAGAATACTGGAAGCTAGACTAAGGGCAGAGGTCAGCATTTGTGAACAACAGTTTGGTTTCATGCCAAGAAAGAGCACCACAGATGCAGTGTTTGCCTTGAGGATGTTAATGTAGAAGTACAGAGAAGGTCAGAGGGAGCTGCATTGTGCCTTTGTGGATCTGGAGAAAGCATATGATAGGGTGCCGTGAGAAGAACTGTGGTGTTGCATGAGGAAGTCTGGAGTGGCAGAGAAGTATGTTAGAGTGGTGCAGGACATGTATAAGATGTAAGACAGTGGTGAGGCGTGCTGTCGGTTTGACAGAAGAGTTCAAGGTGGAGGTGGGACTGCATCAAGGGTCAGCTCTCAGCCCCTTCTTGTTTGCTATGGTGATGGACAGGCTGACAGACGAGGTTAGACAAGATTCCCCATGGAGTATGATGTTTGCAGATGACATTGTGATCTGTAGTGAGAGCAGAGAACAAGTGCAGGAAAATCTAGAGAGGTGGAGGTATGCCTGGAAAGGAGGGGAATGAAGATTAGCCTCAGTAAGACAGAATCCATGTGCATGAATGACAAGGACCCAAGAGGAACAGTGAGATTACAGGGAGCAGAGATAAGAAAGGTGGAGGTACTTAGGCTCAACAATCCAGAGCAATGGAGAGTGTGGAAAAGAGGTCAAGAAGCGTGTGCAGGCAGGTTGGA